>CM070512.1:33181861-33565261 GCA_036346375.1 Guadua angustifolia | reverse complement strand
ACATCATCGGCAGATAAGCTAGCCACATATAATTCCAGAGCACGTAACTAGGGTATTATCTCCACCGCGAGAGCCCGAACTCAGATAATTTCCGTGTCTTGTGCTACCATCGAAGTTTCGATCGGCGCTTAGCCCCTTTTAATTATTGTTTCAGAATAAACGCCGGCGGTTAGCGCGCGGTAGGGCGTGCTAAGATCAACCTCAGCAAGTTCGATGGCGATCTTCGACAGCTTTGGTGGCGACAGCTTTTTGCGGTGGCTGGAGAGACAAGCTTGAAGATCGATGCATGCGTGCAACGTATGCGAGTAGAAGATATCTTGTGAATCATCTTTTGTAGTCTTTGGCGGCCTCGGCGTGATGCTCGCTCCTCCCACGAAGATCTGGCGGCCTCGGCGTGATGCTCGCTGTGGCACCGATGGCGGTGGCTACTCCGTCGCGCTGGAGTGAGAAGGTCGCCGCCGCAACGACGACGAGACGGAGTTCCGCCTCCTCGTGGTGCTGACCACGCCGAAGCGTACGAAGCGGCGGAACATCATGCGCTGGCGACGCGCGCCGGCTGGTGCTCGCCGACGCCAGTGGACGCGGCGGTTCGTGTTCGCGACGTGGGCGACCCGGTGGACAAGGTGCTCGTGGTGCCGAGATCAAGCGGCATGGCGGCATCGTCGTGCTCAATCGCACCGAGAACATGAATGACAACAAGACACATGAGTACCTATCCGCGGTACCACGACGCGCCCTCGACTACATCATGAAGACCGACGACGACACTTATCTGCGCGTCGCTGGCTGGTCAAAACTCCGGCAGAAGCCACGCTGCGTCAAGCGCCACCTTCGGACGCCACGAGCCACGCCGCGCCGAAGCGCCACTTTTCGCGACGGCCACGCCAACGCCGCGCTTCGAAGCGCCACCTTTCCGACGGCCACGAGCTAACGCCGCGCTTCGAAGCGCCACCGCCGCCCCGAAGCGCCACGCCGCGACGGCTTAAGAGCTAACGCCGCGCTTCGAAGGCGCATTTTCAAGACGGCCACGAGCCACGCCTGCGCCCCGAGCGCCACCTTCGGTACGACCACGAGCCTACGCTTGCGCCCCGAGCGCCACCTTCGGCACGGCCACGAGCCACGCCTGTGCCACGAGCAAGGACGGCACGATCGTCAGCAACATATGGAGCATAAAGCAGCTAAGTCGCTTTTTACTCAATTATGTCATTATGAATAAAATTGTTGGCTTTCTTGACTTGCTACTTAGTTAATCCACAACTAAGCAGTAAGTCGGGGGCTACACCTAATAGTGTGCGCATGCGCACATCTTTTTCTTAACGATTGCAAATGATTCCGAGTGCGTTAATTCCGAGTTGTGAAGCTCTGACGCCATGAACGGCGAACTTTAGTCACCCAAAAGCGCGTGCCTGGGAAAAAGAGCCATGAGCCGACTCCCGACGCTCGGGGGCTAGACTAGTCGGGCAGAGTGCTTAAACAAAAAAGAGTCAAAACCACTCGAATGAATTCAAAATCAATAAGGAAAAGGAGTAAAAAGCTCTAAAATTATATATAAACCAGTCGGACATCACATCCGAGTGAGTTGTTTTTACACGGCTTAAGTTATACATATACATGATTTCAGGGCTACTAAATTTGGATGCGACGCGTGGGCTAACGCTTCAACGATTTACATCAAGAACCGGCGGCGAATGAATTTAAAGGAGCGGCGCTGAATTTCGCTTTTGAGCGGAAAAGCGTTTTGACTTCAGATATCGTTTGGGATACGGTATGTCCCATGATGAGCCACCAGCTGTATGCCGCGACAGTCGGATATAATTCAACGCGTGGAGCTCTATTGAGTCCTTCACGATCTCTTTGCCTACAATGGGCACTCGGCTAGAAAGGAAAACCAGTCGGAAAACTACATCAAGAACTAGAAGCACTCAGCGTGAAGTATGACTCAGTTGGGCTGCGACCAGGAAGGCGGCAATTCGATCGCAAAGCACTCGGGGGCTACTGTGGAGTATATGGACCCCGGGTATCTGTATGGCGGGCCGAGAGGACCACCCAAGAGGGGATGGGCCAAGCCGACTACATGAAGATGGGTATCGCTCAGGAGGCAGGCCGCCATGCGCAACAAGGAAACCCCGAAGATGGAAACCAACCCTGCTTAGGGAGGATACAATTGCAATCCTAGCCGCTATCATGTATAACGGATAAGAAAAGAGATACAATCTCCACCTCGTATCCGAGTGGGATTCCTTATTGTAACCGCCCTCCTCTGCTATATAAAGGGAGGGGCGGGGAGGAAGACAACATCATCAGCAGATAAGCTAGCCACATATAATTTCAGAGCACAGGACTAGGGTATTATCTCCACCGCGAGAGCCCGAACCTGTATAATTTCCCGTGTCTTGTGCTACCATTGAGTTTCCGATCCAGCGCTTAGCCCCCTTTTAATTATTATCGGTAACAAACGTCGACAGATCCCTATCTCTATGTGACTATGTCTAAATATGTGACATAGAGAATCAAAAAAAGATAATACCTGAACTTTCTCCTTTTTTACTTTCTCTGTTCATTTTTTCCACCTGATTTCCTATTCCCTTTTTCCCACCCTTTCCCGGTTTCCTCCAATCGGCGCCCTCCCCCCTTTTCCCCCTCCCCCTCTCCATTCCCCTAATTTGCCTCCCTCGCCAACCCCACTGCCCTCGCCTCTCCCCTCAATCCACCTCAACGCGCCCGCTCGCCTCCTCCGTCCTCCACTACCCCCTTCCTCCGCCTCTGCCTTCCATTACCCTCTTGGGCTCCTCTACCCAGTGCCCCCTCAGCCTCTTGGTGGGAGTGGCGCAGGACCATGGCGACGCAGGAGGCGAGGTGGCACACGGTGGACTCATCGACGTGGGAGGTGAGGGCGATGGGCTCGGTAACGTGGGAGGCGAGGAGGCGGGCTTGGCGATGAGGGAGGTGAGGCGGCACGGGCTCAGTGATGCGGGAGGCGAGGTGGTGTGGCCACGGCGTAGGTATCCCCTCCACCTCCTACCCTTCCTCTTCCCCCATAGTGCAGGCCAGGAGCTGCTTGGGCACGACGCGGGCGAGGCATGGCGGCATGACAAGGCGCGCGGGCGAGGCAGGGTGGCGTGGCAAGGGAGTTAGCGTGGGTGTGGCATGTTGCAAGCCACGGTGACCGTGCGGGCATGGCGACCCATCCACTCTGCCTCCCTCCCCTCACCTCCCCACTCCCCTGCCTTTGTGGGCATCACGCGCATGGCGGGCATGGTTGAGGTGGCAGCGTGGGCCATGAAGGAGATGGCGGGGCAGGCCACAGCCACGGCGGGCGCTCGGCCTCACTCCCGGCCACGTGCCCTGTCCCCGGCCGCGTGCCGGTGGGTCAGCGTGCTGCTGTGCGCCCAAAGCTCTTTGCAGGCCATGCGGTGCCGAGCCATCCATCGTGCCCGTTGGCAGGCCCGACATGGCCTGAGCAAACGTCTTGGCCATCCTGTGTGCCCACCTAAGCTACAGTGAAGACAGAAAAAATCAATGCAGAACATTACCGTTAGTACTAGCAAATGTTAAACTGAAAGTTTCGTAATTGTGATTGCAATATCTTATCCGTCAGTGGCACCAGATGATGCCCATGGTCGGAGTGTCAATGTCGTCATTACCGGTATGTACAAGAGGCTGTAGGTCGAAGTCGGGTTGCCCGATCTGGAACCTTTCGTATGCCCAAAGCTGTACAAGCAATGGACATCTAGTGAAGGTCGAGCCATCGGTGATCTGTCCACAACCGTCGCAAAGTGCATGGTACATGGTGCACAGCACAACCGACCCCCAGGAGTACTGCGGCACGACGTCAAGGGGTGCATTCGCAATCGCCCTCATGAACTGGATGAGGTGCCTATCTATGCTATCCCCATGGGAGCTTGTGAACATGCACTAGCCAAAGAGCCACAGCAGGTATGCCTCTAGGTGGCGGCTTACCCTCACCCATCCACAAGCATAATGATCTGCTCTACTTGTAAATTTAAACTTTCTTGTTAGTTCAACTAGTATATGCACAATTAAGTTTTAAAGGTTAGTTGTATACCACTAACTGTCGAAGCCACCTCAGTGTCGGGCCATGTGTGCTATTGAAGAGTCGGTATGTAGCAGTTGGGAGCAAACCCTGAAACCGTGCAAGTAGCTCCTGGTGCCACGTTAGGTCGATGCCCTGAGGCACCACAGGGTGACCGGCAATCAGGAGTCCGAGGAGGTACGAGACATCCTCCAAAGTGATGACCATCTCCCCGACAGGTAGATAGAAGGTGTGCATCTCTGGCCTCCATCGATCCACCAAAGCAATGAGCAGAGACCTGTCGAATGGGAACTGACGACCCACATCCTGTCCCTGCATATTGTTGTGCACTACCTCCACTATCCGACGAGTGGCAGCAATCCTGATGCTCGAAGCCTACGAAACAAAAATATAAAATTAATATCAGCACCATACTAATTAATTAATATAAATTATGATACTACATCAAAGATATTTAGAAATCTAAAGAATAGAATGTTACTTGGGGATCCAACGAAGATCAAGTGACCAAAGCTTCTGCGGTGTCCTCGGTCTAGTATGCTGAGCTCCAGAGGATCCTGTCCCTCCTCTGGAAAAGCAGTGGTGTAGTGGACACGGTGACAACAATCAACGACCGAATCTAGCAACTCAAATGGCCAGTTATCATCTCCATCCTGGTGAGCCATACCTGCAAATTGCAATAATGAAAGTTATATTTCAAATGCATATAGAAACAAATGCGTACAAAAAACTATACAAGCATCATAACAATATATTAAAACAAATTCCAATAAATTAGCGAGCAATAACACTCACAATGACATGCAGCTCAATTACAAATAAGGGTTCTTATAGTAACAATAATGACATGCAACTTGCTTACAACTAGGTAAAAAACAGAGTTCATACAACACACATTACATCAACAAAATATGACTTTGACATATAACACATGATAATTCAAATAGTTTCTCTGGTAGTATAATGATGTCATCCACCACCACGCCTTGCAGACGATGATCCCTCCCCTACCGTCAGGTTGCCATCTCCTCCTTTATCTTCTTTGTTTTGTGGCTGGCAGTTCTTGAACGTATGTCCTGTTTACTTGCATAATGAATATTACTTTACGCGCTTACCAGCTTCAGACTCTTCCATATCATTTCTGATATGCCTTGTTTTGCAATGCCCTACTTTGCATGTTCTTGCATCAAAATCATAAACCCACAACCTTTCATTGATACTAGGAGTTGTGGTGAAAGAACCAACAACACCAAAACCATAAAATTCCTCGCTCCAAGTTGCCATCACTTTTTCTTTTGTAAAATATTTAGATAGATATATACCGGGTCGCATTCCAAATAAAGCACATGTGGCTATCACATGAGAACATGGCATATGCAAAAGATGTGGTTTGTTACACGAGCATTTGCAGTCAACCTGCAAGATGCACTCTTGAGTAATAACCTTCTGGGTGGTTCCACGTCCTTGCACATCACCTCGAAGCGTAGTATTCGTGCACTTTCTTTGACAGCTCTATGCTTGGCTGTCTTCTTACTCTTCTCATCCATGTATTTAGTGGTCATGGTAGAGTACATTAGATTCTCATCTCTCATTACTACATCAGCAACTCGATGCCTATCCACGAAGTACTTGTTTGTGCCCCGCAGCACTCCCTCAACAATTCCTACCAACGGGAGACACCTCATCCCTCTAATTACCCAGATGTACACCTTCGCCAGGTTAGTCATCATGACACCGTATCTAGCACCATGTATGTCATGTAACAATGACCACTTCTCTTTTGGCTCATTCTTTATCCAGTCCGAGAAACATTTGATTGGTCTTTACCTTCGACGATGATTTGTCGTCTCATCTTCTATTGGTAGAGTGAATAGAGGTTCCACCTGATCCTATGTTTCACTACTACTAACCTTGTTCACCTGCTCCTCTTTGTGTTTTCTTGTTAACTCATCAAGATTCTTTTATAGAGTATGGAACTTAGTTCTGCTTACACAGCCTCTTAAATATATTCATCAGCTCCTTATTTTTGAATTGCTTATAGAAGTTCACACCCAAATACCTCATGCAACATCGGCTCTGCAAGTCAGGCCATGGAAATGGCTCCTCTTTCCCTGTTTGTAACTGTTTGATAGCACTAAGTAGACTAGTATGCTTGTCATGTAGTATGCACACATCTTGATGAGTTTTCACCACCCCGATCTTCAAGTTCTATAGGAACCATAACCAACTCTCGTAGTTCTCACTTTCTACAAAGGTGAAAGCAACAGACAAAATCTAATTGTTTCCATCAATACCCACAGATATTATTATTTGCCCTTTGTATTTTCTGGTCAAGAATTTGTCGTCCACCCACAATAATGGATAATAGCACGGGCTCATTTCTAAGGCCTTCTGCTTTGCCCTCCATGCCTTCCCGTAGCTAATTGTATACTAATATCTGTTCTCGATTACTCGGATAATAGCACGAGACTCAAAATTGAGGTTCTCCACTATCTTTGAGTACATGATATTTGCGATATACCCGGATGATAGGTTCTTGTGAGCCATTAGGGTTTCCTCAGTCATACAAATATGCTGCTCAACCTTCGAACATAGCCAATGGGTGCCCCATTTGGGCTTGTACGCGTGCACTCTCCACGGGCACCCATGCATCTCGCACACCACATCGTAGCAAGTTGGGGTGGACTTCTTAACCCTGAAAGTCCTTCTTACTGATAAGGCCTAATCTTTCACAGCATCCTGCACTACCTCTTTTGTCGCTAACCTCATTCTCACTATACTGCCAAGATGTATCGCTGCTTTCATTCACAACCAGCTTATTAAATTGATGCGTACTCCAATCTATTAGCACAAGCGGTTCCATACCTCCATCTTCCTCATCCGAGTCATCATCGTCTTCCACTAGTCTTCTGGTGTATTTGTGGTCTTCCTCTTCCATCCTTGCTATTATTTCCTCAATTTCCTCACCTTCGTCTACTTGTCCCCGCGCTTCTTGTCCAATGTTTTCATCATCCTCCCCAATATCAACTTGTTCACTACTCTGGTAAATGATGTCCTCGGTGCATTCTTGTACATGCTACTCATGGCTAGATTCTCCAATTTTGGTGTCACCATAACTGAACTCAATTTGAGGCTCACTACACTCACCGACGTCCAACTGCTGCTGTGGGGCAACAACCCTATCATACGCTTGCACTAAAAACACCCGATACCATCCATGTTGCTCCGCCCCCTCACATATGATCTCCACGATGCAGTTCCCTTCACCTCAACTAGCTCCCAATAAAATAGGATCATTTCACATACTACAAAGGTAAAATAACTTTAGCTGGTACTAATCTGGTTCCATCCGAAAAGTATAATACAACCAATTCAACACAGAGGAAAATGTACGCTCCTCGACTCTACTCAAACTTCTGTTCACATGCAGGAAGTTACTCAGATCTGCACCCTCTGAACCATACATGACAACCCCTTCTCCGTAATAGATTCTAAATAGAACTCGTTCTAACATATTTGTGAACCAATTCATTAACCCACGAATTAATTACTTTTCATAAAAAATACTTTGATACCTAACATAACTATATCTACATGCTCAAAAAATATATCTAGATCTATTTATATCTACACTTCTAAAAATATATAACTATCTAGATCTATCTCAGAGAAAACAACTATATTCCTAAAATATATGTCTATCTAGATCTATTTGTAAAAACTATCTACATTTGTAAAAATATATATCTATCTACTTCTATATGTAAAAAATATCTACACTCTTAAAAATATATATCTATCTACTTCTATCTCAGAACATCTACATTCCACTAAATTTACTAACTAAATTACTAAAAATATACTAAATCTATCCGTAACCTCTAAATTTAACTAGATCTATTATTTTTGCTATCCTAACATGGTATATTGCTAAACAAAATAAACAAAAAAATTACCTACACAATGAGCAGAAACCTCAAATCTCGCTTTCTCCTCTTTTCCATTCTCTCCCTTCCTCTTTCTTATTTCTCTTCTCTCCCTCCCTCCCTTTCCTTTCTATCCTCTCCCTCCCTCTCATCTCTTCTCTTTCTTACATGGCCAAATGAGTCCCTGCACCAAATAGTAACCGCTTTAGCATTTTTATATCGCGGTCTCGGTTGCTCGTTGGTTGGGTGACAAAGGTGGATACCCCTTCTGTCGCCAAACCAATGATCGATTTTTCTACTGTCACTGTATGGTTGGGTGAAAGGAAGGCCGATCATTTTTTCGTCTACATGGCGCCGACGTGGCTATTTCTCATGAGTTCAAACAACGACATAACTATTGGTCGCCATATCATAAGGCTACGTTTCCCTCTCATTGTTTCAAACGGTGACAGAGCTATAGTTTTGTAATATTTTTCAATTGAAGTATATTTTTGCAATTTAAATAAAAAAATGTATTATTTAAAAAATTCGTTGAAAGGGTACCACTGGTCATTTGTCCTAGTCCAATGCTTTGACCTAACTCCTTGAGAACTCTAGCTTGTCAGAGGGTAACTACAGTTAGTGATGCCCAAATGGGTGTGGCCGGCATGATTAACGGATGGCACGGTCCATTTCGGCCCGACTAATAAATGGGCCATGTTGTGCCGACCCACGTGCCGGGGAGGCGGCCAAAGCACGGCCCGTTGGCCTAGCGGGCCGTGCCGTGTCGGTAAGGGTCCGATGGGCCAAAACGGGCCAGGCCACCTGTTAGCGCCAAATAATTCAAAAAAATAGAAAAAGTTAGAAAATTGGAAAAAGTATGAAAAAATTCAGAAAAATGGGAAAAAATTGAAATAATTAGAAAAACTCGAAGGATGTAGAAAAACTTTTTAAAAATATATGTAAATTAAGAAAAAGCTAAAATATGAAATAAATTCTAAAATGGGATAAATAATTGGAATTAAATAAAGAGCTTTATTGATGTTTGGTTGTCCCGTTAAAAACTTTGCCAAGTGAAAGCTCAACATAAGAAAACCTTGGCAAAGAAAAAAGAGTACAATCTATAGTTCAGTGATATAGGAAAAAAGTGAATATTACAATTATACTTCCTGATTATCTAGATAAAGATTTTCAAATATTTCCACCAGCTCAACATTTTCTGTAGTATGTTGAGATCGTTGATTAGCTTGTTCCTTAATAGTTTAATTTATACTATTATTACCATTTTTAAGGATTAACTCATCATGAATTTAAACTGAGAAGTTACACATTCGCGAGGATAATTCGAACAATAATATAAAACACTTTACATTCAAAAGTTTTAAAAGAACACCAAATACAATATTGATAAATATACAAGGAGTCATAGGGCTCCTGGCTACTAGCATGTGCTATATAGTCTAGTTTTACATATTTTAATGATTCATAGGCTATCTAAGCATTATTCTAGCTAGGAAAAACTCCTATTCTAATTTAAGGTTTCCACTCAGATTCTGAGGTACGGGATTCTGTTCCTTCTGACTCAGAATCACTATATACGATCCATGCATGATGGATCAGTAAAGAAGATGGTAGAGTCTCTATGGTGCAGCTGCTCTTGAGCTTGATGGTCATGGTGGGGAATTCCTTGTGGCAACTGGTTGAAAACGTTGTAAGTATTCCCGACGATTGCCTATTCGACGATGCCTTGGTCCAGTTGCTATAGAGGATGAAGGATCTTGAGATCTTGTACGAACATCATATGCATGAACGTAAGTCTTCATGTCAATTCCATGAGCTTTACACACTCGGCGTAAAAGCTTGCGTCCGCTCTCTTGGATAGCACTAAATTTGGTGTCATCATGATGCTTCGTATAGTGTGTCGAGCTTGACCTTCTATTTGAGTGCTGACATATCCTCTGACGTTGTATCCAATTTCATGGTCTAACTGAGTTTGCCTGATGTCATAGTCAAGTACATGATTTCCATGTTCAAGGCTCATAATTAATTCTTTCACAATATCAGTCCAATTCATCCGGTTGTCCATCTGGAATCATTTTTAAAGAAAAGAGATTAGAATGATAATTTAGATAATAAAAATGTTTAAAATGAGAGGAAAGAGTTACCATAATCATATTTCGGATTTTTGGCAAAACCATTTTGAATTTTGCCAAATTATCACCAAGAGTAAAAGAATTTTCACAAGAGAATGAAGAGAAGAGAATGCAACTTTACTGGTATGAAAATGAGTTGGAGGGCAACCACCTATTTATAGGAAAAAAATTTAGAATTTTTCATATATTTTTATTTTTTTTTTGAATTTTTTAAAGTCTCCAATGGCTATTTTTGAAACTAAATAGGCCCGCACTGTCACTCGTAAGCGTGCCATGCAACCCATGGGCCATGCCGTGACGGCCTACCTCATCGGTGTTGGCCCAAGCACTCAACACGGACTAGTGGGTCGTGGCTTCAAGCATGACTGCTTACTGACCGGGCAGTGTCGTGCTTGGGTCGTGCCAACAGTGGAGTGTCTTGGGCTGGCACACTTGGCCATCTCTAACTTCAATGCATTTCTAAACAAGTTTTCCACATGGGTGGCACGAATAGAATTAGGCAAAAAGCAGTGGCATAGATCGAAAGTGCAATTGAACCAGTGGCATTAACCAAAATTTATGATGGAGGAAATTGTTAGGGATTCCTTGAAACTCCTTATTTACTTGCAATGAATTTTTTGTTAAGTTCTTGTTTCTTGAAAAGGTACTAGATGAATGAAAGCGCATTGTGGTGGGAGACGATAACCCGCTTATGCATGTTTTGGAACAATTTATTTATCCCAAGAAAATTTATAGTACGAATGATAGGGCCATGCAATGTCTAGAAACTTAGCACGATGGGCGGGCTTAGGGCTGGGCAAATAAACCGGAAACCGAAAACCGAAACCGTTAAAACCGAAACCGAAGCTGAAAAAACCGAAACCGAATTATTCGGTTGTTGATTCGGTTAGCTGTATGGAATAACCGAACTTTTTCGGTTAATTCGGTTTTAACCCTCGGTTAACCGAACTTTGATAAAGAGACCCACCAAATCAGAGATATATTGAAAGCTCCTCGTCTGTTTGCCATCGCCATAGACAATCAGAGGCTCCTTCCTCAACGCTTGAAACCATAATTGCACAAGGAGCATTTTAGTATGAAACAAACAACTGGACTGTCCTTAAATTCAGGTGTCGAAAGAGGAGGCTACAAACGGTGGCTACCTGAGCAACAAAGTTGCTAACGACACGGCCATCATCATTGCTAAGTTCGGTTAAAACCGAAACCAAAACCGAATTATCGGTTACCGAAATTTTCAAACATAGTTCGGTTTCAATTTTGAAATAACCGAATTTCCAAATAAACCGAAAACCGAAACCGAATTTTTCGGTTAAACCGAACGCCCAGGCCTAGACGGGCTAGTCTGGCATGACCAATTAGGTTGTACCTAGATTAGGCTGGCATAAAAGCATCTGTTTTGTAAAAAAATCATATGTACGGCCCAGCCCATCTTCAACTATCTCACCCGAGTGGCCTAATCCATCATTAAATACTATCCCTCACATTCGACTCCTCCTATGACCCATCAGGCACAGTCCTGTCTCCTTGCACCTCCGTTGTCTCCTCTCTCTCTCCTCTTGCCCTCCACCCATGCTTCCTTCCAGTGCAGCCACCTTCCCCCGCTATTCCACTCCATCCCCTCCTTGCTATCCCCACCACCATGGTGCTGGATTTAGCGGCCTTCGGTCACGCTGCTATCAGAACAACCTTGCGGCATCACACTACTAGTTTCACCGGCCGTTTCAAGGAAGAAGACGGTCACAACACCAGATCTCGACAATCCTCATTGCCTTGACTCCAGATCCAGTGGTTTTCGGTTATGCTACTGCCAAATCTAGTCTTCCTGCACCGCATCGCCATCGTTCCTAGCCACCATGCGTGCTTCTTTTGTGACGCTAGTGCCTTTCTTGCCTCATCGTGCCGTGGTGATATGATGCGGTCTAGACCTACAATATTTATTGTCCGAATCACTTTCATGTAGTTAGACATTTATGTCATGTTCTAGATCTTTGTCTTTTTTCTCTATGTTGTTTTTTTTATTTGTATAGTATTAGATATTTGCAGCTGTGGTTGTCTAATAAACTAAATTGCATCATTCTTGGTTACATTTTTTTTTCTTACGTGGAGCGTATTCTTAAAGATCTTTTTTTAGACTGTGTCAATGTCCAACACAATGTATAGTTGTGCCCGGATGGATTATATACTCTACTGGGCGCGTTGACATCACCCGAAGCAAAAATTAACATTTCCATTTCTAACCAGGACTTGAGATATTGATAATCCAAACAAGTCACCCACTGCCAGGTGGCCCCCTGTGTTGCGTACGTACATACTTAGGTTTGCGATTGAAACTCTCGTCACGATCAGAGCAAGCATATTTTTCGTCTTTGTTTTCCGCGTCGCCTAGCAAGTAGGCGAAGGATTTTTGGATGTTCAACGAGCGTAGCCTAGGTAAAGTACACGAGTTAATTTACTTGGCTAATACTCGAATCCAGTTAAAACACTACAAATATAAAATTGAGAACAAATTACACAGGCTTCTCTTTTTTTTCGTCTTTGTTTGCTATAATTCAAAGCTTGAATCCACTTTAAACAATAAAATGCAAAATTGAGAACAAAAATACATAGGCTTCTCTTTTTTTTCCGTCTTTGTTTGCTATAATTCGGCCTCTTCGTTTCGGTTTTTTTTCACCGGTTTAAAAGTAAAAAACAAAATCGAAACAAACGGCTGACTTTTAAGTCGGGTTTAGAAAAAGTCTAAAACCTCCATATTGTTATGAGATATGGAAACCTAAACCAAATATAGTTAGGACTCTATCTCTTCATGGTGTGGTTGAATCCGAACTCTCTCCTCATGCCAATCTATATATATCGGTACCCCTCATTGTAAACGATGATTGAATCAATAAAGCGAGAGAGAATTATACCCCTATATTGTGTGTCTATTGTTCATGATCTCGTGATTGCATCTACTATTGGTGATTGTTCATTGACGTTCTTCGACGTTTTACAATACGTTATCAGCACGAGTCTCTACCACAACGAGGAGGATCATCGACGACGAACGAACGACTACTACCGGCGATTGATCGCCCGATCTGATCTGCAATCAACTCGCCATCACGCCGGCATCCACTCGGATTGCCGAAAAAGTCCTACGCGATAGTCTACAGAATTTTCTCCCGGCAAAATCAAGGTAACAGATTGGCATGATCGATTGAATCACAATTGAATTTAGTAGATCGGAAATTTTGGAGATTTTTACTTCCGATCTAGGCGCTGGCGCAGTCAGGACCGGGGGCGATGTCAGGAAGGCCTTTAGTCGGTCAAGGGCTTCCTGGGCTTCCTGCGTCCAACTGAAGTGGTTGGACCTTCTAAGCAGTTTATAGAGCGGCAACCCGCGCTCGCCGAGGCGAGACACGAAACGGCTCAAAGCTGCGAGGCAACCCGTCAGCTTTTGGACGCCCTTTAGGTCGGCGACCGGGCCCATCTTCATGATCGCTGAGATCTTCACCGGGTTGGCTTCGATGCCGCACTCGGATATCATGAAACCGAGAAGCTTCCCCTTAGGGACTCCGAAGACGCACTTTTCGGGGTTGAGTTTTATGCGGAACCGTCGGAGGTTCGCAAAGGTTTCTTCGAGGTCGGCAACGAGGTTGCCGGCCTTTCCGGTTTTGACGACGATGTCGTCCACGTAGACCTCGATGTTACGGCCGATCTGGTCATCGAAATAGGTGTACATGCACCGCTGATATGTAGCACCCGTGTTCTTCAGACCAAAGGGCATCGTTACGTAACAAAACGAGCCGAAGGGAGTGATAAAAGAAGTCGCGAGCTGGTCGGACTCCTTCATCGGGATCTGGTGATAGCCAGAGTAGGCGTCCAGGAAGGAGAGAGACTCACACCCGGCAGTGGAATCAACGACCTGGTCGATCCGAGGCAAAGGAAAGTGGTCCTTGGGACACGCCTTATTCAGGCCCGTGTAATCAACACACATCCTCCATTGCCCGGATTTCTTTTTTACAAGAACAGGTTGGCAAGCCACTCGGGTGGCGACTTTTATGAACCCCGCCTCCAAAAGTTTGGCTACTTCCTCCTATGAGCTCAAGGCGTCGCTTAAACGGCGCAAGCGTTAGGCGACCTGACTTTGCGCCAGTCGAATATTGAGGGTGTGCTCGGCGACCTCCCTTGGGATGCGGATGTCGGAGGTCTTCCATGCGAAGACATCCTGATTCGCCGGAGGAAGTCGACGAGCGCGCTTTCCTATTTGGCGGGGAGGGCGGACCCTACCCGCACGGTCTTGGCTGGGTCCTCGGGGTCGATCGCGACCCTCTTCGTGTCCTCGGCGGACTCGAAGGATCCGGACCCCGATTTGCTGGAGCTAGGGACGGACCCGGAGGCCTCCCTTCGGTAGTTATCGAGCTCGGCGGACGCGATGACCGCCGGTTAACTCGCAATCGCTTCGTCATAGATTGAAGGCAAAATTTGAAAGACGAGGCCACGGTAATGATGCCCCGTGGCCCTGTAATCTTCAGCTTCAGGTAGGTGTAGTTGGGGATCGCCATGAACTTCGCGTAACACGGCCTCCCCAGGATTGCGTGGTAGGTAGGGATGGCAAAAATACCCATGGGTCCGGATACCCGCGGATACCCGACCCGATGGGTCCGGGTCTGGGTCCAAATTTGGACCCATGGGTATATTATTTCGGGTCCGGGTCTGGGTCCGGGTTCGGGTCCGGGTCTCATTTTAGACCCGTGGGTACCCAGACCCGGACTCGTTAAAAAGTGTCGCTTCATTGGTAGCCGCCGTCTCTGCGTTTTCTCTAAAAAGTCTGAAACTGAAGAGCGTGCACTACTCCCACGACGAGGCGAAATAGGAAACGGGTGTCTTGAGTCTTGACTTGTTAGTCGTTGTGTGCTTCGGTTCGGTTACGAATCACGAGGCTGGAGCCGTTTGGCCTTGAGTGGTGGTTCAAATTTTGAATTGGAGCACGCGAAAAGGCGCGGCATTTGCTTCCTGTCGTTGGGCACTTCGGCTGAATCGGAGCCGCGAAAAGGCGCGCACGCGCTAGCCTTTTGGCTTCGAGACAGAGCTAGCATTGATAATGGGTCCGGGTACCCATTCGGGTCCGGGTACCCATCGGGTCTGGGTCCGGGTCCGAGTTTGGACCCGTGACTGACTTCGGGTCCGGGTCCAAACTTCGGGTCTCAGGTCCGGGTCCACAGAGGTTGGACCCGGAGGTACCCGGACCCGTTGCCATCCCTAGTGGTAGGATCCTGCAAACCCCACAACCTCGAAAGTGAGGTTTTCGGTGCGGAAGTTCTCGGGCCCCCCAAAGGTGACGGGCAAGTCGACCGCCTAAGGGGTAGGCTCTTGGCTCGATGACACCGTGGAAAGGTGCCTTGTTTCGGCCGCAGGTCGAGCGCTGCACTCCTAAGGCGCCGAGCGCCTCAAAGATACATGATGTTGAGGCCGCTACCGCCGTCCATGAGCACCTTCGTGAGGCGCTTCAACCCCACGATGGGATCGACGACGAGCGGGTACCTTCCCGGGTGCGGGATGTGGTCGGGGTGGTCTGCCCGATCAAAGGTGATCGGAGATTCCGACCACCGAAGGTACTTCGGGACCGCGGGGGTCACCGTATGCACCTCGCGGTAGGCGAGCTTCTGCCGCCGCTTGTCGGCGTAGCTCTCCGGGCCACCGAAGATCATGAGGCATCCGTCGGGTTCCGGGAACCCTCCATCTACCTTCTCTTCCCCGACCTCCGGCGCCGGGTCGCGCTTCTTTCCTTTACCCCGTGGCTGCGGGGGGTTTCCAGAGAGAAAGCGCCTCAAGACTTCGCAGTCCCGATATTTGTGCTTGACGGGGTACTCGTGGTGTGGACACGGGCTTTCCATCAATTTTTCGAAGTGGTCGGGTGCCCGCCGTGCCTGCTGCTTGTCAGGGCGATCGGCGGCGGCAATCGTGTGGTCCTCGAGGGCCTGCTTTCCCTTCCGCCTTCGCTTGTCGGAGCGGTCGGAGGGTGCGGGAGGCTCGGAGCCGGACTCTCGCTTGGCCTTCCCTTTATCGAAGATGGCCCCCACGGCCTCCTCGCCGGAGGCGTGGTTGGTGGCGATGTCGAGCAGCTCCTTGGTGGTCCTGGGCTTGACGCAGCCCAGCTTGTGGACCAAGGCTCTGCACGTCGTGCCGTAGATGAATGCCCCTACGACGTCGGCGTCGCTGATGTCGGGGAGTTCATTGCACTGTTGGGAGAAGCGCCGGATATAATCCCGGAGCGTTTCTCCCGGCTGCTGCTTGCAGCTTTTTAGGTCCCAGGAGTTCCCAGGGCGCTTGTAAGTGCCCTGGAAGTTTCCGACGAAGACGTTCTTCAGGTCGGCCCAGTTCCTGATGGTCCCAGCGGGCAAGTACTCGAGCCAGGCTCGGGCCGAGTCCGCTAGGTAAATGGGGAGGTACTGAATGATAAAGAGATCATCAGTAGCTCCACCAGCTCGGCAGGCGAGTCGGTAATCTTCGAGCCAAACACCGGGGTTCGTTGCTCCCGTATACTTGGCTATGTTGACAGGCGCTCGGAAATGGGCGGGAAAATCCGCCCGACGGATCTCCCGAGAGAACGCTCGGGTCCCGCCCCTCGGGCTCGGACTACGATCGCAGTGCCGACCGCTGTCCGCGAACTCGCGAAGCGGTGGCGGCGGCCTTTTCGCGCGCCGAGGTGTCACGGTAGTCGTGGTGTTGTTCGCGCGCGCACGGAGTGTAGGAGGGCCTGGGCCGCCCCACGGTGTGGCGCGGCCACGGTTCGCGGCGAGCCATGCTTTGGCGACCCGAGTGGGACCTCGAGCGTTGAGTGTCCGAGGCTCAGACGCTTTGCACGGCGGCAGGTTTCTATCACTCCGGAGGTGTTGGTAGGTAGCCCCGCCTCGAGCTCGTTAAGCTCGGACGTCGCGGAGCAGCATTGCGGCCGCGACGAAATTTTGGCTAGGAAGAGGGAAGCACGGAGCAACGACCGGGTCTTTCGCCGATCATTCAGACTGGCGCTAGCGCTACCTGGTGCCCATGGGGCACGAGTGGCTCGCCCCGACGGTCGACCATCGCCTTTGCTAAGCTCGCCGTCAGAAACTCCGGCTCGCTGTCGGAGAAGCTCGTCGTGACGGCGTGGGGAGACCAAACTGGTCATGCTGACGCCCCGCCTCGGCGCTCGGCCGGTGGCGGGCTTCTTCTTCGGGAAGTAGCGGCCGATCGGTTGGCTACGCCGCCACGTTGCATTCGGCGGAGTATGGCCCCTCCGATGCTTGCTCGTGTCGGAGCCGAGTCGATGTCGAGGAACTCTCCAGTATCTCGTGGAAGGAGGTCGGTAGAGCCGCCATCGCCACGAAACGCGATCGTGTGGGGGGCGGGGGTGTCGCCTGCACGGGCACGCGCGCGCTGCTGCGAGCGACGGTGCTGTGCGCAGCGGGCGCCGGCGTCGAAGACGACGCAGGGTCCTCGAGTCGAAGTTTGTCGAGGGCGTAGGCGACGAGGTCCGGGTACCCCGTGGGGGCCTGGCCATGAAGAGCGGCGGGAGCGAGCTTGAGCTCTCCTGCCGCAGTGGCGACGAAGTCGAAGGAACCGAAACGGATTCGGCTCCCGGGTGCGAGCGCGTCGCCGTCGGTAGTGAAAGCCATCAAGGAGGCAAATGGGAATCCGGAGATGCTGATGACGCGCGAGCCCCTACCTGGCGCGCCAACTGTCGGTGTTTCGAGAACCGGCAAGTAAATTTGTAGGTTTAGAGGGGCTACGCGCTCCCGCTCCTTGAATGGTTAGACCAAAAGAGAAGAGGTCCAGGGTTTATACTGGTTCGGGCTGAACGTCCCTACTCCAGTCCGTGTGGTGGTCGGATGTTATTCACTCCGGTGTATCCGTCGTGTTACAAGCGAGGGCTGAGCTCGGGCTCGGGGCGCCTCGTGTACAGGGGTTATTCGGAATGGCTATGAGGGTGACTTGGGGCGCTGTGTTCGACTGCCTAGATCGTCCCCCGCTCCGAAGGGCCACTCCTCCCCTTATATAGCCTGGGGAGGGTGGTGGCGCGGAGGTTACACGGGAGTGCGCAAAAGGGAAAAAATGGATGGGACTCCCCACGCCTCGGGGTCCGGTCTTTTGCCTCGGTGTCTTGATCGCTAGGCAGGCCTTCTGACGGGTGGTTGCACGTCCCGTGTTGGGTTGGTGAAGAAGCAGAGGGACGGCTCGGTCCGTTCCTCCGGAACGTGCACTCGCTTCAAGGCTGCGCCAGTCTTGCCGACGCCGAGGGTGTCACCGGGAGCGTCTCGGGAAGGAGCGCGCGCCCGCTCTCGCTCGACAGACGAATCGCCACGCGGTCGATCTAGGCGATCGAGAGGGGCGGGTTCCCGATGATCTGACGTCTGCTTTTCGGTGAAGACGAACCAAGCTCGCTAGGGGCGGCCGATCGGTCCGACCCACTAGTTGGGTCAACCGTGGGTCGTCGTTGCTGTAGGCCACGGGGCGTCGGTCCCGTAGCGCCTGGTCGGACCGTTCTCTGGGGTTGGCTTGGTCGGAGGTCGTGGGCCTCAAGCCGGGCTTGTTTGAGGCCCAGAGGGCGGCGCCCACATGCTTCTCCTGGCTGCTTTGGGACACCTATGCCCCGGTATTAAATCAAATTGTTTGATTGATAAATCATATTTCTAATATAGAACAAAGTATAATCCGATAATGAGGAGAAAATCATCTAGAAAGCGGTTAAGCCACACTAAGTGAATTGAATTATTATGACTATCGCCAAGCGATACTCTCATAGTTGGCACTAGAAGAATGCCATATTATACCCTCGAGTCCAACGCACTCTTTTAAGGTTTAAAAAACATTGGTGCGAACCGTTTCCTTACGGAGACAAAGAATGAGAATGGTACTGAATACCTACTCATGACTAAGTTTAATGGGTGTAATTAACGTGTGGTTAAAAGGCTTCATTCATTCTCCCCCGGGTTATATTATGCATATATAAAACCTGAAGTTTGTGTTGCGATAAAAACCCAGGAATATTAAGATCTAGCAGATCGACTAGGTTATCTTGAGTTGAATATTATGAGAAGTATAATTATAATTCTGCTGGCCATAGCATAAAGATTTTTCTAGAGCCGAAGTTTTCTTATGCCCTGGTTGTGCTAAAGAAAAGCTCATTCTTAGATCTTCTTACCTAAAAAGTTAGAGAGGAATCACTGAATTTCCTGGAGAAAATTCAAAGTGATATCTGTGGACCTGTTCAACCCCTGTCGGGCCCCTTCTAAGAAATTTTGTGGTACTGATAGATGTTTCTACTAGATGGTCCTATATAAGTCTCTTATCTACTAGGAACCATGCTTTTACCAAAATTAATTGTCCAAATTATTAAGTTAAGAGCCTATTTTCTAGAAGAAAGGATCAAGTCCATTTTGAAAAGGTAATGCTGGCGAGTTTATCTCAAAGCATTTAATGATTATTATAAGGCTTCGAAAATTAATGTAGAGCATCTTGTACCTAATGTCCACACCTATAATGGCCCTGCAGAGTCATTATATTAAAAGAACAAAACTTATCATATTGCTTGGCCGCTCTTGCGAATAATTGGCTTCCCACGGTTGTGTTAGCCATGCGAAGGTCAGATAATCGCGGTAATAATTCAACTCGCACCAAGCCGATATTATGAAATTTCCGTTGCAGAGATAGTGCGTGGAAAAAATTAAGTATTTCCCATCTGCGAAAATCTGGTCAGGTTGTATACATACCAATCTCTCCACCACAACAGACAACCATAGGACCTCAACGAGGTTGAGGATCTATGTAGGTTATGAATCTCCGTCATGTATTAAAATACCTAGAGCCTATGACGGAGGATTCAGACACTACCAAGATAATCGATCATTCTAAGGACATTTTTCGGCATTAGGGGAGATATGTACCACATTAGAGAATGCCGAGTCCTTAGATCCACAAGATAGAAAGATCGAACTTGAAGTTCAAGGATAATGAATCGCAATAAATAAGCTAATAATCGCCAAATACCTTCACTTTGGTCATAAGGAGTGAAAGATCTCATATACCTGAAGTATATGCACCTGAAAGAGTGGAGATACCCTAGAAGGATATTGAACCTACTCTTGACCCTCATGATAAGAAGAGGGGGAGGCCTCCAGGTGCATGAAACTCAATTCCGCAGAGACGTCCGTAGAAGTAGAGAACCAAACAAATGAGAACACTACCTGTGACAGTAGAAGAAGCTCAACCTGATGTTGAGAAAATCCTCAAGTGAGTCATCTCAAGATGGTAACATCCCCAAGTGATCCATCCGAAGATGATAACCCAACAGATATTTGCGCGCACAATTCCACGCCGAAATCGAACACCAGACTCGCTGCTAGGGAAATCACGAGGAGCTGGAAGAAATTTATATAGATATATCCCCGAAGTGATGCAGGAGAAATAAATAAAAGAAAAGGCTACAATTGTCGACATATATTTGCCTCTAAAATTGCTAAAAACTAGATCCAGATCCAAAGTCCATGGCAGAGTGCCAGAAGCGCTCAGATAGGGTCAAAGAAAAGAAGCAATTGAGGCAGCGCTCGCTTAATAAGAGGAAAATTTCTGGGCCTGTTGACTGAATATTTCCTAAAGTGATTCCCTGCAGGATCAAATGGTTTTTCATCTAGAAGAGAAATGAAAATACCCAAATGGTGAGATATAAAAAGCGAGGCTTGTAGCACAAGGGTTCACGCAGAGACCCGGCATCGATTACGATGAAACCTATTCTCCTGTGTTGAGTGGTATAACGTTTTGATATCTAATATCAATGGCAGCTGGCTTAAATTTAGAAATGCAGTTGATGGATGTGGTGACCGCATATTTATATGGGTCACTGGATTCGGACATTTATATGAAAGTCCCTGAAGGAGTAAAAGTCCCGGATCCTAATAATCGCAACATGTATAGCGTCAAACTGCAGAGATCGCTATCCGGATTAAAACAGTCCGGAAGAATGTGGTATAACCAGCTTAGTGAGTTCCTCTTGGAGAAGGGATACTCCAATAATGATGATTGCCCCTGTGTGTTCATAAACAAATCCCAGAATGGATTCTGTATCATCTCAGTGTATGTCGATGATCTGAATATCATCGGAACCACAAAGGAAATAAAGGAAGCGAGTGCTTACCTCACGACGGAGTTTGAGATGAAAGATTTGGGTAAAACCAAATTTTGCTTAGGCCTGCAGCTAGAGCATCTCCTAGAAGGAATTCTTGTTCACCAGTCGTCCTATACCCGGAAGGTATTAGAAAGGTTTAATATGAATAAATCACATCCCTTGAAAACCCCCATGGTCGTAAGATCCCTTGAAGTGGATAAAGACCCTTTTAGACCGAGGATGGAAAATGAGGAAGTCTTAGGACCTGAAGTCCCATATTTAAGTGCTATTGGAGCACTCATGTACCTTGCTAACTGCACAAGGCCTGATATTGCATTCGCAGTAAATTTGTTAGCAAGATATAGTTCAGCCCCAACCAGAAGACATTGGGCTGGTGTAAAGACTGTACTAAGATATCTCCAAGGTACTCAAGATCTTGGGTTGTTTTTCCAGAAGAACCAAGACTTGACCATGGTGGGATATACGGATGCTGGCTATCTGTTTGATCCCCACAAATGCCAAATCTCGATCGGTTTCGTGTTTCTCTCGGTGGTACAATTTGCTTCTGGCGGTCTTGTAAACAGACCCTAGTAGTAACTTCTACCAACCACTCAGAGATTATAGCCCTATATGAAGCCTCACGTGAATGTGTTTGGCTGTGACGTGTGATTGGCCATATCCAGAAGTCATGAGGCCTTAACGCCGTCGATACCCCCACAATTACCTATACAGATAATTCTGCTTGTGTTGCAAAAATACAATTGGGTTATGTAAAGAGCAACATCACGAAGCATATTGCTCCTAAGTTATTCTATCCTCACGAACTCCAGAAGAGCGGTGAGATAAAAAATCTTACAAACTAAGTCATGTGAAAATCTTGCAGATTTTTTCACTAAGTTCTTGCCTAAATCCACATTTCAAGGATATGTTAAAGGCATTGGAATGAGAAGACTTAGAGAGATGCAGAGTTCAGGGGGAAAAAATCCTTGAACCATAACCCTTATTGCGATCCTGAAGATCCTATTAAAACCCTGAAGGTAATAGGTTGTACTCTTTTTCCCTTTGTGAGTTTTCCTGAAGTTTTCTCACATAAAGGTTTTTAATGAGGCAACTAATGCAACATAGCATGCGAGTGCGATGTACTCTTTTCTCCATCTCTTTTTTTCCACTGGGTTTTTGAGTGGAGTTTTTAACGAGACATATGCATTACGCGGTATTCGACTAAGGGGGAGTGTTATGAGATATGGAAACCTAAACCAAATATGGTTAGGACTCTATCTCTTCATGGTGTGGTCGAATCCAAACTCTCTCCTCATGCCAATCTATATATATCGGTACCCCTCATTGTAAACGATGATTGAATCAATAAAGCGAGAGAGAATTCTACCCCTATATTGTGTGTCTATTGTTCGTGATCTCGTGATTGCATCTACTATTGGTGATTGTTCATTGGCGTTCTTCGACGTTTTACAACACATATAACTATAACCAAAAAGCCAGGTGAGAGATGCTTTTTTGGGATTAAATAACCCTTTACCACTGGAAGTCTCCAAAATTACCCACTAAATGACATCATATATAAATTCAAGAATCCTTCTTTCATCTCCTCATTTCTCCTCGTCTTCTCTCTCTTGCCTGTATGACATGGCTTCTCCCTCCGCCGCTCCGGTCTATGCCATCCCTGACCTCCTCCCTCCTACGTCGTCCCCAGCCTCCTTCCTCCTCCACCGACCCGGATCCGACGCGGCGCAGGTTGAGGCGGCCGAACCTGAGCTTAGAGCAGCGGAAGGCTATAGGATCCGGGCGTGGCGCAGGTGGAGCCGAATGGATCCAGCCGTAGAGCGTCGGGAGGCGGTCGGATCCGGCGTGGTGCAGGTGGAGGCGGCCGGACCCAAGGGTAGAATGGCAAGAGGCAGGTGGAGGTGGCCAAATCTAGCGTAGCAAGAGGCGACTGGATCCGCCTCATCAAGCCTCTCAGTATATATTTTTATTTAGTTTGATGA
Organism: Guadua angustifolia; assembly: GCA_036346375.1. Lineage (NCBI taxonomy): Eukaryota > Viridiplantae > Streptophyta > Magnoliopsida > Poales > Poaceae > Guadua > Guadua angustifolia. The sequence goes on along the minus strand of CM070512.1, from coordinate 33,542,024 downwards.
GAGTTCAGAATTGTTATGCTATTTTCAGTTTGATAAGAGTTCAAAATTGCCATGTAGTAAGAGTTTCAAATTGATAAATAATTATGCTCAGAATGAAGTTTGATCTCAAGATTAATCTATGTTTATCAATACAACATTCGGTGAAAAAACATGAAACATTTATATTAGATAAATCATTATATAAGAAAAGTCCTTACAATCTTAAAGGGTATTTTAAACTTTCCAGCAATAAACTACACCATACAACTCATCAAAAAACCAGAATGTCAAATAACATGTCTTGACTTAAAAGCAGACCGCTTAAAAACTCGTTAAGCCAAAAACAAAAAGTTTAAACCGAAACAAATAGAACCCTCGTAGTAGCTCACGATCCTACGAATCTTGAACCCGTTTTCCATGAAGCAAAATCTTGACTACGCCCATTTGGCCAGCATGGACATGAGGCCGGCCCCGACCAGCATGGACACGTTGATGGCAAGCTGCAGCTTCCCCCTGCTCTGCACAACCTGCAGCATGGACACGTTGATGGCATCATTGCCGGATATTGATGAAAATATGACAGTGATAGTTACTTATCACTGCTGGTTATATAACCGACAATGATAATTATTATCATTGCCGATTGTACGGTATGAACCGGCAGTGATAGTCATCAACTATCACTGTCACTTAGGTAGTGCCGGATCCACATCTAGCAGTGATGCTGATATGGACCTGATAATAAACATGTATTCTATACTAGTGCATATAACTCATTAAAAAGCTAGAATGCTAAATAACATATCTTAACTTAAAAGTAGACAGTTTAAAAGCTCATTATTAAGCCAAAAGCAAAAAAGTCTAATCTGAAAAAACAGGCGCTTCGTAGCTCACGATCCTACGTATCTTGAACCCGTTTTCCATGAAGCAAAATCTTGACTACGCCCATTTGGCCAGCATGGACATGAGGCCGGCCCCGACCAACATGGACACGTTGATGGCAAGCTGCAGCTTCCCCCTGCTCTGCACAATGGGGTTCATGAAGTCCTCGGCGAGGAGGTCGACGAGGGCCATGTACACGAGGATCCCCGCCGCGACGGAGTTGAGGAGGCCCTCCACGACCAGCGCCGTCGGGCTGTTCTCGTTGTACACGTTAGATATGCCGACGCCGATGACGATGCCCACCGGCGTGGTCAGGCAGAAGAAGAGGATCATCGTCACGATCGACCTCACCTTGAGCTTTGCCTGCGTGAGCAACGAATCGAGTTAATCAGTCGGGTGAGTAATTCAATTGCACAATGCACCGAATCTTTTAGCTCAAATACTCCACCGTTCTTTTCAATTTATCGTTTTAAAATGTGAATAGTCAACATTGTAATCTTTGATCACAAGTATACTTACAAGTACTTAGATTTGTCACGTACCAAATATTTCCTTATTATTATATTTTTAATAATTTATAATGTATAATTAGAAAATATAATAGTCAAAGCGGTGTATTGGAATATGTATTGAGAGTATGTATATTGATACATGTCAGCTGTCTGTAAGACTATGCTATGTAGGATTTTATGTAATGTAGACGAGAGAGAATTAGGAGAGAGAAAATTGCTATTTACTATTTAACAGATAGTCTTATAGATGATTTTTATTTTATGTATCATTGTATAGACGGTCTATTAATTCGATGAGAGATCATTATAGATAACTACGTACATAGACAAGTCATTGTATGAGTTATTTGTAATACTGTCTATAGATAATATGAAAATATATTACAGACAGTTGTCATCTATACTACTATACATGCTCTGATGTTCAAGACGACAAATAAAACAGAGGCTGTTTCTATCCTAGAATTTTGGGGGTGTTTCTATACTAGAATTTTGGCATTCTAGTGGTGCAATGCAGGACCTAATTCTGTTCACTTGTAGTTCTCTCACGACTAACGAGTACCAGGAAATCAGGAATCAATCAATCATTCCAAGCTTTAGTGCTCTCGACCTTCTCATCACCTCTCCAATAACCATGCATTTCTAGTCAAAGCATCATAGTACTCGAATCTATTTTAGGATAAAGTACTCCTTTTTAAAAGAATCAAAGAGCATGTAGCCTTTGTTTAGACTAGTTTTTTCCCCACTTTTGGTAGGAACCATACACACAAGTTCAGTGGCGGATCTAGGATTTTAAGTTAGGGTATGCCAAGCTAATATTATAATATATAATTTGGTAAAATCTAATGAATAATTCGGTAAACAACTACAAATGTTATCGAGAAATTCGGTATACGAGTATAAAATAACTAGAAACATGAGAATATAAGTATAAATTACAATATAAATAGTTCGAACATTTTAAGTATGAAATATGTATAAAAGAAGCTTACGCACCTACAATAGTTCAAAGAATACAATATTACTTCTTGTCTTTCTTGTTTGGCCTCCGCTTTTTAATAGCCATGAAACTCTTGATTATATCATTTTCATCAACTTGGAAGAAAATATCTCGTTTAATAAACGTTTCCGAAAAAGAGATGCAATGTTTCTAGAAAAGAGATGAAGCAGCAGTAGCCTTCTTTGCTGTATGTTTCCGAAAAAGAGATGCAATGTCTCCGTTCCTTTCCAAAATTCAACAACTCTACAAACAAAAAAAAGCAATGCATCAACAAACAACTCTCTAGTCTCTAGCAAAGTAGCAATTATATTTGTTTTTAGATCAAAAGGACATCAGAAAGATGCCCCAGTTCCATTACTGAAACTTAGCAAGAGTTCTATAACATACCCAACAAACTTCATCCACCATAGCCCAAAAAACCCCAACGAACAGGCTGAAACACACATACGGAATAGCAAGAAAGCATACCCATTACAGAAAACTATACTCCTACTTAACTCAAACAGTAGGATCACAACTCCTTAGAGATTAGCTCAACCGAAACTCCCAAACAAACAGAAACTTGAAATTCCTAAAACCTCACGACACTCCAAAATCTAAAGCCAGCGGTGCTTGAATGTTGAGTTCTAAGCTTCTACAGAACATTAAGATCTTCGCCCAAAGACTTCGTGAATAAAGGATTCCAATCACTCAGCATGACAAGCAATTTCCTCCAAACGCTTTTTACACTTGACCAGTCCTGAAATTATATTTGTTTCTATTCTATAAATCAACTAGCAGTCTTGTACTTAAATCACATGTAGGATCGATATACATTAATATAGCAATCATAGGAGGGTAAATGATTGCGCGGAAGCTAAAATAAATTTTTATTGATTCTCAAATCACCCCTAAACAAATTATAAAAAACTGCTTCGGTTTCAGAAAAACAAACTGACATATGTTAACTAAAACAGTAATTCCTGAAGATCCAACCGTTGGATTGATTTGAAATTTTAACTGTAGAAATGAGATTCAATTTTGAAACTAAAGCAACAAGAATCAGCTCAATCGGATATACGGATCTAAAGTTATGACCTTCACAAGCTGACTATATAAAATAATGACGGCATTATGGACTGCATTGGTCCGAATCTACAGGGTATGCCGTAGCCCACCCGACATACCCTGTAGATCCGCCCCAGCACAAGTTACATGCACAACATCTTTCTGACGAGCGATCACCATGGCCGATTGCCGTTGGTAGTGCTGAGATACCTACAGTCAAACATTTCTAACATGAGTTATAAAAGGCAGTCCCCTAGCTAGCCCATCCTAGACTCACCAAATTAGCTATTAGACTCGCTAGCGTTTAGCGTCTTGGTGAACCATGTTTCTAATTGATCATCAAGATATTAAAAAGTATCAATTGGCGACAAATTTGGTATTAATATACTTGTTGGACAAAAAACAGCTATACTAGATTTTACGGTCAAAGTAGCCAATGGCGGAGACAAGAGTTAGAGATAACATGGATCAAAAAATTCAAATTATGCAACAATATTTGACATGAGAGGCCAAATAGTACTAATGTTATTAAATCGTGTTCAGATCTAAGTAGCTCAAATTAAACCTTGAGATCACCAGGGGGCCATGGCCCCACCAGCACCCCCTCCCCCGCCATTGAAATTTTTCGGTACTTTCGGGTGTGTTTGGTTAATTGTACCAAGTGATACATGCATAAGATGGTTAAAAAAATCATTTATGTGTTTGGTTGTTTGAATGGAACCATCTCATCCTAAATAGCGGGATACAAATTGAAGGAATATTTCCTATAGATCCTGAATCATTTCATTCACCCAAAACAATAGAATCAAATGGTACAGAACTATCCTATTCAACTTCACCTCACCAACCAAACACCCCCTTAAAAACTGCGTCAAAATAATCTCAATAAAGAAATATATGTAAATATCCAAAACGATCCACAGTGTGACAGAGTTGACCTGAACGATGCAGCCACCGAGCCCCATGCCCTCGAACATCTGGTGGAAGCTCAGGGCGACCACCAGCGGCTTGATGGTGTCGGGTTCCTGAGACACGCCGAGGGAGATGCCGATGATCACCGAGTGCACCACGATTCCCAGCTCCAAGACCTACACCACCGTCATCGAAACAGAAGATTAGGGGTTGTTTGGTTGCCGTCTTGCATGAGCCTGGCCGCGGGAGCCTGCACTGCTCCAGCCTAGCTCCGGGAAAATGGTCATGGAGCTCGTTTCTCATGAGCCTAGCTGCGAGTGCTTTGTGCATCGTGCTGGTTTGGCTCTGCACCGTGCGTAGGCAACCAAACAGTCATCTTGCATATGTAGATGCAAGCTCACACGATACAACGAGCAACCAAACGCTGGTTCCTTGGCTCCCACGAGTCTGGCCGCGTGGAACCAAGCAACCAAATAGCCCCTAAAATCCACACATGAATTGATTTTTATTTTTTTTCTAGTACCTGTTTAGAATTATCAGTCGTTGTTTTATGCGGCTTATTCTTCTCCAAATTAAATACTAGCCGTATGCGTATGCATATGTTGCCTTTACAAATTGAGAAAAATTATCAAGTGCGTACGCTGCTCTTTTCAATGAAGAGGTTTAAGCACTTAAAACGGGCTGTAACCTGAGAGATGACACGGTGCCGGAGCGTGTGCTCCTTGTCGCCATCGCCGCCGCCGATGGCAGCGATGACCGCCGTCGACCCGTGCGCGTGGCCGTGCGTCGCGTGCGTGTGCACGTGCACGTGCCCCTCGAGCTCCCCTGCGTCGTGGCGATGCGTTCCCTCGTCGCCTCCGCCCTGGCCCTGCTTCTCCTCGTCCCCGTTGGCGGCGCTTCCCGTCGCGTCGGCGGCGTCCCTCTTGAAGTGGGCGCGCGTGAAGTAGCCCGTGGCGACGGTGTCGACGACGAGTGTGCCGATGGCACCGACCATGGCGCCGAACCCGGCGAACGGGAAATTCTTCCACGGCCCGCCGGCGGGCAGGCAGTCTGACGTGAGGTTCTCGAACGCGTCGGGGAGGATGTGGATAAACCCCGTGGCGAGGATGACCCCCGCCGCGAACGCCTTGATCAGGAAGAACACGTCGCCCTCTGGCCGCAGCAATGGCACGCGCCGCCCCAGCACCGGCAGGCTGCACCCCAGTGCCCCGGACACCAGGATGGAGAAGAAGGCCGCGATCTTGAGCGGCTTCGACCGCGGCCGGTTGTGCGCCGCCGCCTCAGACGCTCCGCAGTCACCGTCGTCATCACCGCGTGCGGCATCGACGAGAAAGAGCAGCGCCACGGTGGCGGCGAGCAGCACGGTCGCGCTCGGCTTCATGGCTAGGCGAGGAGGAGATCGATGGGAGAGCTTACAACTAGCTATTTCGTTTTATATAGTGGAGATACAAGTAGCGTCGTAGTGCTGCGGTTAATTAGGACTTTAATCACTTGATTAATTAGGATATTCAAATGAAAGCGATTGTCACACGGTGACGACATGCGTGGGAACATGTATATACAATGCCAAGCGGAGGGTTCGGTTTTCCCCGTGGTTAGTGTGTTAATTAGGGGAGGAGCCGAGGTGCCTTGATTTGTTTCGGCTGATTAGGAGGTAATTGCACTGGGATGACGACATTTTTTGTGCACGGAGGGAGAATTTATGTCACAAGACTGTTGGTCTTAGAATTAAATATTCCTTGTAACAGGTCTTAAGGCATTCCCAATGGAGTTTCTTAGATGATATCTTAGACATTAATTACTATGCCACATAGGCACTATGCTAAGTTGGCAAGTTACTTATTGATGAAAGAGATTGAAGTGATGTCTTATATAAGAAATCATTCTTGTAGAGAACCAATGCAGTTAGAAACCACTAAAAACAGCATTGGGATAGCCTGGATGTCTCCGCTACATGTTTTGTGAGCCCCACATTGATTTATTGTGGCAATATATATGTGAGCGTATGTATCAAGATCCGAAAGAGTTATACTAGAAAAATGTTTTTATTAATCCCGTGACATGCTTAATTGTGTGATCAAATGTTTGTCATTGTGGCTTGCTAGATCAACCAATATCCTATATATCTCTTTCCATATGTGTACAAAATAAAATGCACAACACAATTGAGGTTTGCATTGGATCAAAACATCTAGATAATTAATGCTCTTGGATTACTAGTAGACACCATCCATTGTGATATCTCACTAGAGACACCACATACTTAATGCATTTACTCATTTGTAGATACCACCTAAGAAACTACCCATTGGGAATGCCCTTAGGGTAGTTCTAACCCTCAATCTCAGCTGGTGTCTATAGAAGTAATTACGCTACCAACTAAGCAAAAATCTGATGTGGCATAGGAATTAAGGAAGGGAGAAAAGAAAAAAAACAAAGAAACCGTGTCTCATGTAAGAAACTGGGTCGGCGCGGGCACCAAGACGCAAGAAACGAGCAAAATCGGGGTTGGACGTTTCTACGCGCTTATCAAGCTATGTTTGTGGTGCATGCATTGGTTTATTGCTCTCTCTCTCTCTTCTAGACACTGCTCATGGAAACCATGTGTTGGGAAACTATGCATTGGTTTATTGCTCTCTCTCCTCTAAACACTGTTCATGGAAACCATGGGTTGGGACTACCCTTATAGTATAAACCCACATTTTTTTCGATAAAGGAAGCTTTTATTAATCTTAGTAAATTACATCAAGGTGATACAATTATACTAAGAAGACTTCCGGCCTCTACACAGTTAGGGTGTACACAGCCACACACACGCAAGAAAAGACAAAGAAACCGTCGCGGCAAACTACATCACGCAATATTGTCTTCAAGGCTATCCACCATCATAGCAACACTTGGACCGCGATAAAAACTCTCCAATGACAACGCCTCCAAGAAGGACTCGATACACACACGCACCGCCATTGCCATTATCCAACCAGTGAAGGCCAGACCAAAGGTTTTCACCTCGGAGAGTAAATCCTCAGACTACAAAACAATGCCTTCAACAAGGCCATTGCGAGCACAACCAACTAAGGTCGACCTAGGATTTCTCCCCAAGTCAAATCACGGAGATCCCAAATGTTGCAACCACCCTCATTCCGAGCTAGTGCCGCCATACCACTAAATCTTAGCCAATAGCAACGGCCACCTTCTCAAGGCCAGACAAACAATTTTTAGATGTTCGACTCTACGATGACAGATTCGCGAACTAGCCAATAGGCACACGATCATCAAGTCCATAGAGTGCATCTAAAAAATGAGTTGTGTCGCCTAAGAAAGCGAATCCATAAATCGATGCTAAGATGACATAGGTCAATAGAAATGTATGAACAACGCTAGTAAGAGATGAAGACGCTGAAACGAAGAGTAGTCACCTAGATTGGGCGGATCTTCACGGAGCTCTGCCGCACCAACCCCAGCACTGGATATGGGCCAGATCAGCCGCTAGAGAAGGATAGGACGAGGCGGCGCTTCAGATCCACATGAGGGAGGGGGTGGCCCGACCTGTACATTAGGTGATCCACCGTCTTGTCTGACTCCAACGAACCCGTGCTAGACACCGCTTGCGAGGACGCCAGGGGCAGCGACAACGAGATGGACACCGAGCGCAGGAGCGGGTGCCCCCGCCCGGCCGCCGCCGCCCCCAAACCCTTGTTTCGTGGTCTTACGCCAGGGGCAGAGAAGAATGAGGTATAAACCCACATAGTAAGCTCAAGCGCACTCGGTGTGAGAGTGTCATGTAAGTCCACACTGTCAAACCCACTACAGGAAACAATCAATCACTACTACAGACTGCTTCATCCGCGACCCCCCATCACTGCCGGGTAGGCCCGAGCCGGCAGTGATAATATTATCACTGCCGGTTCTAATTCAACTAGCAGTGATAAGAACAATATAATTTTCCCGCGTGAATGGAAGCAATATTACTGCCGGTTTTAGAGATAGAACCGGTAATGATTTATTACTGCCGGTTCAATAGTATAAGTGGCATTGATAAAGTGATTTGCGTGGGAAACGGCAGCGATATCACTGTCAAATTTAGAGATAGAAGTGGCAGTGATATATTACTACTGGTTCTAGAGAAAAAGCCGGCAGTGATAATGTGGCACTATATATATATCCTGGCTTCCTTCCCCAACCTATCTAGAACAAAGAGGAACTCTATTCTTGCTCGGTTGAGGTGGAGAGGGGGCAAATTTTTTATTCAAATTTGGTGGAATTCATTTCTAACTCGTGATCTAAGGTTCGTATCTTGATGTACATTTCTTTGGTAGTTTATTTAGTTTAATATTATATTCTATATTGTTGTAGGTTGTGAGAATTATTGATTGCATAGTCAACACCATTAGAGCTCTAATCTAGAGGCTAGATTTGAAATTACCAAGTTTTATATATATAGTGATTGGTGAGATTATGATGTAGATTGAATTTAAGTATTTAAAGAACTAAATTAGTGATTACATTTAATACGTTGATTGAATTTAAATGTGGTAGCACTTCATAATTAACTATTGTTTAATCTAATTACTTAAAATTGTTTCTTTATTTCGTATGTTAATTTAATATACGTAAGTAATGTAAATTTGTTAGACGGACCATTATATATAACTAATAGCAAATATTTAATTGATTTTACAATCGAGATTTGGATATAGATTTATAAGTAAAGAAAGTTTCTAGATTAATTAGTTGTACATAACAAATTAAATGAATAAAATAATTTGTGAGTACTTATTGATTTACTGAGATTTTATTTGTTATAAATATTTGTAGATGGATCGAAGATGGATGTATGAAGCGGACCGTCACGATAGAGAGTACTTTAACGGTGTGACTAGTTTTCTGAGCGCAGCTGCGGCATACAAGTCAAATAAGCTGATGGACTATATTTGTTGCCCGTGCATCGATTGCAAGAATGAGAAGCAATTGTCTAACCTTGAGGCAATCCGTGTACACTTGCTTCGAAGGGGTTTCAAGCCTGCCTATACCTGTTGGACCGAGCACGGTGAAGATGAGATTGTACGTGAAGGGCATCTGATTGATGATGATGAAGACAACGACTCGACTGCAGTCGAAAATACGTTCGTTGACACCCATGAAGACACGTTCATCGATAACCATGCAGATGATCTCGAACAGATGTTGCATGATGGGGAGGAGGACCTCACGAATGAAAGGGATTTTCAGAAGTTTCAGCGTATGGTAGAGGATTCTACAACATCCTTGTACCCAGGCTGCAAAGAGGAGCTCAAAAGCTGCATGTTGTACTTACGCTACTGTAGTTGAAGACAATTAATGGTTGATCTGATAAAAGTTTCACAGAGCTGTTAGGTTTCTTCAGAGATGTCCTTCCAGAGAGTAACGTGTTGCCAGCAACCACGTACCAGGCCAAGCAAGTTGTTTGCCCATTAGGACTGGAAGTGCAGAACATACACGCATGTCCAAACGATTGCATATTGTATCGCAATGAGTTTGCAAATTTGAATGCGTGTCCCGTTTGCAAGGCATCTCGATATAAGCGCGGTGTGGGATATATACATCCTGGGTATCTGCAAAGCAGGCCTGCGAGGCCCAACTGGACAATGCTGGGTTGGGCCGACTGCAAGGCAATAGAAGCTACTAGGGGTTACGCCAGATGTGCGGAACAAGGAAGCCCTGGAGATAGCAACCGATCCGGATTAGGTAGGATATGATTGTAATCTAAACTGTTGCCAAAACAGATAGGTACAAAAGATATAATCCCTACTTTGTATCCGACTAGGACTCTCTTTGTAACCGCCCTTCTCTGCTATATAAAGGGAGGGACGGGAGAACATCACCATACAATCTCATCAGCAAATAGCTAGCCACATATAATTCCAAAGCACAGGATTAGGGTATTATCTCCTCCGCGAGAGCCCGAACCTGTATACATCCGGTGTCTTGTGCTACTATCAAGTTTGGATCCAGCGCCTAGCCCCCTTTTGATTATTGCCGACAACAAACGTCGACAGTTGGCGCGCCAGGTAGGGGCTGCGCTAAGATCAATCTCAACAGGCTTGATGGCGATCTTCAACGAAGTCATGACCACCTTTGCTCCGGCCTAGGCGTTCCGCTTCGGAAGTCTGGATTTCATCGCCGACGATTTTGGCCAACTCCCCCTTTCGGATTCGGATCAGATCCAATCTGGAAGTGATTCTGCTGCTCTCCTAGCTGGAGAAGGGAATGGAGGAGAAAAGGGGAATGAAGAAGGTGATGCCATTTATCACAAGGAGAAGGCCTTTGAGAGGAGAAGGTAAGTATGGTAAAGAAGGAACTAATACCACTTGTCACAAGAAGAGAATCTTTGAGGGGGTAGGTGTTGCCACTAATCATAAAAAGAATGTTTCCTCACCAAATCATTAGTAAGGGTGACCTTAAATTAGTAATTCCTTGGATTTGTTGCAAGATTGGTGTCGCTTCTTAACCTTCAACTCGACTCCCACCCCTGCCCATTTATCCGACCCATGAGCATCACCCTCCCCTCCTACCACCTCCGTACAATTGATCCCGTGGCTACAGATGTCCTAAAGAAGCTCGCTGGCGTTGTCACATCACCCGAGCCCAACTCACAAAGACGCATCCAATGGTTCAAAGTGTACCCTAATAGGAGAAGAAAAAATGTACGAAGTCTCAAAAAAGAAAAACTAATAGGTGCATGATCCTCATCAAACCCATTATTTTAAAATTATGATTTTCAAAAATTGGTGAAAAACTTTTGTCACCCCAACTTGTCAAGAAAAATGATATTAGGAAATTGAGCATGCTTAACTCAAATGGGGGAAATAGGTTTAGAAACATTTCGTACAATAATTGCAGACATCGACGATCGTTGAATTACGCATGGGATAAACAAAGTGGACAACTAGGGAGAATAGTCTTTTTCCTAGATGCATGCATCAGAAAAAAAACGTTGACCATCGGATGAATAGCTCAAATCTACCACTCACACATTGTTAGGATCCAAATATGTAATTCCGGACTCTCTATATGTACTGCACTAGTTTAGAATCATGTTAGTTGTCAAGAATCATGCTAGTATACACAGTGGCAATATAAATGTATTACCACAATCATACACAGCGGAAACGTAATAAAAAACTATATTTATTGGATAAAAGATAGTTGAATGACCATAAAATAGATTTTACATTTATTAGGCCTCACAGGGCTTTAACTCTACGAAAACAATATGGGAACAGAAAAACTTTAGCAGATAACCTATCAACATACCATAGGCATCTGATAAGGTTTGACTCATAGCAACTCGCTTCATCGTGGAACTCCTCCTCTAAATAGGTGTAGACTCCTCTTCAACTGATGGATTTATTGCAACAAGCGTGAGTACATAACGCACTCAACAAGTTGTGCGCAGGATACAAGTCAATTATATCTACATGCAAGGCTTATTTCAAAAGAATGTCTGATGTGGCTATTTTGTAGTAAAGCAGCATTTGCAATTGAATGCAGTAAATATATTAAAATAAAGAGTAAAACAAATAACATAATAATAAATTTATCAGATATTTCTCAAGATAAGCTGACACACATGCTAAACAAATTTCATTACTCCTATTGGCACAAAGCCTTCCTTCCCAAGTTTAGTTTTATAAAATCTAACCCTTGTATGAAATTCTCAAGCATTATCCATAACTGATGACATGTCAATTAGCAAAGGTTGTACATTCTGCAGAGGTTATACACTTTACCCACAAGATATGATTAATCTTATATTATCAGCCATAACACATACCCATCGACGTGTGACTAAAAAGATCATAACAAAATCTTTTGAAAACTCTATCCAAACATAGACACTTCCGATAATCTTGGTCTCACTATTTCTCCATCACATAGAGTAGAAGAACAAGAAAGACTCATCATTGGACTAGGAGTAATTAATGCTTAATATGTGGAGCCACTGTAACACACACCTTCCCCAACTTCACACACAGCTTGGTTATCCTCCTAAGATATCATATGTTACGACTCGGTAACTTACTGAGTTTAATCTGTCCCATTCCAAACAAGTGGCTATATGATTCAGTCCATTTCAGTAGCTTACAAGATTAAGTCCTTAATTAACTATGACAAGACTTCTAAATAAAATTTTAGAAACCATATCAAACGATTCACCCAGAAAATTCCTTTTTGTATCAAAAAAATTCCAAGTGAAGCTTTAATTAGCAATAAAAATTATGAAAATTTTTGGAAACGCTTAAGTACTTTAAACATATTCAAAGATGAAAAAATTAGGATGTTACAAATCTTCCCTCTTAACAGAATCTCAATCTTGAGATTTTAGGTTGACTAGAGAAACAAGTTAGGAAATTCTAATTTTAGATTCTCTTCACACTTTCATGTTGCTTCACTTTCAAAGTGATTACTCTACCGCACTCTGCAGAAACAAACTGACTTGCTCCTAGTTTTATGATCAACAATATCCAAAATCTTAATCAGTTGCTATTAATAAGTCAAATAATCTTGCAATTCGATTGACCCCAACAGTGTCTGCTTTGTTGGCACTTAAAGACACTTCTTAAGCTAATAAATACAAAAAATATATGCACTCCTGCCAAAAACTGACGCAACTCTAATTGATAAGCAACTTTTCCTTTACACTTTAAGATTTTGAATGGACCAACAAATCATTGGTGCAAGCTTTCCTTTAGAGTGAAACCTTCTAACCCCTTAAAGTGTGTAACTCTAAGATAAACAAAATCCTCATGCTTGAAACTCAATTCTTGATGATTAGCATAGCTCTTCTACCTTAACTAAGCCACCTTTAGATTTTCTCTAAAAATATAAATTTGCTCTTTGACTTCTTTGAGAATACTAGGTCCAAAGAGAAGACGTTCTCCTATCTTATTCTAGTTCAACAGAGTATGATATGAATGACCATACAATGCTTCAAATGGCGATATATGTAAACTATCTTGAAAACTGTTATTGTAATTGAACTCTGCATATGTCAAACTTTTATCCAAAGTAATAGCATGACCTAGAGCACAAGATCTTAACATATTCTCCAAAATTTGATTAACTCTTTCAGGCTGACCATCTAACTAGAATTATATGAAATAATAAAGTTTAAACGAGTTTCCATTGCTTCATGAAATTTATTTTAAAATCTTGTGGTAAACTAAGAACCTCTATCTGACACTATCTTCTTTGACACTCTGTGCAAATAAATAATCCTAACATATAAAACTCTGTCAAGTGATCTCCAGTATCCGCAGTCTTGACTGGTGCGAAATTAGCAACTTTTGTCAAACGATCCAGTATGACCCATATAGAATCATAACTATTCTGAGTCCTAGGCAAACCAGCAATAAAATCCATATCAATTTCCTACCACTTCCATTCAGGAATCTTCAGTAGATGGAACAAACTAGCTGACCTTTGATGCATTGCCTTCACCTTCTAACATACATCACACAAAGCAGTTTGTTCAGCAACTTCATTCTTTATAGAGTAAATCGCTTATTTGCCACTGAAAGTTGGCCGGTTCCCCAAACTGCCATCATGAAGATTGTCTTCCCTCCATTGCCATCCGATCTCAAATTGCCTTCCCAAAATGCCACCGCCGTCCATTTGGCTGTCAACTCACCGTTTGCTGGCACGCGAAAAGACCGAGTTGCCCCTGTGTGCTAACTTGGACGGCAAAATGAATTCAAAACATTTAAAATCCTAGAAATATTTTATTTAAATTCTAAATAACCCAAGGAACCACTCCAAAAAATTTCATAAATTTTTGAATTTATTTAGTGCTTCTAAAAAATCAAAATTTAGATTCTTTCATTTAGATAGAATCGCTAAAAGATTTTTCCAGAAAATCACAGAGCTGCTCATGCTCTCAAATTTTTACAAAAAAGTTAGTACTCTCTTAAGATCATCCCCAAAAATTTTTATAAAATTCTAAGCACATTTGATAGATTTAAATTAGGCAATTCTTTCATTAAGACAGAATCACTAAACGATTTTTCCAGAAAATCACAGAGTTGCTCATGCTCTCAAATTTTTACAGAAATGTTAGTACTCTCTTAAGATCATCTCCAAAAATTTTCATAAAATTCTAAGTACATTTGATAGATTTAAATAGGGCAGCACACTCAAAAGGAGGGCAATTGGTCTTTTTCGTGCCAAAGAAGCGGTGAGTTGATGACCAAATGGACGGTGGTGGCATTTTGGGAAGGCAATTTGAGATCGGATGGCAATGGAGGGAAGACAATCTTCGTGATGGCATTTTGGGGAGCTGGCCAACTTTCAGTGGCAAATAAGCAATTTTCTCTTCTTTATACTAGGCCACTAAAACCTCTTTTTAAGATCCTGATATATCTTTGCACTTTTTGAGTGAATTGAATACTTTGAATCATGAGCTTCCTCAAGAATCAATTGATTCAAATCTTTCTAATTTAGTTTACAAATTCGATTCTTAAACCAAAGAGAACCGTGATTATTCAAAGAAAACATTTAGCTTTGCCTTCCTCCATTTTAGACGTTGCTTTTGATATTATCATCATCCTTTTGACTTTCATGGATTTGATTCTCTAAAGTTGATTTTACTTCCAAAGTAACTATGAATCCTTCTGGAACCACTTTCAACTTTAGCTTTTGGAACTCTTCAAGCAACTTAGGCTGAAAGTCCTGAATTAACATATTAATACTGTAATTCTTACTTCTTAAAGCATCTGCCACTATATTAGCTTTTTCGGGATAATAATGAATTCCTACATCATAATCCTTTATCAACTCCTACCATCTTCGTTGTCTTATATTGAAAACTGACTGAGTGAAAATATACTTCAAACTCTTGTAATTCGTATATATCTCACAACAATTATCAATGAGATAATAACGCTACAACTTCAAAGTATGCACTATAGTAGGTAAATCCAAATTATGTGTCAAGTAATTCTCTTTATGTGTCCTCAATTGCCTTGAAGCATAAGCAACAACATTGACTTTCTGCATCAATACACAACCAAGTCCTTGCTATGAAGCATCACAATAAACATCAAAATTACTATGGATATCTAGCAACACTAACACTGGTGCTAACATTAAATGCATCTTCAATTCCTAAAATCTCTTCTCACACTCTCATGACCAGGTGAACTTCTTCTCTTTCTTCTTCAACTGTGTGAGCGGCTTGGCAAATGTTGAAAATCCTTCTATAATTCAATGATAATATCCTGCCATTCCAAGAAAATTGTGAATATGGGTAATTGACTTCGGTTGATCCCAATACTATACAACTTTGACTTTGCTTTGGGTCGATGTTAACTCCTTTAGCAGTCATTACATGACCAAGGAATTCAATGTCATTCTTCCAAAAGTCACACTTACTGAATTAGCCTGTAAATGTTGCTCTTGAAGCCTTTCAAGCACTAACCCCAAATGCTCAGTGTGCTCTTCTTCTATCTTGGAGTAGATAAGAATATCATCTATGAACATGACAACAAACTTATGTAAATATTCCATAAAAACCTTATTCATCATGTTTATAAAATAGGTAGGGCATTAGTCAATGTAAATGATATGACTGTAAACTCATAATGTCCATACCGCGTTGAATATGCGATCTTGGGGACATCCTCCGCACGAATATTCAACTAATAATATCCTGATCGAAAATCAATTTTAGAGAATACTCTGGCTCCTCTTAACTGATGAAACAAATCATTGATCCTATATTACAGATAGTTATTCTTGATCATTACTTCATTATGGAATGGTAATGAATACACATTCTCATGCTTCTGTCCGTTTTGACAAAAAAAAAAATTGGCACTGCCCACGATGACGAACTAGACCTTAGAAAACCTTTATCTAGTAGCTCTCTAATCTGCCTCTTCATTTCTACTAACTCATCGGTAGGCATCCAATACAATCTTTTTACTATCAAGGTAATACTAGGTACTAACTCAATATCGCGATATTCCTAGTAGATCCTTAGGAAAAACATCTAGACACACTCTGACCACAGGCACATCTTCCAAACTAACAAACTTTGCACTGTTGACAATCAATTAACCATCATGAACTACGGTGGCTCGAAACTCAACTTTCTCGCCTTTCGAGCTTTCAATTGATATGACTCTTCGACCACAATCTAAGACAACTTTATATTTTGAGAACCAATATATCCCAAAAATAACATCTAGAGTCTGAGTATTCAACAAGATGAGATTTGCAAAAACTTGATCCCATCAATAATAACTTAACTCTCAAACAACCTAGATTAGATTTGAGTTTTGATATGGGGAATTGGACTAACAAGGTGCAGTTAAGACATACCATCCAAATGATTCTTAACAGCAAAAACTTTATATGCAAATGAATGGGAAGCTCCTGAATTAAATAAAATTGTTGTGGCTACTAAGTTACCAAGAACTTACCTAAAACAACATCTGACGCATCCTAAGATCCATTGGTGGTGATGTGATTGATACGACCTCTCACAATCGCTTGTGGAGTAGCTCCAGCTTGACTTATAGCTTGAAACGCTCCACGATTTACTCTTGGCACTAGCACATTCGTTGGTGTAGACCTTAGATGGAAACGGATAGGAGTAACACCTCCTCTTTGGAAATAATTATTAGCAAAATATCCTATCTTTCAGCAATTGAAACAACGCTTAACCGTCGACTATTGATTTTCTCCTAGCATAGTATTTGCCTGAACAGGTGTCTGAAAATTCTAACCAGATGGATGCAATGCTGAGAATGGTGTCTTTAACATTGCCTGAGGTTGAATCCTAACAAATTGCTGAGGTGAAACTCTCGAACTCTATTGATTCTGATGACTTCCTTGCTAAGCCATTCTGTGTTTAAGGTTTTCATCAAACTCATTGTGCTTATCTTCTATGACAAGGGCTTTGTTAACCAACTCCTAGAAATATGAAAAAGTAATCAATTGACTTGAAGTCCAGAGTTTAGTTTCTTTATGAAATGAGACTATCTTGCTTTATTCGTAGCAATATCTTCAGGTGCATAATAAGCAAGCTTTGTAAACTTATTTAGATACTTGACCATAGATTGGCCTCCTTGCTTTATAGCCCTGAATTTCTCCTTAAGATCAATGATTCCTTTCGGCACATGGTACTAGCAAAAAGCAGTAAAAAACTCATTCTAAAAAATATTCTATAATACTTCATGGGCGGCACAGTAATTCTCCCACCATTCAATGACAATTCCTTTCAACTTTTGATAAGTATAAAAAACTTTCTCATTACCTTTGCACTAAATGATAAGTAATTTCTTCTGTATGACTCTGAGCCAATCATCGTTTTCTAAAGGTGAAACATTCCCTAAGAATGTCAATAGATGAGTTCTCATAAATTTTGATAACTT
Organism: Guadua angustifolia; assembly: GCA_036346375.1. Classification (NCBI taxonomy): domain Eukaryota; kingdom Viridiplantae; phylum Streptophyta; class Magnoliopsida; order Poales; family Poaceae; genus Guadua; species Guadua angustifolia. The sequence goes on along the minus strand of CM070512.1, from coordinate 33,524,274 downwards.
TGAGTATGGACTAGATCCATTAACAATGGCTAGGGGTACATTGTTGATACTAGCTTGATTAGTCATGTTTTGCACTTGTTGCATCATCGTATGCATTAACTAAGTCTGAGCAGCCAAAAATGCTCCAAAGTTCTGCATATCTACTTGATGTGAGGGTTGAGGAACTAATCCATCATTGGTATTCTCATTGGGTCAAGTACCACTTCAACTATCTCTATTGGTTGCATGAGTCCAAACCATCTGTTGATCACTCCACAGGATTAGGTAAGGGGAAAACATATATAGAAAACAAAGAAACTAATGTGAGAAGACAAGTTTAACCCAACAATAAAACTTGGAACTCTAACAACTTTCATTGACAACTTGATATGGCTGCTTACAAGTGACTAAGGGCCTTTTTCAACACATATTGCATACACAAAAACAAGAAAACCAAGTCACAACCTAAGCACACAAATTTAATGCTTGAGGGCAACACACCTATTCTTAAGCTGATGCGACTCCCACATGTGAATCTCAACTAAGGTAAAGCTCTTCAATCGCTAAGCCAACTAGGCTAATGCTCTCCCAATGTATAGAAGGTGGATGTGCATGTATCGGCGCAAACTCATCCTGATGATCAGGGACAACAGGAATAGACTACTCAAGTGACTCTTGAGATGAAGACTCGTCCTCAAGATTTTTCTCCACTCTTTTGGATCTTCTTCATCTTCTAGCTCTTTTTGTACCTCTACCTCCATGTCATACAGAGCTTCTTCAAGTTCTGCAATCCTTTCTACGGCTAACTTTTAGGTGGCACAAAGATTCCCTTCTGCAGTCTTCAAAACTTCATAAGCCTTCTTCAACTCCTGAGTTGTGTCCTCCATAACCTCTTCTTGAGTAGCTACAAATCTTGCAAGGTAGACAACAGTAGCATCTTCTCCATCTTTTGTGCTTGGGCACCGAATAGCACATCGGCTGAAGTCCGACCAATGTAGGCTGTAGCTCACTGACATGCTTGTTGTAGATACAGAGTAATGCAAGAGGTAAAGATTCTTGGATACTAGCTTCAAAAGTGAGTCTTTTGAAAATGAGGCGAATGGGATGACATGCCTTAGCATTCCTGGGTAGAGATAGTATTTTTACACACCCCACCACAACTTTTACCATTCACTATCCAGCATTTTCCCATAGGTTTTTTATAACCACGAAGTTCTTGCAAAACCCTCCAAAGTTCAGCAGCGTAACCACCAATGCTCTATCCATAGGTATGAAGCATCATCATCTATTAAAGACAACTTAAGGTAAGATTTCAGCTTAAACCAGTAGGCAAAAGGAAAAGAATAAGAGAGATAATTCAAGAACTTAGGCCTTGTTTAGATCCATTAGCTCTAATAGTTAGCTAGGGCTATTTGGATCTACTAGCTAATAAGTGGTTGAAAATTTGGTTGTGGGTGCAAATGTCCATTGTACCCTTGCATTAATTAGCTATTTGCATTAATTAGCTGTTTGCGGTGGAGGGGCCGAGGGCAAATTGGTCTTTTGACCATCCATTAGCTGAAATTAGCAGGGGAGAACTAGCTAATAAGATAACTATTAGTTGTGTTGTTGGCTAACTATTAGTTGGGTTATTAGCTGAGCTGTTTGGATCTATTTCAACTAATTTTAGAAGCTAACTATTAGTGCTAATGGATCCAAACATGACCTTATTAAGCTTGCAAGTTAAAATTTTCTTTTTAGAAAATAATTTTGAATCTCTGAAGGAAACAACTAGTCTAATTAGGGTCAAGACCTACAGTCAGTATGACTCTGACAAGGTAGGTAATTCACATGGGTTGAATAACTAATTCCCAAATTATTTGAAAATAGATATAACTTAAAATAACATGCAATTGATAAAACAAAATAGCATTTGTAAAACTAGGTTTAACATTATCAAGGCATAACTTGCTTTGGAATAAACCTTGATCTTGGTCTTGAATCAACTCATCAACTTCTAACGCTCCCGCTACTTCAACATCTAAGTGAAATGAACATTGAAAATAATAAATAAAAAATCCAAAAATCAAATAAAATACTTCAAAAATGTAGAACTTAATATTAGATAAATTCAGAAACTTGAATGGATTCAATCAGAGTTCATATAAAGGAGAATGGACTCTCCAAATATTCATTTAAGAATTAAATCCTAAAAAAGAACGAGAAAAAAGAATATTCCCTGTCGAGAGACTAACAAGGGGCTACCTTATTTTTAATTTTATAATTGATTTTTCTTAATTTTCCAAAAACAATAGAGGCAGTCATGTGGGCCACTAGTTCATAGACCAAGTCCACGAATACTAGGCTTGGTCCACGGTTGACCTGGCTTTTGGGAACGACTCACTGACTTGTGGACCCCATATGTCAGAGACTAGGCTCACAAAAGACTAAGCCTACATAGATCTAAATGCTTACATGGCTGCTAACTCAGTGTCACGTGGCACACCACATTAGTGATGTGTCAGCGCCACATCAATGAAGGCATGCAAAACCCGATGGTCATTGGCAACGAGCTTTGGTGACCTCCGGTGACTCCAAGTCATACCACTGGCAAGATCTCAATGCTGCAAAACTTATGACGCCGGTGCCGTGGGTAATGACAACCAGCGGCAACCAAGAAAGTGGGGGTGTTGCGGCTCCCATGGTGATGGCAACCAATAGGCACGCTATGACTGAGATAGTGTGAACACAGGGTAGAACACAAAATGGCAAATCCAACAGTGTAGACCAAGAACACAAACACTCACCGATGGCAAAAAGAAATCCAGTGGAGATTTCCATGGTGACACACTCGGGAAAACTCCAAATTTGGTAAAACGACGACTTCTGAGGTTAGTGTAATGACCCTCCTTTTTGGTACAAAATACCAAGAAGGATAATCTATGTGCATACAGTACTAGTCCCTGATTAGTGGCTAATACACATATTTACAACATTGGTAGCACATCCATACACAATATTATTATTACGGAAGCTATTTATACAAGGTAGTCTTACAGTTCATAGCATATTACAGTGAAAAAAGCAATAGTCTTGTAGTGTACCTATCCAACCCTCAGGCAACTGACAAGGTATAAACATTAGAAAAACTTGTTAATATAATTCCCGCAACTTACGTGTATGTCATCTAGAGATTTGCTATCTTCACCTAAACCAACAAATAAGTAAGGGTGGGTACTTTCGTACTCAGTAAGACTTAAGGTGTATCGCAAAAATGCAGTAAATACAGGTTATGTCAAAGGAGGTTTCTACAGTTATTTTGTGTAAAGCGAATTTAAACATGTAAATCAAGTAGTAATTTACAAACAGAATTTTATAAAAGCAACTTGATAGATATATAAAATAACAGGAAGAGCATAAATGTAACAACTCACAGTCCTCCATGATGTGAGCATCAACTCATCCATTACCAACACATGGCATAATATTGAATCACTTGAAAGGTAAACTTTCTAACACATGTTTCCAATTCATCCATTTTTGAAAGTACCAAAACATCTAACTATGTGATGACTTTACCAAGTGCCCATGATCACGGGTGTGGCTTTCCAAAAAGGTTTATACTCTGTAAAGATGTACAGCTTTACCCACAAGACATGATAAACTCTTTGTGCAATGTCATTATCACACTTCCTTATTCTAGGGTTATTAAGATTCAAAGTTCAATATTTGTTAAGGAAGTTACATGAGATAATAGGTATATCTATCAGTGCCATAGTATAGCAAACTTACAGAAATTACATGCATGCATAAATAGATTTGACAAAACAAAATAAAAAGTTAAACACTGGGATCAATATGATCAAAGAGTATGCTCGCCTTGCTTTGTTAGTTTAGATAGTGACTCGAAGTCGAGGTCGACAGTCGTAGCTTCGGATACATCAGTGTCTACATGTAATTACGTATAGCAATGACGACAAGAGGCAACAAGAAATCAAATAATACCTTTTTCAAGATAAATCAAAATAGAAGGTTCTGGTGATAAAAACACTTGAATCTTAATTTCTTATTATGCGGGGTTATATGTTTGTGTTATTGATTTTTAAGGTTTATAGCACAAAGGGTTAGGCTTTTAATAGGATTTATATGCAAAGTATGTTTAATTAGAATTATTTTTTTAGAATAGGACAGTCTCACCTTAGGGAGCCTTTCTAAGCTAGCCCTATTGGTATTAGTATTTACTTGTGACATTGTATTTATTTCCTAGTCTTACTTATTTTTAAATATTATGCTATAAGTGGTTAGATTTTGTTTTATATTTGTGATTGCAATTCACATAGATATGTTACCATTTTTGTAGCATTAGCAGGTCTTAACCTTAGAAGTGTTTTGAAACTGGTTTTGTATATTTTAACTTTTATTTGTGAAAGTTATTAATGTTTTAGTTTCTATGTACATGTAAAATAAAATCTATCATGGACTTAATTTTAACTAAATTAATTATTAAATCTTTTTGTGGATTAAGATGGTCTTGACCTTAACAACTGGTTCTACATGTTCTAATATTTATTTGTGACATTATATTTGTTTATATCTTTAAATTCTTAAGTATGGAAGCATGTGTTGATTAAGGGGCTAAGTGCACACAATGACTAATTATAATGATCTTTACTATATTAGGTGGTTTTGACTTATAGAGCTTAAACCAACTGGTTTTACAGCTACTATTATTGTAATACTGCAAACTTTGGCTAGAGTTTTGGCCGGCGATGTTTTCGTCTTCTTAATTTTTCGGATTTATTCCGGTGGGAGATAAGTTGTGTTGTCGTGCAATTTGCAGTTTTTATTAAAAGTTTTGGATTTCTTAAGTTTTTCGGAGAAGGGTGTTTTCTTCGAGCCGTATATTTTCTACGGCAAGTCTTACTCAAAAGAAAGTTTGCTTTTTACCAGGAGTTTGAAATGTTAGTCTTTGGATTTGTTGGTTTGTGGTCTCTAGAATATTTGTGTAGTATTAGTATATTTCTTTTCCCCATAGCCTTTTGTTTAGTTGTATCCTCTTGAAATGAATATATATGCATATATGGAGGAAATGGAGAGAACCCAAGAGAGAGAAAAGAATTTCCTTACCTGATGTTCTGCTGCCGCTGCCTCCAAGGGAGCTCCTGGCGACGCGTGCGTGCGAGCCCTAGCCGCCTCCGCCCTCGGCCTCCCCGCGGCCCGGCCTCCCGCGCCCGGCGTCGCTGTCGCGCCTCCGGCCTTCCTTCGCTGCGCCTTTCCTTCTGCTTACTGCTCAGACTGAGTGGCGCCTCCTCCCCAGTGGTCTGGCAGTGCTAGGCCTCCTCCGCCCTCGCGGCCCGTCCTTGACTCTCGGCGTCTTGCCGCGCTTCCCCTGCGCCTGCCCATCCGGCTCTTCCCCTGGCGCCGCCTCCCGTCTGCGAGGCCCCCAATGAGGAGAGCAAGGCAAGCGACAGCGCCTTCGTCGTGGAGAAGAAGTCCAAGCGCCAGCTCAAGCGCGAGCGCAAGCAGGTAGCCAATTGTAGCAGTGGATTCAAGGTGTTTGCTTTAATGCTCTAGTGTTTTGGGCTCTGCTCGCCAGGTGCTCGTTGTAATGCCTACGAGTAGTTGCTTTGCATTTCGATGGCATTTCGGGGTGTTACATTAAGTTTTAGATCCGGTGCTTACATTAGTGTAGGACCTGAGTCGACAACTATTATTTTAGGGGGTGTTTGGGACAGCTCCAGCTCCACCAAAATCTGTGGAGTTGGTGGAGAGGGGTATTTCTAGCTCCAGAAATTTGTGGAGCTGGAGCTGTGGGTACATTACTTAATTCACTTTATTTTAGCCTATAAGTTTCACTCGAAGTGGAGTGGGATCTGAGCTCTCCCAAACAGGTCTTCTTGTCCTCGAGAATATTTCCAATTGGGCTAAATGTTCATATACCATTCTAGTTCTAGAGCCAGTCTCTGAGATGTTGTGCTTCTCGAGCTCTCGATTGATGTTGTGCAACTTATTTTGTTTGGATGGCTACTGGTACTCTGTAGTAAATCACTCAATTAAGACTTCGCTGTTCATATAGCTTATTCCATGCATGCCTGATCAGTTCAAAGATTTGTAGTAGTTTGTGCATAATTGTGGCTCTTAATTTCTTATTTCGAACATTCATTATATTTTTCATGCTTATGCAATAGTTAGAATTCTGCATACTTGGCTGAAATTTGGAATTTAATTTGATTTACGTAATATTACTTGCATTCCTCTTGTTTCTTATATATTGTTTTCCAATATAGAAGGATGCCAAGCCCTGTACTTATTCCTTGCAATGGTAGGAGTTTGATATGTAAATTAACTGCTTAATTGGTTGCAAGCTCTGAACTTGTAGCATCATGGAGTGGTTACTTGTTAGCTTGATATGACAAACTTAGAATATTACAAGATACCCTGCACCAAAAATTTTAGAAAGTGAAACATGATGGCTTACCAAGCGCATGTTGGTTTTATCGGAAAATGATATACGGTAGTTTTGATTGTTTATTTGCAGGGAAGATTCGATCGGGAGTGGCCTCAACCGTGTGCCACTCTATTCTCCGTCGGTAAAGGCAAGTGCATCTCCTAGAGCGTTAGTAGGGTGTTAAATGCTTTGCTTGCGATAAAAGTATGAAAATTCTAATGATTTGGTTACGTTTAATAGCATATCTAGAAGTTGTTCTTAGCATGGTAATGGGGATGGATGAATGTTAGTAATGGGAAGGTAAGTTATTCAATTTCTATTATTGCAACGCCTTATGAATTGTATAAATGAGTATGGTTACGTTGATGCAAAGGATAAAGTGATTAAATGATAATATGTGTGTTATATTCATGTTTGTGTTGTGCTTATACACATGACTTTATTTACTCTCAAATGAATTACACTGGGGAAATAGCAAGTTAATTGGTACTTCCATATTAGTTATGGCTATGTGTGGTGAAAATGAATGAGGGATGAGATGCATTCACGTCAATTGCATAATTGCATTCATGATGGACGAGGTGTCCCATGTTGATGCGGGCCTCGGTGCTCACCCGTAGTGAGCACAAAAGTCCTACCTCGTAGTCCCATTCATCGATGGTGAATGGGAGTGAGTCGAAGAGTAGGCCCGCCACGGATGGTTGGGATTGAGGGTGCACACCGACGGGTGTGCACTCAGCTATACCGGTATACGCTATGACAATGTGCATTATGAGCATGCATGGTGCATTCATTTTATGATTCATGAGAAAAAGGATGAGAGCATTAAAGCATTGCATTGTGTGTTGCAATTAGTAAATGTTAATTGATGAGAATGGAAATGACATGTTGAGTATTGAGTCGTGGACTCATCCTGAAATGATTGTTGAGGCATGAGTAAAGTTTATTTATGTTTCCGAGTTGGATGTGGTAAGTAGGGTTAGTTTCTGTTTCTTTAACCGGATAATTTCAATTAAGTAATGGTTATAGCAAATGGTGAAGTAGTCGTGTTCTTACGTTTTGAAGTTATATGAATTCAAATTGCTCCCTTTATTTAAGGATGTCAAGTAAAGGAACTATTACTGTATGTCTTGAAGTCGTTGTATTCTAATCAAATTCATTACTTTTATGTTTGATTGCACTCTACCGAGTCTTGGACTCACGCTTGTTTGCTTCTTGTTTTAGGTACCTTGCAGACGACTCGCTGGGTTGGGAGTAGAAGCACGTGCACGACTTCGGTCGCCATCGCATTTAATTAATGCATAAAGCCTGAATGTATTTAGTGGGGTTGTAATATGTTATTTGTCGTCCCATAGTTTATCTTTTGTTAGCGGAGGTGTGATTGATATCTAAGGACCTGCTAGAATGTCTCTTCGTGCTTGAATGATTGATTTATACTGTTATTGTTTTCTGTCTGCTGAGTGGATGTCCTTCTTTCTAGGAAGGTCATACCGAAATTTTGAATTTTTGCCGACTTAGTTTTAATCTGGTTTTAGAGTTAGCGGTTGTTTTTAGGCAATTCTGTTGAGTTGTCGTTGAGTGTTTAGAGTTTTGGGTAGCATCCGTGGCGCGGCTGGCGCCGGGGTGTTACAATTATTTATTTATTTGGAAGGCAAAGCTATTTAGGAACTAAGTTTAGTTCAATTGAAACATTAAATATTTTTGCAGGATTAAATGATATGGACCTATATGGTGTTTGCAACTGACTTCTATTACATTAACATATATTTGTGCTTCATGGTTATATACTAACTTTATGTACATAGTGCCTAAATTCTGTTATATTTTTAGTTCAAAATTAATCAAATATAAATTACTTTTGCTTAATTAGGTATATTATGGTCCAAATAAGGTCTAGAAACTAGTTTTCACAATTTTAAGAGATTAATGGCTATAATCACTACTATATGAATTTCTATGACTAAAATTTAACTTATAAATAGAAACTAACGTAGACTAGAATCAAATCTAATCATTTTTGTAGTATTAAATCGTCCTGTCCTATGGAATGTTTAAGATTAGGTTTTACATAATTCATTATTTATTTGGGGTTTCATATATATTCTTATTTATAGGTGTATTATAAGCAAAAGTTACATGCAGACTCAGTTCGAACTAAATATGAAATATTTTTACATATCTATTGATGCTATGGTCTTATTTGGGCCTAGGAATTGGTTTCACCAAATTTTGAATTTATATGCACGAGTTATAGCTATTTACGTCTTTAATGTACTAAAAATAGTCTATTTAAAAATTTAATTCAAAAACGATTCAAGTTTAAATGTTTTTGTATAAATGGGCTGCTTATGGTCTCAGGAACATGTAGAAATTCATTTCATTATTTTAGGGGATATGGTTTTCATATTTTAAATAGTGTCTATAATAGGCTTTATGCATGTAAGTTTAAATTCAAATAATTTAATCTATAGTCCAAAATTAATTTATAAATTTATTTCATTGAATTTGGAGTTATTTTCCAAAAGTTATAAAGGCTTGAATATTGACCGGTTTGAATATTCACGGGAGTGGTCGAAAACATGGGAGGAGCTAGGGCTCCTTGCCACTAGCGAGGTGGTGCCGGAACCGGTTGGCCGATGGGGCAAGTGGCTTGAGGAGGTTGTAGCACACCTAGGGGTGGTCCCGAACACTACTGACGGTGGCCGAAGGTGGTATCCATGTCCGGTTGGGCACCAGCGAATTTAGGGCATGATCAACTTAGAGGAGCACAGATTAAGCATTAGGGGGTTGTTAGAGTTCTATTTTTGGGTTTTACCTTAGTAGAGAGTGATCAGAGGGGTGTTTCCACTAGTGACAGGCCGCGAGGAAGAAGGGCAGCTGTGCGGCAAGGTTCCGAGTGGTGGAAGCTGAAATTTCAAAATGGATTTCAATCAACGTGAGCTTTAATAGTAAGATGAGGTTTAATGAAAAATGGATTACCAATTTTCTCAATCGAGTGCTCAACATGAGGATCGATGTTTAGTGGGAATGACAGTTAGAGGATGAAATCGAGACCTTTCTCAGCTAAGGTGAGGAGGGGAGTGGTGTGCAGGGCTACTGCAAGCTCTAGGCAGCAATTATAGTCACATGAGAGGTGGTGCCCATGTGAGCTTTTTTCTAGGGACGGTGGCTCGGATTGCGAAACTAGAATAGTGCGAGATATGGGCTTGGTAGCACAAATTGCCAAGAGGGCAAGCTATGGCAGCAGCGTGGCAGTGTATGGATGGCTCGGCGACGTCAGCTGGTGCGTTAGAGCTTACACAAGCTTGGTTGGCTGAGGACAGAGGAAATGGAGGTTGCTGTGTTGAGGAAATGGAGGTTGCTGTGTTGTTGCGGTTGTGTCCTGCTCGTGGAGAAGAAGAGCAGCAAAGATAGGCTATGGCGGTGTAGGGCACGGCCGTGCAACACTTGAGCGCCGTGCTTGGCTGTGTTTGGCACTAGATGTTGGCATCGTTGAGCTATGGTAGCGATTTTGCGGGAGTTCTACTGCCGTGGCAGGGGTATTCGGTTAGAAGGGAAACACAGTTGAGAAGAAGAAGGCTAAGGCATTGGGGTGCTACCAGGTGGGGTTGAACAAGAGGGAGGGCCATTGGTTAGTGAGAAAAAAGAAACCGACTTATTAGGTGCTGGACATGTTAAGATTAAGTGCAACAAATGGGCTATCATTCATGTCTAAAATTTTTTTAAAAAAATTAAGTAATCTGGAGACAGTGTTTGCCCTTCTATAAAAATTTTAGCTCAAAATATTTGTGTAGAATTTATAAAATATTTTTTTCACTTGAGCACTAATCATATTAAATCCTTTTTAAATTAAGAAAAATTCATAATTAAGCTTTAACTAGCAATAAAAATTATAAAATTTGTTGGAAAGGCTAAAATACTTAAACAAATTTAAGATGAAAAATTAGGATGTTACGCGCATAAATTATAAAAAAAAGAATACAGCCGTATATTCGACTGTAACGTAAAGATAGGCACGGGGCCGTACCAGCTGAAGTAACGAGCAGAAGGGAACAAGCACGTCACCCTAGCACTAGCAGTGTGTAGAAAGTAGAAAATTCGCCGTCCGTACGGCTGCCCAGTGCATGTGCATGTGCAAGGTACCTGTGCAAAGTGCATGTGCAAGGTACGGATGTTATTTTCCGCCTAAATGCATGCGCAAGATACCTGCCAGCTATCTGTCTTGTAAGTAGGGCTGGCAAAAAAGCTTGCGGCTCGTGAGCCAGCTCGGCTCAAACTCGGCTCGGTGCGGCTCGGCTCGGGCTCGTGGTGTAAACAAGTCAAGCCAAGCCGGTGATCCAGCTCGCTGTTTTTTCGAGCCAAGCTCGAGCCGGCTCACGAGCCGCTTGACGGCTCGGTTTCCTGTCGCAAGGAGCATGCCCACTTGCCCAGTCTGGCACCGGCCCGGCCCACCGGCCAAATTCCGGAATCCCTAACCCTAATCTCATTCGGCTCGGCTGGCAGCCTGGCACTCGGGCACTCGGCAGTCCCCCCAATCCCCATTCCCCACCCCCCGAGTCGGCGCGGCGCCCGCGCCCGGCGCCCCCATTCCCCGTTCACCGCCATCAGCCCATCCTCATCGGTCTGCCCGGTCGTTCGCCCTTCGCCGCCCCGTCGCCCATTCGCCCGCCCCCCTCATCGCTCGGCCCGTCAATCGTTCGCCGGCTCGCCGCCCCGTCGCCCATTCGCCCGCCCCCCTCATCGCTCGGCCCGTCGCCATTCGCCTCGCCGTCCCCATCCTCCTCGGCTAGTCGGCGTCCTCGGCGAGTCGGCGTCCTCGCCGTCCACCATATGGAGCGCGAACACGCCGAACAAAGCTTGGAGTCCCGTGGAGTCCGAGGGAAGAAGAAGCATGACCATGGCCATGGGGCCTCCGCGGCTGGATCGACACCAGGGGGCATCACATCTACATGTGTAGTGGTAAATAAGAAAGTAGATGACTTCAGTATACCAGGTGAGGAAAATTTCTGAAGAGCTAATTACAATAAATATAAAGTCTTATTAGTGTTTTTGTCTCATGAAATTTTCTTTCTGCAGTTCTTCCTTGACTGATGCAAACTTCCTGATCGTTGGAAGATCAAGAAATACATATCACATTCACATCACAGGTATCACCTCTGTTCAGGTTTCTTAAAGTTTGCACTCTTGTTAATGTAATATGTAGATGGCATGCATCTCAAAAGTAATTCTGACCATACTTTACTTCACTCCAAGCACAAGTACTGTAAATGCCCTTTCTCTTGCTACTGCTAATTTGAATTTTGGAGACCAGAACACTGAAGTGTGGATGCTACAATTGTTCCCTACCAGGAACCATTTTGAACTTTTGGTTTTCATAAATGAGTTTATACCAAGCAGAAATAGTGCAAGGATAGCATTAATTAAGCATTGTTATACCATAAGAAACATGATTGGTACTTAAGCTGACATAATTTTTTCTTCTAGAAACAGAGAGCTCACGCTCCTGCACTTCTAGACAAAAAAAAGTTTTAGCATGGTTAATTGTATAGCTCTTCATTTATGGTGATGCACGCAGGGGTATATTTGATGGTTAGCAAATTTCGTTTTACCCGCTGCTATCTTTGTCAAAGTGCTGAAATGCGTGGCGTAAATCCTCCTCCTTTTCCAGTTTATGTTTATTCATCATTGCAGTGAGGAACTCCATGTAATCAATGGTGCCACTCTTGTCTACATCAACCTGCATCACAGTATGATTAGTTAAATCTTTTGCATGTGCTCAACTTATACTGAAGAGTAACAAAAAAAAATGATCTTATCGCTTCGAAGGTTCGAACCTCTGCTTCACTAATCTTTGATCCTAGCCTTGTCAGACCAACCTTCAGTTCTTCAACTGTGATGGCGCCACTCTTGTCAGTATCCATGTTATTGAACATCTGTTTCAAGCCCTTGATTTCCTCTTGTGATAGGTTCTCTGCAATTACCTTGAGATGAAAGGAGCGGTGTCTCAGCTTAATTATACCAAGGCAAACCACTGCTTCATGCATGCTCCAAAAATTGCTCAGTGATTGTCGTTGCTCGCTGATTGCTCGAATCGAAGGTGGAAGTGTTATGATCCAAAGAGCTTCTGACCTCTTAATGACTTCCATCCAGGTAACTCTTTTCAAATGTTTCATTCGTGTGAGCATTTCAGAATTACAGTTTTGGATTATCCAAAAAATTTACAGAATTTTATATCAAGACAGATGTAATATTGTAATCTAATTGATAGTTTCCAATGGATAACATGGTGGGTACTGGGTAGCGGCCTAGTGGGGGCTATGCAGAAGTTTTTGTCTTCAGCTCGCAAGCCAACGAGCCGGCTCGAGCCTCCCCCGAGCCCGAGCCGAGCCATGTTTTTGGCTCGTTCCAAAAACGAGCCGAGCCGAGCCGAGCCGCAATTCCAAACGAGCCCAGGCGAGCCTGGCTCGAGCCGGCTTGGCTTGGCTCGTTGCCAGCCCTACTTGTAAGTCTATCTTGCGTAACGGAGTAGCTGATATTTATATTTGATGCATGAAATTTTTATGGATAGATTTGTCTTAACTATTTGTGTTTCTTTCCTCTCGCACAAAGAGGCATGGCTCCTGTACGGTCTCTATGATGACTAATTTAAATAGTTTTTATAGGCTAAAATCGTCCTACCGAGCGAACAAATGATCCAGATATGTAAACAGTGTGCTGCTACTGGTTTGCTATAATAACTGCTGTATTTGATATATCGGACTCCGTGCACTCGCTTAGGGCAGTCCCAACCCTCCACCTCAGCTGGTGTCTATAGAATTAATTACGCTGCCAACTAAGCAAAAATCTGATGTGGCATAGGAATTAAGGAAGGGAGAGAAGGAAAAACCAAGAAACCGTGTCTCATGCAAGCTGGGTGGCCTTGGTACCAAGACGCAAGAAACGAGCAAAATCGGGGTTGGACATTTCTGCGCGCTAACCAAGGTGTGTTTGTGGTGCATGCATTGGTTTATCGCTCTCTCTCTCCTCTAGACACTGTTCATGAAAACCATGGGTTGAAAAACTATGCATTAATTTATTGTTCTCTCTCTTCTAGACACTGCTCATGAAAACGATGGGTTGAAACTGCCCTTAAACCGCAGTTCTTGCGCTGCACCGAATCCCTTTCCCGCACAAAGTTATGATCATGGGGTTCAAGCTTGAGCACGCGGAGATGGGACCCGGCAAACTTGTGGGCTTGTGTGTAAGCGACCGCACTGAAGTTCGACCACGCGCCAATTAATAATTCCACCTTTCGGGCGACCAAGAGTATTTTGCGCCTATTTGGCCAATTGTGTTTAACTTACAAGTGTGTTTGTTGCGGGTACCTCTCCGATATTCTCAAAACATCGTCCTTTTCTTATTGGACTGGTCAAATGACCATGGGTTGAGGTGGAAATATATTTTTAAATCAAATAATTAAATCCCAGACATATGCCAAGTTGCCAACCATGCAAGAAGCAGGCCAAACTAGTAGTAGTCCATTTTTGTAGTCACTTGATGGAGTGGAGACTCGAAAGGTATTTGTTTGGGAGGGGAAAAGTTTGACTCTTTGGTACTCTGATGTAGGGATGGCAATCGGGTGGGTATGGACGGGTACACCTCCCGCAGACCCGAACCCGAAACCCAAAATTTATACCCGAACCCGAACCCGAAATCTCTCACGGGTACATACCCACGCCCATACCCGAACCCGATGGGTACCCGAACCCGAACGGGTACCCGAACCCGAAATTAAATTCACCTCACAATCAAATTTTCAACCATCAATTGTCAATCAATTCATTTGTAATTCCTATGTTTAAAGGAAAAATATATGGTGTATATAATCATGAAAGTTACCGCATCTTACATCTCGAACGATGCTTGAAAATCTTGAATTAACCTTCCATTATTTTTAATTTATATTAATTAATTCGGGTACCCATGGGTACCCACGGGTGCAGAACTGAACCCGAACCCGAACCCGAAATTTGAAACCCGCGGGTCTAAAATCAAACCCATATCCGAACCCATCGGGTCGGGTACCCGCGGGTACCCGAACCCACGGGTAATTTTGCCATCCCTACTCTGATGCCTTCACCTCGCTCCCTTGCGTGTTTTGCCTTCCAAGCTCCGATCTTGTTTTCGAGTTTTATGTCCAAGAGAGGTTGGTAGGAATAGGAAGAGGCATGGATTCTTAGGGCATCCGCAATGGTGCCTAGTCAGTTATCTATAAGAAGTCTATATCAGCATCTATCCTATGTGGCAAGCAATTAAATGAAGAGAGAGAGCGCTGCTATCTATAGACCTGTAGATTGTCTATTAATTAAATGAAGAAAGAGAGAGAGCACTCTATTAATTAAAAATAGCTATAGACATCTATATAGATTCACCATTGCAAAAATTTACTATAGCATGGTATATAGATGACATGGATCTTACTATAGAGAGCAATTATCTTTAACCATTGCGGATGCCCTTACTGGGTTGTGGTGTGTCTTAATAACCATCTTATCCGTGCATTGGAACTTGTAGCCAAGAGGCAGAGGCCTATGTGCAATGCATTAGAACTTGTAGCCAAGAGGCAGAGGCCCATGTGCAATGCATTAAGAAGAATTCTTGCTCTCTTAATATTAAAATAACATGATTGGAGATTAGTACGACCATGGACGCCAATAATCCATTAGCCATACTTGGTTGCTGCCTGTTCTTTAAACAACTAGTAAATTTTTCGCGGTGTAACACACCGCGTGTGACGTTTTTCTGTAGATTTTTTTTCGGTGGTATTTTTATTTTTTGAATCATCGAAATAATGAGCGAAACGGCTGAAAGAATACAAAATTTTTCACAGCGTAACACGCCGCGCGCATTGCTTTTTTGTAGGAAAATTTTCTTTTTTTTTGCGGCGTCTTATTTCCTAAATCGTCGAAATAATGAGCGAAATGGGGAAAAAAATAGAGAGATAGAGTTGTAAAAATATATATTTCGATGAATTATTTGGAAAATATTGGAGACCGAGCTGGAGAACCGTGGTGGGGAAAAAGTCTAGAGGAAAAAGGGTGAAAAATTATTAGAGATGACAACCTTCTTTTGCCGAGTCTAACACTCTACGTGTTCACCGAGTAATAATACATGTTTTAAAAAATATTAGAGATCGAGATGGGCGAACACGCTTGCGGAGGACGTTTTTTCCGTAGAATTTTTTTCCTGGCGGCGTTTTTATTTTTTGAATCGTCGAAATAATGAGCGAAACGGTTGAAAGAATACAAAATTTTTTGCGGCGTAACACGTTACGCGCGTGGTTTTTTCGTAGGAATTTTTTTTTCGGCGGCGTCTTATTTCCTAAATCGTCGAAATAATGAGCGAAACGAGAGAAAAAATAGAGAGATATAGTTGTAAAAATATCTATTTCGATGAATTATTTGAAAAATATTGGAGACCGAGCTGAAGAACCGCGGTGGGGAAAAGTCTAGAGGAAAAAGGGTGAAAAATTATTAGAGATGACAACCTTCTTTTGCTGAGTCTAACACTCTACGCGTTCATCGAGTAATAATACATGTTTTAAAAAATATCAGAGATCGAAATGGGAAATCGAGTTGGGAAAAAAGTCTAGAGATAGAGCTGCACACATATTTCTAGTGACGAAAACATTTTTTCCTAGGAAAAACGGAGAAAGGACCTAGACGTAAGGAGCAAGGACCTGAAATGTTACGTTTTTGGACCTGTCCACTATCCTGAAAAATTAGAAAAGGGTTTGTTCGCGATTTTAATTTAACGGGAGGTTTTTTGTGTAAAATGGCGCACGAGAACGTAGCCGCTCAGCATACGACAATGCTAAATCCCTCGTTGCATGAAAGTATGCTCATTACCTTTAATTTAATCTTAGCAATAAAATACTTTAATTTAGTCACGATGGATACTGCTCCCTCCGTTTAGAATTATAAGACCTATAATATAAATGGATAATTAATGCTATACCACTTTAAAGGTTGGCAACTACCGGAATGCTACTCCAAGTATTTTTCTTTGGATAATACCACCCCAAATATATTTGGTTCCACATAATATTATTTTCATTCTTTTCCCTTTTTAAAATCATTTTGGTTCGGCATGAAAATACATATTTGCCCCATACTTAGTAGTATGCACTTGTATTATTATGTTGAGTAATTATATGGTTTGTCTAGTATCTACTGTTCTACTGGATTTTGCATGGCACTGACATCTCTAACTCTGTAACCAATGTTAGTAGAACGTTAATCAGTTGTGTGTTTTTAAGCATGTGTTATATCCTATTGCTAAAATTCTAATGTTGCAATGTATGCCTCTTGTTCAACTAAGTCACGGCCGGCTGGACCGAATGATTTGCCATCTCACAATAGAGCAATTAGTTGGGCCAGACCTTAGAGGGCCAGTGTGCCTTTTTGCGCATGTTAAAAAGTACAAAAATGATTTTAAAAGAGGGAAAAGAGTAAAAATAGTATTGTGCAGAATCAAACATATTTAAAATGGTACTCTCTATAGAAAATCTTTGGAGTGGTATTTCAATGGTTGTTAATATTTGGAATGGTATAGTATGAATTATCTCTAGTTTAGGGTGATCTTACTTATAAATATAAAGCTTACATGTATATTTAATTAGGATTTTTTTACTATACCCTTATTCTATTTATCTCAACCATATGCACTTTTCCATTACCACCTACACAAAGTATTATTCTCACCTTCCAAGATAATTAATTGAGGGTATCTGAGTCATCATTGTCTCTAAATTTTGCTGTGACCTTAATACTTGTATAAAATCAAAATACCTCTTATATTTCTAGGGAGTACATGGTGAGCAGTGTTGTGTCCAGCAGTATAGCGATGCTAAAACAGAAAACAGCAGGATCTACAGTATTTTTTGGAAATAAGCACCTTCGCTACCTTACTGCTACAGTGATTTGCCGTTCCTCTCCCCGGTTCAGGGATAAACTTTTCGTTTGAAGAAAAATTTCGCCAACCTCCGAAATCCGAAATTTCGTCCGAAATTTCGGTTTTTTTCGGCCGGAGGACATTCAAAATTCAAATTTTAAATTTCAAATCCGGTTTGATTTCCACCGAAATTTCCGAAATTTCGCCGAAAATACCCGAAATTTCGCCGAAATTTCGGTCAAAATGAACTGACTGAAAATTGGTTCAAACGATGTCAAAAAATTTTGAAATTTTTTTTGTAGGTTTCTGACACATTAGAGATGTTCTCACAAAATTTTCAGATGATTATCAGTTCTGTGGATTTTTAAAAAATTCAAATATTGGTACTATCCCGAGGAAACGTTGATTGGCAAGTTTGAACCGGATGAAAAATAGTACAAACAATGTTAGAAAATTTTGAAATTTTGTTTGGAGATTCCTGACATACTTATGATATTTCTATAAAAAGTTTAGATGATGATCAAATGTGAGGAATTTTTAAAAATTCAAAAACAAAGAGAGTTGAAAACTAGTACTTTGAATGTAGGAATTTTTATAAATTCCTGGAGAAATATTTTGAGACAAAAATTTTACATAATAATCCTTAGCTCAAATTAATTTGAAAAACAAAATTTCAAAAAGTTATAAAAATATTTGAATTGCCTGATAAATCCTTAGCTCAAATGAATTGATTTTTGAAATATAATACAACAAATTAAGTTTAGTGCTTACTGTAGTCATAGATTTTATTGAGCAAACAAATAAACTTGAAATTTTTTGAAAATTTTTTATAATGGTACTGAGGAAGTTATTAATCTTTCATAAAATTTTTAGATGATGATCACACTCGAGAAAATTTACAAAAATCTAACAAGTTTACTGTCCCAATTATGTCCATTCTGTTTTTGATTTTTTAAAGATAACAAATGATGTCAAATTATTTTGAAACTTTTTTTCTATGATCCCAAACAACAAAGAATGGTACCATAATTTTTTAGATGATCATCAGGCCTGCAAAATTTTTAAAAAATCTGATAGTGTTTCTGCCTAAATTTTAAAAAATCTCAAAAAATTAGTTTTTCATCAAATTTTCATGGAACAAGACTTTTTTAAGGGTTATTGGACCTATTCCGTTCAAATCCGGCCAAAAAATTTGAAAATCCGGACTCCAAACCCGAAATTTCCCGAAATTACTGTAGCAGTTGCTGTAGCAAATCAAATTTTTTAAATTTTGAATTCGGCCGGGATATATAAATTCAGGGGGGCCGAAAACCGAAATTTCGGCGAAATTTCGCCGAAATTCGGCGAAAATTTGAACCCTGCCCCGGCTTCGCTGAACAAAGGCAGAGGATGCACATCCCACGTCAACTATATCCGGAAAGTAAGGGCTAAAAACTGCGGCTCAAATACCAACACCTTCGTACGACTAATTTTTGAGATATGATTTTTTATATCTTTATTTTAAGATGTGCTAATTTCGTGCGACGAACACTAGGTCAAAGTAGTCTCCGCCCGGCCGGTCAGTGTTGCAGGTCTCCGAGGTTTTCACTTCGAAGGCAGTTAGGCTATTTTCAGTGATAAGTTTTATTTCTTGATTTTTAGAAGTGTTGTATCATTTAAATCATTTAAAGGGTTTGAGTTAATAAATGAAACAAGATATTTTAATGTACAATTTCATTTCGCGGTTTTATAGGTTAGTCATAGCATTTAATTGTTACATACTGTTATGATCAAATGTTCTATTTGGTGTATTTTTATTTAGTTTCAGTGCGTGGGAATGCGTGAGATAAAACGATGCGCTCTTAGTATAGTTTCATTCGGTTTCCAATGTGTTGAAAACGGTGTGCACCCGATTTCAACGAGATGAAACTCATCTCTTCTTTCTCTTCATATTTTCTTTGTCATGTCATAATTTTTACTGATGTGTCATCTTATTAAATGATAATAAAATTCTCACTGTGTAACTGGCCTTAGCATAGTGTAAACAGCGCCGAGATGGACGTGTTATTCCGGCTTAATTAATTGATCAACGCATCATGCCGCGATTGCATGTGCTGGGATGGATGCATCGATCAGCCGATGCCATTTACTCGTCGTTATCGTTAGTACTTTCTAGGTTCTTTTCCACCTCACGATTTTAGTTTTTTTTACAGTTTTTGAGATATGATTTTTTATATCTTTATATTAAGATGTACTAGTAAAACTGTAATAATATAAAAGTATTTTAAAAACAAATCTAATGATATAATTTTTACATATCAAACTTAAATAGTTAATAGTTTTAACTAATTAGTGAGAGTTTGACGGCACAAATTTTAGATGTCTAATAAAGGAAATAAAAGGGGATAATACTTAGTAGGAATAAAGTCCATGCCCTTTGTGCCGGCCGTCATCAGGAAACAGATCGAGCTAGCTGGTGCTGAAGTAGAAGCAGAAGCAACCATTAGAGATTCGTTTCAATGATGTAATGGCCTCTCTTTGGCACTGCCTAGCTTTTCCAAACATCTTTGGACTTTAGGCATAAAGGTAGTATCTTCGGGATAGCACATGGAAGAAAACATATTAATGGATACTTCAGTGAGCAACTAAGGTCAGCTCCAAAGGTTAGGAGTCCACCATGGGTGTTTCTTCGGAAGGAAAGAAAACAACACTATGGAGCCGGCCCGCACATTTTCTCTTTAAAAAGAGCACATATGTGGTACCCATGCATCATTGTATTCTTACCAACTATTACACTACACTACTACAAAAAAACCTCTTTCTTACCGGTCTATTACTATCGGTTCGGTTAGAAACAGCAGTGATAACACTTTTACTACCGGTTCATAAGCTAAACCGGCAATGATACTATTACTGCCGGTTCTTAGGTATTACTGCCGGTTCTTCCTAAGAACCGGCAGTGATAAGTCACTGCCGGTTTGGAATCGAATCGGCAGTGATAATATTTTTTGAAAATTCATAACTTTTGCATATAGAGTCAGATGGAGACAAACTTTTTATGAAAATTGTAGCTCTCGATGAGATCTACAACTTCGTAGTTGACAACTTTTTTATTTGAATTCATTTATACGTCCAAATAATCATTGCTGACTCCGTATGCAAAAGTTATGATTTTTCAAAAAATATTATCACTGCCAGTTCGATTCCGAACTAGCAGTGATAATGTCCAAATAATCGTTGAAAATTTCAGATACGAAGGGATAAAAGGAACATATATCTTATAGTAGTTGAGTAGTGTGTGTTAGTGAGATGGTAAGGGGAGTTCATGTGAAGCAGCAGGTCACAGGTTCGAATCCTAGCAACCACACGCGCGCGTATTTTGCACAAAAATCGCGTGATTTGTGACTTGCGACCATGCATAATGGTAAATACAGGTTGGTCTAGGTGCAAATAAATTTATTTTTGATTTTACCAAGTGATTTTTGGATTTATACTATCACAGCCGGTTCTAGAATAAATCGGTAGTGATACAGACTATCACTGCCGATTTTAGAACCGGCAGTGATAGTCCGATTATTACTACCGACCACACACTGCTAGTTCCAATATCCGGTAGTGATGCCAGTTTGGAGCCAATAGTGATGTGGTGTTTTGTAATAGTGCTACTACAGAATAGTACATTACTATCGCTTCATGTGGGTCGGTTCTTAAATTTTTAGGAAAAAATGATTGTGATAGATGACTTGGGAGGGGTAGTAAAAATAGTCACCATCGGTTTTGAGGTTAGAAGCGATTGTGATGTAGCACTGGGCACATCATAATCGTTCATATGTGAAAAGCGATAGTGATGATCACACACATCACTATCGCTTCTTACAAAAGAACTGATTGTAATGTGCACATGTCATCACAATTGGTTCTTAATAAAGAAGCGATAGTGATGTTCATGCAGATTGTGATGTGCATGATTACGACACTATCGCTTCTTATTTCTTATTTAGAAACTGATAGTGATGAGAATAAACATCACTATCGCTTCTTAAGTAAGAACCGATTCTGATGTGCCTCGCTAGCTTATTTATACCACTTGTGTTGAACTCTCCTCGGTTTTTAGAGGAGATTTTCTTCGCCGACACCTGAGAAAACAACTCATATTCTGTGGTTGGAAGCAATATTTGGGTGAGAAAAAATTGAAATCCTTAAGGGTGGGTGTTAAGAGAGTAAATTTGAAGTCTAGCTGGAGGAGATTATCCCTTATTTTACAGAATTTATGGTTTTCTTGAAAATGTGAGCATTCCTTCAAACCCCTTCAATTTTGCACTACATAATTTGGATATGTCGCGGAGAAAGTTTAGGTTGCACTGGTATTGTGTATATATTCTATCATATTTCACACCCTTTATTTGACAAGCACACATGTGTATTTAATTATCTTAATTTGTAGTGCTTTCATGTTAATCTGGAATTTATATATTGTTTCTATCACATGATGAATGTTAGAGTTTAGGTTGTGCGGAACCTACGTCTCCCGTTCGAGGATATGTGGTTCAGACAAGTTCCTGATTAGCTGTTTGTACAACTCCAGAGTAGATTTCGGTAGCATCTCCTATGGTGTTCTCTGGGTACACACCCCTATTGACCTGTTGTCAAGACGTGTATCTGGAGAACAGTGGGGAGATGCTGCCGAAATTTTCTCTGAAGTTGTATAACAGCTGATCAGGAACTTAATCGTCCGAATCACATATCCTCGAATGGGATTAGGACCTAACCTATTTAGAGATTATGAGTCATCGATGGTACCCTTGTTTTGTTTCATTGAAGTCAAAAAGATTTGCAAGCTACTACACTATATAATTAGTTTATTCGATATCATTGTTGAAGTTTGCAATGTATGTCTCCTAACTAGGGAATTGGAAGCTCTTAACTAGGGAAGAAGCTACCTATCATTCGAGAGTATATTTATATATCGTGAAACACGTCCGCTATTTTGCAATGGTAATATTAATTAAAGTGATGTCTTAATATTTAAAATAGCTAGCTAGCTGTCGCTCTAGTTTTTCCTTAATTTTATTGTGTGAAGTCTAATTGCAGATGGACCGTGAGGAATGGATGTATCAGAAAAGCCATGTGAGTAATGAATTTTAGAGGGGTGTTCAGGAGTTCAAAAAAATTGTAGAAAAAGACATAGTGAAAAAGGGTGTAAACTTCATATATTGTCCTTGCATTGATTGCACCAATCTTAGGAGATTCAACAACTCAACTCAAATTGAGGACCACTTGATTCGACGTGGCTTTGTGAGGAATTACACGTGTTGAATCCATCACGGGGAGACTAGTAGTACTCTTCCGGTATGCAACGAAGACATGGTGGAACCCGATTACGAGTTGCAGCGTGATATGTTTGAGAAGGCCAATTTGGAGAAAATGTTGCGGGATGTGGAGGGAAATTACACGGAAAGAGAGTTTGAAAAGCTTAAAAACTTAATGGAAGATGATGCCAAACTGCTGTTCTCGGGTTGCAAATTAGAGTATACCAAGCTGGGTTCGGTCTTTTCATTGTTCAAACTGAAGGGCAAAACACCGTTGGACAGATACAAGTTTCAATGCACTTCTAATTCTTCTATCGGATATACTTCTAGAGGGAAATGAGTTGCCAACAAGCATTTATGAAGCAAAGAAGCTACTATGTCCCATGGGAATGGAAATATAAAGGATACATGCATGTCCGAAAGATTGCATCTTGTACCGTAACGTACATCAGGAGTTGCACGTTTGTTCAATGTGTGGTATGCCCGGTACAAACAAAAGGAGAAGCGTACTGATAAAAAGTGTAAGAGCTGGCCCAGTGATGGTGAAGAGGTTACTAAGCGTACGGATACACACCACATTTCCGCGTACACAGGATGGAGTGCGGCGGCTAGGGTTCCCACCCCTAGCCGCCACAGAGAACACACCGCGAGATGAAGCGCTGGCATGCCGGCCAACAGAGCACTGCCGTTCATCTCTCCGTGCGAATGCTGCAAAGAGCTACAATCCCCATCAATCCTCGACATACAGGCGCCGCCGGTGGCGCTTCGTTGCGCATGCTTTGCTTCAGGCGTAGCACCGCAGGCGTTGCCGGTTGGGCGAGTGCGTCGCCATTGCGAGGTCTTCGAGCACCATTGCGCTCACCGGATGCCGTTGCGGCGTTGGGCACCGCCAGATGGCGCCCGGCGCTGCGGTCTCGTCGGTGCTTGCGCCACGGTGGACTCGGGTGGGCGCAGTGCCCTACCGAACATGAGCATTGTTGCCACCGGTGCTTGGCCAAGAGGAGCGAGGTGCATGGCCAAGAGGACTGCATGGGCTATGCACGCCGGGCGCAAGCCATCGCGATCTGGTCGAGAAAGTCTTGCGGCCGGGTGCGGCATGGGCACCTTGTCGCCGCAAGGTCATTGGCCTTGGCGCGGATATGGCCACCAGGGCATACGCCGCCAGATCAGAAGGAACAAACAATGTTCCCCTCACTTGTTGTTGCCAACACCGGTGCCGTGGTCGGCCGGCAACTTGTGGATGATGGACGATCTAGGTGACTACTCTTCGCCAGCGTCTTCATCTCTTACTAGCGTTGTTCATACATTTCTTTTGACCTATGTCATCTTAGCATCGATTCGCGGATTCGCTTAGGCGACACAACTCATTTTTAGATGCACTCTATGGACTTGATGATCGTGTGCCTATTGGCTAGTTCGCGAATCACATCGTGAGTCGAATATCTAAAATTGTTTGTCCGGCCTTGAGAAGGTGGCCGTTGCTATTGGCTAAGATTAAGTGGTATGTTGGCACTAGCTCGGAATGAAGGTGGTTGCAACTTTGGGATCTCCCAGATTTGACTTTAGGAGAAATCCTAGGTCGACCTTAGTTGGTTGTGCCTAGCAATGGCCTTGTTGAAGGCATTGTTTTGTAGTCCGAGGATTTACTCTCCGAGGTGAAAACCTTTGGTCCGCCTTCTTTGGTTGGATCATGGCAATAGTGGTGCGTGCAGCGTGTCGAGTCCTTCTTGGAGGCGTTGTCATTGGAGAGCTTTTATCGCGGTCCAAGTGTTGCTATGATGGTGGATAGCCTTGAAGACAATATTGCGTGATGTAGTTTGCCGCGACGGTTCCTTTGTCTTTTCTTATGTGTGTGTGTGTGTTTGGCTGTGTACACCCTAGCCGTGTAGAGGCCGGGAGTCTTCTTAGTATAATTGTATCACCTTGATGTAATTTACTAAGATTAATAAAAGCTTCCTTTATCGAAAAAGGTGCACCGACTAAGGTAATGTGGTACTTGCCTATCATTCCCTGTTTGGAACGGTTGTTTGCAAATCCTAGAGAGACAAAATTGTTGCGTTGGCATTATAAGTCTCGAAAGGAAGACGGCAAGCTGAGACATCCTACTGATTCGGCTCAATAGAGAAACATCGATTGGAAATATGAGGAGTTCGGTGCCAAAATGAGGAACATAAGATTTGACTTGAGTACGGATGGAATGAATCCGTTTGTTAACATGAATAGCCGTCACAACACCTGGCCAGTTCTGTTGTGTATGTACAATCTCCCTCCTTGGCTCTGCATGAAGCGGAAGTATATCATGATGTCGTTGCTAATCTCAGGACCCAAATAGTCAGGAAATGATATTGATGTGTACCTTGCTCCACTGATCAAAGATTTGGTAAAACTATGGAACAAGGGGGGTCGTGGTGTGGGATGCATACAAAAGAGAGCACTTTACCCTGTGGGTTATGGTATTTTGCACCATAAATGATTTTTCAGCCCTTGGTAATTTGGCGGGCTACAGTGCGAAAGGAGCCAAAGCGTGTCCTATTTGTGAAGAGGACACTGACAGTTGTTGGTTGCCGAATTTGAAGAAAACTGTGTATATGGGTCACCGTAGGTTTTATCTAACAGTCATCGATACTGTAAGATGGGTGACAAATTTGATAGAAAGAGAGAAGTTCGTTCGGCCTCGTAGCCTATGACTGGAAGGCAAGTATATTCACGTGTGGAGGATATCGACGTCCAATATGGAAAGAGCCATAAATCTGTTTGTCCCAGAGGCATGTGTAAGAAGAGGTCGATATTTTGGGAACTACCACACTGAAAGGAGTTAGATGTACAACACTGTATTGATGTTATGCACGTTGAGAAGAATGTCTGCGACAATTTAGTTGGTATCTTGCTGAGCATACCTGGGAAGACCAAGGATGGTGTGAATGCTTGCGCGACATGGTTTACATGGGAATCAGGTCTGAGCTTGTAGTGATAGAGGAGGATGGAAAAGGTCCTTACATCCCTGTTGTATGCTACACCCTCTCTAAGAAGGAGAAAGAAAACCTCTGCAAGTGTCTCCAAGGTATTAAAGTTCCGTCGGGCTACTCCACAAATGTTAAGAAGCTCGTGTTTATGGATGATTTGAAGTTGGTTGGGCTGAAGTCCCACGATTGCCATGTCTTGATGACCCAAATACTCTCTATTGCAATTAGAAATATTCTACCAAAGGATGTCAGATTCGCAATCATGAAACTATGTTATTTCTTCAATGCGATGTCTTGCAAGGTTGTCGACCCTGATGTGTTGGACAACTTACAGAGTGAAGTGGTGTAGACTCTATGTCACCTTGCGATGCATTTTCCCCCATCCTTCTTCGACGTAATGGTCCACCTTGTAGTACACCTTATTAGAGAGATTAAGATATGTGGACCTACATTCCTACGTTATATGTATCCTTTCGAGAGGTATATGGGTATATTAAAGCCATACATAAGGAATCGGTCGAAGCCTAAGGGTAGTATTGTTGAAGATTATAGGACTGAAGATGTTATTGAGTTTTGCGTGGACTATCTCGAAGAAAGACAAGTAATCGGTGTTCCTATATCTAGACATGAGGGCAGACTTGCTGGCAAAGGAACCGTTGGGTCGAAACTAACGAGGCCACGGTTTGATATGTATTGCAAAGCTCATCACAACGTTGAAGTTGCAGGGTATGTCAAGCAGCACAAGTTGGTATTACGGGAAGAGAATCCACATATGGATGAGATTTCCATCACGCGAACACACAATGACAGATTTCTCACATGGTTCAAAGAACAGGCGGAGGTCTCCATTAGTGAGAATGTGAAATGGTTGGCTGATAGACCTAGATTTAATGTACAGATATGGCAGGGGTACGATATCAATGGGTACACATTTTACATTGAAAGTCAGGATATTAAGAGTACAGTTCAAAACAATGGTGTAAGCATAAATGCTTTATCCGATGATCATCACTCGAAAGGAGGATCCTCATCGGTAATGAAGTTATACTACGGGACGATCGAAGAAATTTGGGAGCTTGATTACGGAATATATCAAGTTCCATTGTTCCGATGTAAGTGGATAGGACTTCCACATGGAGTGAAGGTCGACAAGATAGGTTTTACTCTGATGGATTTGAATAGACTCGCGTACAAAGATGACCCGTTTATCCTTGCGAAGCAAGAAAATCAAGTCTTCTACGTGGGTGATCCCGCAAATCCGAGGTTGCGGCAGATCGTTGGTGTTGAAAATATCGTAGATGAAGAAGAATACAACCAATTTGATGAAATACCTCCGTTTGCGGATTGGGCCTGTCTTAGCGGGGTCGACGATGACATACATGGAACCAATTACGTGCGAGTAGATCATCAAGAAGGGTAGTATTGTAAATAAATGGATTATTGTATTATTTGTAAAATATTTTGCAATGTTTGCAGTGCATAAATCCAAGTTGAATAATTGCTTTTTTATGCTTCGATGGAAATTCAATATCTCTTTATGCGTAAATAGCAGTTTGTGCTATATATGTGAAAGAAAATTTCTTTGCATGAAATTATAGTTGGGAAAGCTCGTAAATATTTAAAAGTTCATTTCTAGAAATGTTCAAACAATTCAGGAGTAATTTGAAAAAGGTTTGGCTTTTCTATGCTTTGCGCAAAAATGATGCCTATGAATTGAATTTCGACATATTTCTTGAATGAGGACTCTTTTTGAAAAAAAATACTGTTTTAAAAAGCTTTGCAGTATCCTAAAGTTTGTTTCTGCAAAATTTCTAATAATTTTAACAATGTATGAAAAAGTTATGGCATTTTCTCTCTTCGATGAAATGCTGAAAATTTAGAATTTGCAGTCAAAACATAAAAAGCTTATCAGAATCAGTTTTCATAGTGAACCGACACAGATAGTATGTTTATCAGAATCGGTTTTCTTAGTAAACCGATACGGATAGAAAACTTATCCGAATCGATTTTCATAGTGAACCGACATAGATAGTGTGTTTATCAGAATCAATTTTCTTAGTAAACCGAAATGGATAGAAAACTCATCAGAATCGGTTTTCTTTGTGAACCGATACAGATAGTGTACTCATTAGAATCGGTTTTCTTTGTGAACCGATACAGATAGTGTACTCATTAGAATCGGTTTTCTTTGTGAACCGATACAGATAATGTACATCAGAATCAATTTTTATTCTTGAACCGATACAAAATGCCTAGCTCGAACATTGCTCCTCCCACGCAATTTCACTGGTAGCCCTCTCAAACGCTAGCTTGCCCGACACAATTATTTGTGTCTGTTTTTTTGACTAAAACCGATAAAGACATTATACGTGAGTAGCTTAAACTTGGCATTAAACAAATTAAAACTTGATGTTTAACAAAGCAAAACTTGATGTTTAATAAAACAAAACTTGGAAAATAAATAGCATTCCCAAATCTCACGCTATATACAAATGTAGTTCATTCAATTTTGTAATGAACTCTGCGTACTCATTTCTAATCCTGCATTCATCACTACAAAAGGATTCATAGTCCTCCCAACCACAGGCCATTTTTGGTAGCACCAGGGGCTCTGCTCCGGTAGCATGGGCTTCTTTCCCCGCATGCTGACCATATTCATCCATGCTAGCTTCTGGACCATGGCGAGGAAGATCTTTCGGTAGCGCTTGCACTTCCGGTTGATACTTTTGGCCGTGTCACACATGCAGCCATTGTGGTAGGCGACCAGATCGCTCCCAAGCTGGGTGAAGTAGCGCTTGGCCATATCGCTCTTAGCCCAGGCGAAGTAGAGGAGGCCGAGCACGTAAGCCGCTGCCTTGTCGCTGCCAGCGGCCACCTGTTCGAGCCACATGAGGCCATGCTGCACGTCCTCGTGCTTAGACTCGGCGAGCATGGCCTTGAGGCCAACAATGAAGCAAGCCTTTGGGTTGCTGGCCCTAGCCAGGTAGCTGATGGCGGCGAGGAAGCATTGATTCTCCATCCACTCCATCGCCTCATTCCGCAGCGACACCCGCTTGCCCACGTATCGATCCTTTGCCACCCTAGACAAGGTTTTCAACTGTAATATTCCAAAGAAGAAAACCAATTAATTAATCAAATTGGTGATGACGGAAAACTCCCACAACCTGTCAATCAAGAAAGAAACAAATAGTGAGTACGTGGCTCGTAGGCTGCAAAGGTCATCCATGGGGCGAGACAAACTCGAGGCCATGAGGCTGACGATATGGATGAGGACATCATTGGGAAGAATGACGTTGAGCGCTGGCGCCCTTGCCATGGCTTGCGGTATTGCGACGGTTGCGGGCTTGAAGACGAATGGTTGCACACGCTTGCTGGCTTGAAGAGGAATGGTTGTGCATGCTTGCTGGCTTGAAGACGAATGGAAAATAAAGAGCCTCTTGCGCTACGCACAAATTTATACTACCAAGAAGATGAAGCATCAAATATGATCAGTGTCGATTTCTCCAGGAAAACTGATTGAGATTGAATTCGAAGCGTTAGATACTATCAGTGTCGGTTTCTATGGGAAAACCGATTGAGATTAAATTTGTATGAGATACTATCAGTGTCGGTTTCGTTCGGAAAACCGATTGAGATATCTAATGGTCTATGGACTGACAAAGATTTAGTCCGGACGAAACCAGTCCGTCGCACGCCATTAGAATCGGTTTTATATGGGAATCGATTCAGATAACATGTAATCAAAATCGATTTTATATGGGAACCGATTTAGATGACATATCATCAGAATCAATTTTTCTATGGGAACCAAATCAGATGACTATCATCAAAATCAGTTTTTTATGTGAACTGATTCAGATAACTTGTCATCAGAATTGGTCTTTTTTCAGAACCGATTCAAATAGTCCTGAGCATGAATATAATGTTTTTTCGTGGTTCGCTCTCCATTTCATCTAGTCTTTCGCGGTTTCACCTCCTTCCTCGACACCGCCGCCTCCTCTCACCCTGTCCCCTCCACACCACATGCCCTCCTTCCTCGATGCCTCCGTCACTTCCCCCACCGCCGCCTCCTTCCCCGACGCCACTGTCTCCTCTACTCCTGTCCCCTCCCCACCGCGCGCCCTCCTTCCCCGACGCCTCCGTCGCCTCCCCCCACCATCGCCTCCTTCCCCGACGGTGCAGCCTCCTCTCCTCCTTCTGACCAGCTCAGAGTGTTGTCCCTTTGTGAGTATATATATATTGCAGATTGCTCTCTATCTATCCTCTATTGCTTGCGGGACTTGTTCAATGATGATAATGGGTATCTTGTTGATTAAGGCAATTAATCTTGTGAAATAGGTCTTGAACTAGTAGACTTGCATGTAAAGCTACTAGTAATATGATTTTGGCAAGAAATTACTGAACTATTATTTACATGCTGGTAGAAAACAGTTTGCTACTGATCTGTATAGTTCCTGGTTCGGTTACAGTATTAGCTAGCTACTGGACTTCACTGTTTTAGTTCATTTGGTAGCTACTATTTTCTTGTTGTTAATCAGAACATTAACTCTTGGTTCGGTTGATACCTTTACCTGACCTGGCTTTGATCAGTACATAATAACAGTGAACTTTAGTCAATTCTTTATTGTGCTTTTTAAGGTGGTAAGGGTTCAAGGCCTTATTTATTAAATTAATTGTTTAGCCCATTCATGATTGAGGTTGAAGATTTAATATCTTTGAACGAGCCCTAATCTAAGAGCAAATATATACTCATACAATAGATTATTCACTAAATTGTTTTAGTAGACATGATTCATTGCAAAAATGACATAAAGTTTTTGTTATGCTATATCATTTTGATTATGTCATTGCTGCTATCTTTCGATTATGTAATTTTCATATTATCATTTGAGATTAGCAATTTATTCTTGCTCTTATTATTGCATTTTATTCAACAATCCACATCGAGAGTTACCTTTATTTTTTTTATCTCAGTATGATGTTAGAGTTTAGGTTGCATAACCTACGTCTCCTATTCGAGAGTGCTTGTTTATAAATATGCCAATTGAAATGGCATATTTATCAGCAAGCAGTCTCAAATTGTCCATGTTTTTTGGACAGTTCGAGGATATGTGGTTCGGGCAAGTTCTTGAGTTGTTGTAGAACTCTAGAGTAGATTTCGGTAGCTTCTCCCTGATGTTCTCTGGATACAAATCCCTGTTGACCTATTATCGAGACGTGTATCTGGAGAATAGTGGGGAGATGCTGCTGAAATTTTCTCTAGAGTTGTACAACAGCTTAGGAACTTGCCCGAACTACATATCCTCGAATGGGATTAAGACTTAACCTATTTAGAGATTAGTAGTCATCGTTGGTATGTATTTAGTTGGTCAACATATATACTTTTCTTGAAAATCATTTGTTCATCTCATACTCTATTGTAGTATGCTAGAATAATTACATGCTATGAATTATCCATTCAGTTGTTACTTTACATGATTTATTGTCAAGTTCACATAATAGCTACGAATTGCTTTCTCTCATATCAAATATATGATCATGTCAGATAAAAAACTCAAAATATCGCAATTGGAGAGTATCAGCTCATCGCTAGACAGAGTTCAAGGTGCTCCTGAGGGGCCGAGCCAAGTTCCAAGTGTTGAACTGAGCCAAGTTCCAAATGTTGAGGCTCCGAGTAAGGTGAGGAAGGCCCAAGGACCGAACAAAGGGGCCACAGGGAGAATGCTGCAGGTTCTCCACTTCAATGCCACGGGGGTCTGCATGGGTCCTTCCAACTACAAGGGGTGATACCGGTCATTCCTTGGCCAATTGGTGAGAGATAGAGTG
The DNA here is from genome assembly GCA_036346375.1 of Guadua angustifolia. Lineage (NCBI taxonomy): Eukaryota > Viridiplantae > Streptophyta > Magnoliopsida > Poales > Poaceae > Guadua > Guadua angustifolia. The sequence continues at coordinate 33,492,859 of CM070512.1, read as the reverse complement.
CCCATAACGGTTAAGGATTAGAGAAAGGAAGTCAGCGCCGAGCAAAAGAGTCGACTGTGAGACGAGGTTAAGGGTAAATGGATTATAGAGGAGGAAGATGAACGCAACGCGAGGCGGTACGCCATGAAGAGGATATATAGTTGTGGCCATGAGGCACTTCAGGGTCCTCATGCACAATCAGTACACGCTAAAAGGCTGTACACCATTCGAGAGGTATCCGTTCGTGACTCCTGACGTTTGGCAGGAGTTCAAGAGGATGAAGGGCATGCTCGAGGCAGAGCAACTAAGAGAGAGGAGCACCACTATCCAGAGGGATAACATGCATCCACACCATCTCGATATAGGTAGCTATGAGGGGAAGAAGGTAGAATGGGTGCGACTAGCCGAGGAGTGCGCAAACTCTAGGATGGTGATGCCTTGCTCCCACACATGTGAGGAGTGGGCACGCGACTGGGTATTAGCGAGGACAAAGAAAACCATCGACGGGCAGCTTGTAGTTGCAAACCCCGCTACCGCTCACGTCGTCTCCATCATCGTAAGACATCTAACGTAGTGCATTGTAGTAGACCCAACTTGTATTTCAGATCTAATTCGTACTCACTTATTGCAAGAGGAGGTAAGCCAGCGGAAAGAGCAGGGGACCTTTCAGAGCCAAGGGTCGAATGACATCCTATCGTCTACGATCGGGAAGCCCAACCATAAGGGCCGAGTGCTTGCCGCAGGGGCAGGGCATACGAAGAAGTCCTACTTCCAGGATTACGCTGTGAGTGCCAGATCAAGATCATGGGAGGCACATGCGGAGCACCTCAAGGACATGCTCAGAGAGCAGATCAAGGAGGAGATGAGGGGGAAGATGATGGCACGTGAGGATGAGATAAGGGGGAGATGAGGGGGGAGATGATGGCACGTGAGGAGTGCCTAAGGGCTGAGATGATGGCGATGATCTCCCAGAGTCAGAGCCAGATGCCCTTGCCTCCCGTAGAGAAGCCTAAGCCCAGACCCAGTAGCTACGGTTCTAAAAATGTTAACATTAGTTCCCAGCTAAAGGTAATAATTAAATTTTCCTGACTTAAAGATATGAGTGTAACTCCCATAATGTTTTTTCTCAAGTTCCGCACTTCTTGCAGGTGCCTGCCAAGTGCCAGCTCACCCTGACGGAGGATGGATTTCCTGTGGAGGCTGCACGCGGGGTTGCATTGCCATGCAAGGAGACCAACATGTGCATGGTCAGCCCTTGGGGAAGGGCTACATGAGGGTGCAGGTGGACTACGTCCACGAAAACTTCTTATCACATGTGCTGCAGTTCCCCCTAATGAAGATATTACCACTATTGGGCAGGCACGTATGTCGTTCATCAAGTGGCTCACAACGGGTGTCGTTTTGGTCAAGGTAAAAATCCACCCCATCTTCTCTACTATTCTTGTAGTACTTCAATAAGTTACATATGCGTGTGCTTGGTAGGTTCCTACCGTATCTGCTCCTGCTCCTATGCAGAGTGTAGAGCTCACACGTAAAAGGACTAGCACGACAGCCACTAAACCACAGGAGGCCTCGGTGACTCCTTCGAAGAAGGCAAAGCTAACAGAGGCCACAGTGCCCCCTCCAACACATATAAAGCCCCTTGCCCCAACCACGCAAACTTCTTCTGCGCAGAAAGGAAAGTCGGTAGACAATAAGACCTACGTATATGGAAAACCCTTGATTGCATCCAACTAATTGAATTCTCTAGGCAAATTTTGTCGCTTGCTCCATGGATGGTACATTGATATGGTCAAAGAGGACGAGAGTCGAGTCAACTTCACTATGAGGTATAGAAAGGGACATTTCCACCACGACAAGGATGGGACATTCCCAGTCAGTTTTGAGGATCTATTCCATGTGTACCAACTGATGGCCATTGATATTTCTGCTTTACAATCTTGGACGCTGTGAGTAATGCACCATACACCTAATGGCTTTCATAGGAATTTGCATTATGCTTCCTAACATTCATCACGAGTTGCAGGGCAATGAGGCAGCGAACCGTGACACATCAACACCTATTTTGGTTCATCGACCCCAAGCTGGTGTCTGCGACTGTGGCACGGCTTCACCCGGACTTCCTTGTTGGCTACATCAAGAGGGCTTTGATTGCTAAGTCGAAGAAGGACTTCATTCTATTCCCGTACCACCAGGAGTAAGTAGTACTTTATCCTTCAATTGTTTGTACGCACTTACACTGTATGCGAACTTATTTCCTTACACTGCATGCCATTTAATAAGCAACCATTGGGTTCTACTCGTCCTCGTTCTGAGTGAAAACGCGGTCTACACTTTAAACTCGATCGAGAAGAGACCAATGGCCTACACGATCAAGCCTTCTTTGCAGCAGTAAGTACATTACTGTAACCTAATACTTTCTGAATTTAACTACATTCATTTTTTTGACTCAATGGCATCTCTCCAATGTATGTAGGGGTTTCTCAGCCTACATCGATGGAGGAGGGAAACACGCTGCTGAAAAGGGCAAGACGCTGGAGTATAAGCGCTTCAGGGTACAAGTGCTTACCATATATATGATTATTTTTTTAACATGTAATCTTCATGTGTTAAATTCTTTCTCTCTTCACAGTGTCATCAATAGGGCAGCGATGACCTGTGTGGCTTTTACGTCATGCACCACATGGCGCTCCTGATCGACAGCTCACATCTTTTCCCTAAGGTATATGTACATGCATAATAATACACTTAGCCTTTTATATACAAATTTTAACACTTAAATTACTGCACTACATTCTATTTTGCAATAGATCAATATCTCCCAGAAGAGCTTAGACAGCAAAGCACTGAATGCCATATGAGATCATTTATGCCAGTGGTACTGGTTAGAAGTTATATTAGAGGACAGCAGGTTTAGAGATCCTGAATCATCATACTAGTCCATATGTAAACAATATTAAGTAGTACTAATTGTTAAGCATGCTTATGTTGTATATTGTTACTGATTGTTAAGCATGGTTATGTTGTACTGATTGTTAAGCATGCTTATGTTTGTATATTGTCACCAAATGTAATATATGTTGTAATTAAAGTGTTTATGTTTTGTGAATGTGATATATGCATTCTGTGTTCTGTACTGCGAATGTGATACATATATATGTGCATATTGTCAATATGTGCTATTTTGGAGAATATGAAAAAAGGCACACCCTTATGAGGGTCACCACAATCAATTCTTATGTGGAACTAATTCTGATGATAGGGCCATCAGAATCGTTTCTTCTGTGAAACCGATTATGATGATCCTCTATCATCCGGATAGGTTCTTACATGGAATCGATTCTGATGACCGTATCATCGGAATCGGTTCTTACATATAAGAATCGATTCCGATGATACGGTCATTAAAATCGGTTCTATGTAAGAACCGATTGTCACGATGCCTCATCAGAATCGGTTCATATGTGGAACCGATTGTGATAATTTGGTCATCAGAATCTCATCACAATCGGTTTCACATAACCGATTCTGATGACAATATCATCACAATTGGTTCCTCATAACAACCAATTCTGTTGAGCATATCATCACAATCGGTTTATGAAAAGAACCGATTGTGATGAGGCTCTATCAAAATCGGGCCAAAACCGATCATGATAGTGCCTCCTCGTCACTATTTAAAGACTTTGTATCGCTACTAGAACCAACTATAATGACAAAAGTGAATCAATTCTGATGTACAATCCTATAGTAGTGTTAGGTCATCTCCAATGCGATGATATCATAACTCGGCCTAAAATACTTTTGACGCTCTAAGGACCGCACCTATCCATTGAAACCAAGGTTAGAAATCTTGACGAGATTTTGCGAGATCTCACCGAGATCTTGTTTTCTAGAGCTGGACAAAATTTTGATTGCCGACCAAATTCAGAAATTCAAAAAAATTCGTGTTGCTACAGTAATCTCATTTTTTTCGGTGAGATTTCACCCTTACTGCCCGGTATCTCAGGATTTGAACCCAGAATTGAAAGTTTAATACCTGAATTTAACCATATTTAGGTCAATTACCCTAGAAAAAGTGATCTTCCATGATAATTTATCGAAAAACCATTTTTTAGACATTTTTAAAAAATTACCCTGGAATTGTACATGCTTTATCCTGATGTAAAAAATTTATGGTACCATTCTAAGAAGTGTAGAGTTATGTAGAAAAATTTTAAAAATAATTGAACTTCATTTGTTATCCTTAAAAAAATAAAAATAGAATGAACATAACTGGGACAATAACATTGTCAAAATTTTATAAATTTTTTTGTGTGTGATTATGATCCAAAATTTTTAGGAGATATTAATAATTGACTCAGTAACATTCTATAAAATTTTAAAAAATTTTAAACTTTTTTGTTTTCTCAATCAAATCTATGTATGTATTGAACTTCATTTGTTATATTTCAAAAATGAAAAACAAAAAGAACATAAATGGTACACTGTACTTGTAAGAATTTTATAAATTTATTGGATTGTGATCATGATTCAAAATTTTTATGAAATCTTAATAATTTTATTATAACCCTTATGCAAAATTTTTAAAAATTTTAAACATTTTTTGTTGCTAAAGCAAATCTATGTATTGATCATTAGGTTTTTATGAGGACATAGCACTATCAAAATTTTTGAAACTTCTTAAAGCTTGATCATTTGATAAAAATTTTATAGAAACATTAATGATAAATCAGTGCCATCCACAAAAAAATTTAAAATTTTCTAACTTAGTTTGTACCATTTTCATTTGGTTGAAGTTTGCCGGTAAAGCTTTTATCAGCACAGTAGCACTGTCCGAATTTTTGAAAATTCATAAACTTTTATCATCATATGTAAATTTTATGAAACATTTGTGATGCATCACAAATATGCACGAAAAATTTCAAAATTTTCTAACGCGGTTTGTTTCATGTTTCATTCGGTTCAAACTTGTTGGTCAGAGTTTTATTAGGATAGTAGCAATGTTTGAATTTTCAAAATTTTCACAAGCTTTATAATCTTCTCAAATTTTTATGAAAACATAAAAAATGTGTCAATAATCTTTATAAAATTTTTTAAATTTTTTTGACTTTGTTTCAACTGGATTTCACCCACCAAAATTTGCCAAGATCTTGGCAAATGTCGGCGTGATCTCGGCTATACCGGCGGCAAAAAAAATTGGAATTCAAATTCTATTTTTGTATTTTGGCTAGAATTTGTTTGAAATACTAATATCTAACCAAAATTTTATTCTCCAATCACGGACGGTATTTAGAGCGATATCAAGATTTCAATCCTTGATTGTAACAATGGAAAATTTGTGTTACAATTACTCGAAATGCCACTCGAAAAATTAGCTTCCACTACATACCACCTCAAATATGTTTAGATTTGGAATATACCATTATCATCAATTTCCTCTGAGTTAATTTTTTTGCTCTTTTTACTGTGGGAAAGGACATTTTCCCCCGTTGCCCCCCTCTCAATGATTTGAGATCTACAACCTTGCATTAGCATGATAGGCTGGCGACTTGGTTATGTCCTTGCTCTGGCATTCGAACCTACTAGGGAGGATGATTGTGGCATGGCCAAGTACCATCTAATGGAGGTGGGGGCTCGTGATGGGAGATGGAGGAAAGGTGGCGCAGCGAGGGGAATGGAGATGGAGGAGGCACCAGATGGGAATAGATATGGAGGAGGAGATGGCTGAGAATGGACATGGAGCACATGGAGGGAAGCCTATTTTGTTCGCTCTCACTCGGTCGGACCATGATGAGGAAGATGGTTGGGTCACTATTTCTTGAAATTACGAGGCTGGTGATAATAGAGGCAAAACAATCCATTCCCATGGCAAAGAAGACAAAAAAAAGCATTACTTTGGAGGAAATAAATTATAATTATATATCAAGAAGTATACAATGGAAGGCAATCTGAGTGGCATTTTGAGCCATGCCATTCTTTGGAGTTATATATTCTGAATTTTCCCTTGTAACAAACAAACAGGGGCTGAGTGTTGGAGATGTCGTTAAAGTTTTTTTTTGAAAGGATCGACAGGAGCTCTGTCATGCATTAAAGGAGGAAAACAAACAATTCAGAACAAGTTTACGTTGCTGCCTGTAGTTGGAGCAGAAAGATAGAACATTAAATAGGAAGGAAGCGATTGCAGTCGCATGGATTACTAATTTAACAAATAACTAGAAGAGAGCAGGCCTTTGTCATTAGTCATCAATCATTTATCGAAAAGCTTTGTGGCTGTGAAGAGAGACCTTTTGGCTAAGCCCGTCTTCTCCTTGCGAAACTCCTAGAGTGTGCTCCCATCCTTCGCTGTCTCCTATAGGTTGATTGGTTCTGGAGCCCTGAACCCAACCTTGTCCATCACCTAGAAGGGGAAGCTAGCAGACATTGTGGAGCGGCATACAGCAAGTTCACCGAAGGCCAAACTCGAACCCCGCCTGCCAGGAGTCCTAAATCCTCAGACATTTATGAAGGCCATGGCTCTGTTCTGCACTTCTTGAGCAATGGCATTGGACACCATCTGTACCATTCTATAGGAGCTGCTAAAAATCTTATTATTTCTTTCTTTCCAAAGATTCTACAGGGCGTACATTACAATGCCATCCACTTCCTTCCAATGTTGCATAATGGCAACAACATGTACTATGCGCCACCATGTAGTCACACCGAGCACCACCGAGCTAGGCTTTGGAATTGGGTGGGTTATCTGCATCGAACAGAAGACCTCCCTCCAAACCTGCTTTGTGAAAGGGCAAAGCAGGAGAAAATGGCTTGTCGATTCAGGCTCCGATCTACATAATACACATAATGTACTATGTGGTCAGCCACTAGATGTAAGTTTGTTGGCTGTAAGGATCCAATCCTAGATAAATAGACATGTAAAAGAGCTTGCATCTTCCTTCCATGCTCACATGCTAGATAATTTTGTAATTGTGATCTAGAATAGCACCATGGAATTGGATCCAATATGTCGTTCTGGTTGAGTACTCCCCGTTTGGTGTCCATTTCTCGACAATGTCATCTTGCATGATTGTTTGCATCTGAACCTTTTGAATGGCTCACCATAAGCGAACAAATTCATCAAGATGCACTTCGGTTCTGATTATATGTAGTGGCCTAAGCTAGTTTATGGTAGCTAGCTCCTCCTGGACCATTTATCCTCTCCTTCGGACTAGTTGAAAGTAGGAAGGGGCCAACTCATGTGGGGAGGTTCCCTCAAGCCAACTGGATTCCCATAATTTTGCTCTCTTGCCATTTCCTAGTGTTAGCTTGGTGCTTGTGTTAAATAAGCTACGATCAATGTTGTCACATGGCACTGCTGTCCCTACCCATGGTCTGTGCCGCTTCTTCTAGTTGTACCATAGCCAACAAACATGGAGTTCCTGTCTGAATCTATCGTGGTCATTGACCTCAAGGCCTCCTAGTGTCTTAGGTTTGTAGACTTTCTTTCAATTTACAAGATAATGTCCTCTATTACATTCATGTTCGCCTCTCTAAAAGTTCAAGCTCTATTAATTTGATTTTGGTGTTAATGACAAATCTAATATTGAGATTAACTCTTTTGATAATCATAATATTGATTAGTCTCAATTATTAATTAATGACAAATCTTTTATGAGACTACCACTTTTACTGAGCTTAACTCTCATTAGCCTCTTTTGGATGAAAGGATGAAAATAACAAAGGTATGCATTCGAGTTCATATTATCACATCTTGCTGCATTCTTTAGATATAATATTCATAATCATATTGATAAATTCAAATATGAGACTAACTATTTTATTGAGTATATCTTTGATTAGTCTCATCTCATTGAAAAATAGAAAACCCAAGATATGCATTCGTATTCATTTTACGATATCTTAATGCATATTATGGATTTAAGTTAAAAGATGAACTCTACCATTATTTAGACCTCAAGATGTGCATTAATGTTTCAATTCCATATATACATGAATGGACACATTTAGGAGGAGTTCATACTTTGCCTTGATGTCTCAATAATATTGATCTAATTCATCTTTCTATATTAAGGATCATTACTTTGAAACAATCCCTTAAGTATATTTAACTTGTGTAGTTGTAGTATACTCATGGCAATATAGGATAAAATCTAAAGTAATCAAAATTGAATATGTGCATATTGATTCAAGTTTAATTATTTATATGCACATATTTAATGGAGTTTATTCTATAATTAATAGTCTTAAGAGTATTGATCATTTTCTACCACTCCATATAAATTGGATCATTACTTTTAGATTCTATCGAATTGAGTATATGGAACTTGATTTTGGCCAACTAACCATAGATCAAGCAGCTATGGACTTTCCCCTTGCTTTAATATCTAAACCCCTCCAAAGATAATGTCTCCTTGCCCTATCAATTGTTTCAATCACTACCATAGGAAGCTTTAGTAACATATATGTAGTAAGTGGGCAAATGAGAATATACTGAACTTATTATATTGAGAAGGCTTTCATAAAATAGAATGGCAGTAGAGGCTGCAACTCTATTTTCAACACAATCTATTAGAGGAGCAAAATCCTGAACACTTGGTTTTGTTGTCCCCAAGGGCAAACCCAAAGAAGTAAAAGGCAGAGACCAACCTGACATCCAAAAACACATGTTAACAAACCAATGTTATCAATCATAAGTAGAAAGACATTTGAATGTGACAGGCAAAGATCAACTTGAGAACCACATTGATTATGGCCGAAATTAGTACCTTTTGAGAAATCCCAATCAACAGTGAGAGAATTCATGGCTGATCAATCAAGGAATTGAAGAGATCTCAAAGAGATGAAAATCACCTCTAAATTCCCCATTCTTCTTCTTTGATGAAGGTGCAAGCAGTTCTGGCCAACTAATTTATAAATATTATTCCTTCACCCCTACCCCTCCAAAACCCTAGTGCCACCACCAACTTCTTGCACTGCCCTTCATGGTGCCTCCCTCATGCTGCCTCTCTTCCCCCACACCACCCCTTGCACCACTGTAGTCATCATCTCCAACGTCCTCCCCATACCTCCACGTCTTCTTTGCGGTGCCTTGCGTCACTTTAATATAAAGATAAAATGGGTCATATGGCGTAGAGACCGCTTGTCGAAGTAGGAATATGGAAAGGGGGTAAAAATAGTTCTTATTCATGGGCTCATTTCACTGAAGTTGAGGTGGCCTTAGCAAGCTCATTGAGGTAAGAGAATTCGAAATCTACCCTTTTTGATTATTCAACTTGTGTGGTGGGTGTTTGCCTGGATGATGGATTTGGGGCTATGTAGGATGGAATTCACTCTAGCATAGGGTCTAGGATGGTTATACCATTGCTATTCTAAAATGCATCAGCTTTAGAATTTCAATACTTAACTGTGAAGCTGAGATAGATTTATAGTTTGAAACTTTGGCATCAGATAGTGCAATTCGTTAGGAATAGCACTTGTTGTATTCAATATGAGGCTAGTATAGGTTAGAATATATAAAGCACATGAGGGTACAAAAGGAAAGCCTATATAATGCAACACCTAAATAAGAAAAACCTATATAAGAAAAGTCTATAAATGACAATATCTATGCCCTTAGCACCCCCCATTAATGCAAGGTATATGCAATAGCACTACATTTGGAAGGGTTGACATTAAAATAGGGAAAAATCCAAAATCTTGATCTTGAAGTAGTCGATGTAGCATCCAACTCTTGAAAAACCAAGTCGACGAAGGAAAGTCGATGAAGCAGCTAAGCTAATGAAGTAAAATCAACGAAGGAGCCAAGCCGATAATGGAAAGCTGACATAACTAGCCGAGCTAAAATCAGCTAGCATAATGAGCCAAAATCGACGAAGGAAAGCAGATGAAATAAGCCGAGCCGAGCCAAGGTAATGAGTCGAAAATCGGAGTCAACGGAATGAGCCAATAAAAAGAGTTGAGCCAACGAAAGAACTAAGATATGAAGGACTCACATAGACGCAACGAAAATAATGACACTGAGAATAAAAGACTCAAAGGAGAGCTGAGCCAACAGAAGAGCCGAGGCGACGAAGAGCCAGACCCAAATAAGTAGAAGCTGAAGCTAGAGCTAGTGAAATTGGATCTGGATCTGAAAGCAGGAGTTGAGGACAAAAGCTAGAACCGAGCCAAAATCAAGCCGAGCTGGACCAAAACTAGAGCCAAAACCGACCCGAGCTGCTGAATCAAGCCAGAAAAAAAGCTGAGCTGAGAGCCAAAGAACCGTTGCCGAATCAAAAATGGAGAGCCAAAGCTAGCAATCAAAGAGCCAAAGCCAAAGCCATAGAGCTAGAAGCCGGAGAGGGAAAACAAAGCCAACCGAACTAAAACTAGAAGCCAGAGTTGGAAGCCAAAAGCTAAGACAAGAAGCCTGAGCCAAAAACCAGAAGCCAAAGCTAAGATCTAAAAGCTAGAGCTGGATGGAGCTAAAATTGGAGTTAAATCTAGCTTTGAGATTGGTTTGTAGTTTGGCTTGGATTAACTGCTCTCGGGTGGAATCGGCAAAGAAGGATCGGGTCTCACGGGCGAGGGCAACAGGCTGAGTTAGCCTATGTGCCACGAGGTAGCCGACCAGAGCAAGCTGATGGGTAGGCAGGTGGTGGTGCCAGAGAAAGAGCAGAGCAGCCACACAGGATGAAGCAAGCTATTGGAGCTTGGGCCAGCGGCGACGCTAGGTGGACACATGACCTACCGGGTGGTTATCTCTCCTTCTTGGTACATGGGCGAGTGTGTAGGCATCATGAGCATCACAGAAGGATGGTGTCGCAGGTCTGTCATTGGATCTAGTTGCCAAGAGGAATCCGTAGTGGCGGCAATGGCTCCCAAGGCAACGAAGAAGCCAGCGGCAAAGAGACCATGAGGAAGAGCCCACAGAGGCACGGAGGATGCACCACCGAGGCAAGCGCAGGGCTGCGCAGGAGGCACTGAAGTGCAAGGAGATAAGAACTAATGGCGGGCATGAAGCTTGGACTCATCGATGATGATGATGAAGCAGTCCCCGACACCCTTGATCATCTTCTTGCGGAGGAGCGGAGGTGGCTCGTGGGTCGGTGGACACAACAAAGCGGACCGGCTTGGAGAAGCCACCGGTGAGTGAGGTGGCTGCCCCCGGGAGTAGAGATCGTTCCTCCCGGGGGCAGCAAGTGGAAAGACCGATTAATTTGATGGTTTAACCGATTTAGTTGGCATGAAGATGGGACATATGTCTGAATCGTTGTACCGTTGCTCTTCTAAATTACTTCATCTTCAGACTTTTAATACTTAACTATGAAGCTGAGATAGATTTATAGATTGAAACTTTGGCATCAGATAGTGCAATTTGTTAGGAATAGCACTTGTATTCAATATGAGGATAGTAGGCCAGAATATATAGAATACATGAGGGTACAAAATGAAAGCCTATGTAATGCAACACCTAAATAAGGAAAACCTATATCAGGAGAGTCTATGGCGACCTCCAAAATTAGCCCAAGGTAATGACAGTAACACCACCATTGCTCTGAGATAATTTTATGAATCTCGGCATACTAGCTAAGCAAAACATCGAGCGTACCCAATATTTTATCAGTTAGTATACCGTGTTTAAAGTGTTGCAGTAGAATAATATTTAGAGACTGAAATAGAAACTTTATTACAGTCCATTACCAAGTTCCATTACCATGTAGGCTACATGTCCAGTATCATAATTATACATAGGATCCAAGTATAACAAAAATACAATACATAGATACTGATTACACAAAAATATAATGTATGGCTACCCATCACTTATCCCTCCTGGTAATACTCAGCCATCTCATCAAATCAACAGACACTAGAACACCGAAGCCATTTTCTAGCAAAGGAGGTTTTAGCAAGAGTGAGTACAAAAGTACTCAGCAAGTATTATTAGCAAAATGTAATAGATGACTTTATCTCAATTCCAGCCAAAGTCCATCTAATGATCACCTTTCCTCAAAATATAGTTTTACATAAATTAGGTTTTTGGTTTTCTTTAAGGGTTGTCTATTTTAATTTCTAAAAATGGCTATTAGCACTTGCATATATGGTAGACTTAGCTTACATAGCCTCCAATCTAGGAAACATGCATGAATTTATGATTTTAACCCTATGCAGGTTTGTACCACTTTAACCTAGTGACTCTATTCTGTGAGACCCCAGAATATTTATCACTAGTCCAGTATTAGATCTCCAACCCCAGTAGCCAATGGATAGTGTTGTCCTCGACCATTCACCACATACCCTCAACGTTCAAAGCATCTAGGCCCCCAAAATCTTTTTTGGATTTGGTAATTAATGACAATCGTGTTTAAATGACTAATGTTTCCTTTAAGAATATTGAAAATATGTTGGTCCTAAGTTTGGCAATCGTTGGAGCATGAAAATGAAGCAAAAAGAGGATCAACATGTGAAGCAAAATAGCTAGAGTATAAAATTAAGGACCTTTCTATAGCTTTTGCCGATCTCGGAGCTGTGGAGAAAAGATTAGATTGCTAGAATAGGCATCGTACTATTAAGAGGGGTCTTGGCTAGTATGTTGATTTCGGTAAGAGTTTGAAGGATCAAAAAGTGCACACACAAACTCTTTTTGCAATTGCATTTGAATCAAATCAAAAATTATAGAATTGGCTCTAGGAGGCTGGTGCTATCGTCCATGGTAGCACGGTGCTACTATCACCGGCCCTAGGGTGGTGCACAAAAACCTGAGAGGGTGTTTTGATGGCTAGGGTGGCTGGTGCTACTGACCGGGTGGTAGCATCAGCCATAGGTGTGGTGCCAAAATTCCAAAAGGACTATTTTGCTACCAAGGTAAAAAGAAAAAGGTTCGGTGCTACTAACCCTAGGGCGGTAGCACCAGCTTGACTGCTAACAATCACTGACAGGCCATTTATTGTATTGTAGTGACCGTTGGAGCAAAAAAGCCGGTGCTAACAGCCATATGGGCAGTAGCACCAAGATTCCTAAATTTTTATATGCATTTTTACTCCAACAGTTGAATTGGTTGATGGGGGTTGTAAATACCCCCTTACCTGCATTCTAGAGTAACATATTGGACTTCATTGATCATATTTGAGCTCTAGTAAGTTTTCAACTCTCTTGTATACATTAAATTCTCATTTTTAGTGAGTTGATAGCAATTTAAGTGTTGCATTTAGTGTTGAGCATTTAAACACTTGTTTCAACCTCAAGCAAGCTTCAAGATTTATTACACTTGGAGGTTGCCGCCTCCTAGAAGGCTTAGAGGCTTTGTTTGTGGTGAGCTTCTCGACAGAGATTATGAGAAGCCCTAGTAAACTTGTGAAGGCTAGAGTTCGCCTAACTGGAGAAGGGAAGAACTACTAAGTGATTGAGCGAGACTCAATTGTGAAAAGAAGTTGGCTTGAAGTTGATCAAGCTTCCTCAACATGGATTAGGGGAGGCCAATAAGTCTCCGAGACCACAGGATAAATATTCGTATCATCTCCTCATTGTGGTTTGCTTCCTTGTATTTATTTGAGCAAATTTACATTTCTAGCATATTTATAGAATTTATCTTGTGCTTAGGATTGTGTACCTATCTAGACTTAGATTATTGGTGCATTTAGTAAAACTTAGAGTTTTTAGTTTTCAATTATGAAGATTCAAAAATCTTGTCTAGGTTGTTTATTTATTGCAATTAGAGCAGAGGAATTTTAAAACCTCCTATTCACCCCCCCTCTAATCAGTTATCCTTGATCCTACAAGTAGTATCAGAGTTTGGATTCTCTTTTGGGGCTTTACTGCCTAGAGAGTAAAGGATAGCTAGCGATGGGGTGTCCATAAGCAAAGCACCAGTTTTTGTTGGTATAAATTATGCATATTGGAAAATTCATATGACCGTTTATTCAAGGCCTTGAGCCCTAGCATATGGAGAATTGTAGATGAGGGTTTCGTATGGGAGTAAATCCCACACTCACAATTGAACAAGGAGAGCGAAATCATCATCTCAATGCACAAGCAATGAATGCTCTTTCTAGCGCTTTGAACGTGGATGAGTTCAATCAAGTGAGCAAGCTTAAGACCGCTCATGAGATTTGGACTACCCTCTCAAAAATTCATGAGAGGACATCCTCGGTCAAACAAGCCAAATTACATATGCTTCGGGTAAAGTATCACTACTAGAAATCCGGGCTTTTGCCACAAAACTTTTTACAACACCATAAATTCTGTTGCATTAGAGTGGTGTTATTGCCTTGATTTGGAAAATTGTGGCAATACATCCAATATATTACCATGAATTACTGTGCGTTGCGATATTGTTAACTATCGTGGCAAAAGGCTGGTCGTATTCCAACAAAAAATAAAATCGTTGCATTAAATTAGATTTTATTGCCACGGGTAAATTTTGTTGCTATAATATTTTATTTCGTGGCGATTTTTAATTTTATAGTTACGATTTCTTTTTACGTGGCAATAAGTCTACATATGGGTCACGACATATATCGGATGAATCCTGTAGATTTAGCCCAGCCCATGCAACCCACATTCTTCTTCTCCTGAGTTCTAGTCCCTATTCTACGCCTGCGATGCACGGGCCGCTTGCCCCGCCTGAGCCCCCATCATGTTTTTTCTGCCACCTCCACCTCCGCCTCCAGCCAGGGGCCAGCGCTAGCACACCCTACTAGCGGCCGGCACTCCTGATAGCGTGTTTCGAGCCATGAGGGAGCGCGCACGACGACCTGTTGTTCTCGGCGCCTCTTGAGTGGCAAGTGGTGGATTAATCTCTAACTATCTGCGCAGTGGACGGGCGCCTGCACACTGCCATCGCTTCTGCCAGAGACCCGATGAAATTACATTTATTTTCGTCGGTCAACTAGAACCGATGAAATTACATTTATTTTCGTCGGTATCCTTGACCAGGCACACTTGACAAACTGACTGACCTGTTGCACTTTGGTTGTATTACTCTGTTAAAATTATTTTCTTCTGTTGCTAAAAGACTTTCGAGGAGGCGGACATAAAACACGATGGGAAAATTGACAAAGAAGAATGGCGCAATCTAGTTCTCAGGCATCCCTCTTTACTGAAGAACATGACACTCCAATACCTCAAGCAAGATATTCTAACTTGTTGGTGCATACTTAACTCTGTTTTCTTTTCATTTGATCATTTACATGTGTCTCATCTGGAGTTGTGTCCTAACACTCCGTGAATGATATTATGAGCTTATGGTTAATTTGATTGTTCTTGAATGAAGAATAGCAGGAACTATCTTTGAAGTTTTTCGCTAAATTACTCATACAGTATCTCACAGAGCTGAGTGTTAAACAACATTTATCTCTTGATGTAAAAAAGAATGTCATAATGCTCAGATACCATGATATTATTGTCTTATCTGTAGTTTGCCCATTCTCCTTATGGTGGTTCATATTTCATACAAGTACATAATTTCAGCACATTAATAGTTGCTTCTAATATAATATTAAAATTTATAGGTTCTCAAATGTTAGCTTGATAGTAAAATATCGTGAGTAAATTCTGCGTGGCTACTTGTTTGTTTGTTTCTTTCTGTAGATAATGCATTCCGACATGCAATTGTACGGTTTCTACCATGACAGATATTTAAGATTTACAGTTTATTTATGTGTAGAAAAAAAAACAGAAATACAGGGCTTTCATAGCCATGTTTTTCATGTAATCTAACAACATTTTTAAAATTTAGATGCATGTCCACGTGTATGATGTAGATATTAACTTTGTCGAGTCCTTTCACCTGATTTGGTAGTATTTTACAATATGGCATCCTATAAAATTTCATCTTGGATTTGCTTATGCTCAAAAGAACAAACCGTGCTTTTATTCAACAGGACGATACAATTTGAGCGGAGCGTCTGGTCTCATGGCATGGTCAAGTCAAGCAAGTCTACAATGTGAACCAACCTATTCTCAAGTCACTAGTCAATAGATTAGTTCTGTTATCGCAATGTTAGTTGAGAAATTTAAAGTTTTCATTCAGAGATTACTATGAAATTATTTTATTATTGGTCTCTTTTGCTTCATGTTTGTACATACTGAAAAGATTGTTACAAATGCTCTTATATATGATTTGATGGCTATAATTGATATTTATGTTCGTGCAATTTCTAATTTGAGTACATTTCTTTTGCAACAACGGTATATAAGCAAATATTATTGCAATATGCATTGACGCCTCGTTGTGAAAAAAATGAATTGCTATAGATATAAGATCGTTGTTATAATTTATTGCAACGAAGTTATTTCAATGCAATACATCATATTGCCACGAAAATTATTTCGTTGCGACCTCACTTATTGCCATGGATTGGTTTTTGTTGCAACTACTGTCTAATGCAATGCCTAAATGCGTGGCAATAGAGATCTCTATTGCCACGGCAATCAAAAATATTGCTACGGTATTAAGGTCATTGCGACTACTATCTAATGCAACACATTAGAGCGTGGCAATAGAGACTACTATTGCCATGGCAATTGAGACTATTGCCACGTCAAACCGTCATTGCAACTACGGACTAATGCAACGCATATTGTCGTTGCAATTAGCATTACAATTGCAACAAAATGTAAATCGTGGCCCAAACTTTGGACCACGCAACTAATAGCCACGCCTGCCAACGATTGTGACATTGTGGCTATTGGCACATATTGCAACGAAATGGGCCTTATTGCAACGATTTCTCGCCGTTGCAAAAGCCTGGAATTCTAGTAGTGTATGAGAGTTTCATTATGTTACACCATGAGAGCATAATGAGATGTACTCATGGCTCAATAATATAATGAATGAGCTCAAGTGCCTTGGGGCATCTTTAACTGATTTCGATGTTGTACGTAAGATACTCAGGACACTTTTAGACAAGTATGAGATTTTGGTGGCATTATTTCTCAACTCACCACAGTTGCCGAGGATGACACCAATGGGGCTTCTTTGAAATCTCATCATAAATGAGCTTTACAAGAAGGACAAGGAAGAGCATTTGGAGCAAAGCTCTTCGAAGAAGAACATCGCATTTAAGGTGAAGGTAGAGTCAAGTGATAAAATTGACGATGACAATGACACCATGGCAGAAATGGCTCTCCTTGTGAGGAGAATGAGAAGATTTATGAAAAGGTGCTCAAGCTCAAGCGCCCCTCATAAGTTCAAGAGTAGACAACACTCTAGCGCCAATTGATATGCAAATATGTAGTGCTATGAGTGTGATGAGAAGGGGCACATCGCCTCTCATTGTTCTAAGAAGAATGACGACAAGAACAAGTCGCCCAAGAAGAAGAAGGCCTTTTAAGGGAAGAAGAAGCTTATCAAGAAGCTTCACAAGGATGGCAAAGGCAAGGCCCACATTGGAGAATGGGATTCTGAAGAAGAATATTCGGATTCTGACTCCTCTGAAGGCGATACTTCTTCTAAGAAGAAGGGTTTTGCCGGTGTCGCCATTAAGGAGGCTTCTTCGGCATTCATCACTCCTTGTTGTCTCATAGCAAAAGGAGAGTATAAGGTAAAATCTAATAACGATGATGAACCAACATATGATGAGCTAATGGATATGCTTGAGGATTTGAATGAATACCTCGGCAAGGAGAAGTCTAAACATAAGGCTTTGAGAAAAGTGTATCTCTCTCAAAGACTCTTATGAGGAGCTAAAGGAAGCTCATGAGACTCTCCTTTTTAAGGAGCATTCAAAACCTTAAAATGATATAGGCATTAGTTGCAATATTATTGATGATATGCCTAGTTTAAAAAATGATTCTTGTTGTATATAAAAAATTAGCATATCTACATCATATGATGATCTCATTGACATGCCTTCTAGTTCATGCTCTAGCTCTATTTCTATTCATGAAAATTTAATTGTTGAGAATAATGAGGTTAAGGAGCAAGTGATCAAGGTAAGTAAGAGCTGAGATCGGTGTTTCAAGGGTAAGAAGGCCCTTGATAAAATCTTGAACAATCAACGGTGTCCTTACAACAAAGAAGACCTTGGGTTTGTGCCCAAGAAGTGACGAGGGCTGGGCGACCCTTGGACGGTCAGTGCACGGTCAACGGAGCTCCCTAGCTCGGAAACCTCGACCACGACCTGGACTGTTTTTGAGCCGCGCGCCTAGGGCACGTATGGCCTCGAGGTTGGGCCCCGCACGACCTTGGGCTCGGGCTGGCTCTGTTCGGGACGGCGTCCCCTGGAATTTCGGAACGTGCGTTTGCTCGGCGGTTACCAAGACATGGGATCGTGGAGAGGCGGCGTCTTGCGAAGTGTCGGGGCGATTCTTGCCGACCATCAACACGCATGAAGACCACTACCCCGGGAATCTCTCCCGTCCGTTGCAAGCAGGGAGGGTATAAGACTAAGGATAGCACAACCTGAGGGACACGGCACTAGAGTTCGAACATTAGACATCGTCGTTGTGGAGCTTGAGCTGTAACACACCCCTGTACTCGAGAATAGCAAAGATCACCACCGCAAGGCAACTGGAGTAGAGCTATTACCTTCATAGGGGCTCGAACCAGTATAAATCCCCGTGTCACGCTCGTTATCGCCTTGCTCCGACCATCAGCACGTCGAATCCGTTCCTCCGTTGGGCAAAGCTCAGCTCGGGTCCCTAGTCTCACTAACCCCTTTTCATTTCTGCGGTTGACGATCCCGATCGTCGATAGCTGGCGCCCACCGTGGGGCCCGATAGCTTCGCTCTCTCGCAGGAAAGACACCAAGATCGTGGGAGCATGGCGCACCTCATCGACGGACATTCCTCGAGCGTGGGTTCGAACACGGACCCCAACTC
This sequence comes from Guadua angustifolia, assembly GCA_036346375.1. NCBI lineage: Eukaryota > Viridiplantae > Streptophyta > Magnoliopsida > Poales > Poaceae > Guadua > Guadua angustifolia. The sequence continues at coordinate 33,474,076 of CM070512.1, read as the reverse complement.
GTGTCCTGTTTTTTGTTTCGCCCGGCCGCTGGCAAAGACGTCTTGATGGCGGACAGCCATGGCGTGGGCGCGGCGGCAGACGGTCGTGATCCGCAGACCCCTGAGGACGCTTGTTGGATGGTGCACGTCGCCATCAACCAAGCCATAACTGCCCTCCGGCGGGAGGACCAGGAGAATGCTGGCGCCTCGTCTGGGCATCCCAGACTCCCTCCTTCAAGAGAGCGCCTCCGCGCTATCGCCCGGATCATGGTTGATCCCGATAGGGCAAGATCGGAACTCTTTGGCCGAGCCCTGACCGAAGAGCTTGACCGGGCTGCGACCGAGGTCGTACCTCCACAGCACCGAAGTCACCACTCGGGGACCCACTCCCTGAGGAGTGATGACAACTCGTCACGTCGTCGCCAGCGCGCTCGTCGGTCGCCTCCCGGGCAGGAGGCGCCTTCTCACCAGCGATCTCGGGAGGTGACTTTGACCCCGCCACGTTGCCGTCCCATGGGCACCAACCCGGGCAGGGTCAGGCGCGAACCGGGCTGCACGAGCTCCGCATCAACCGGTCGTAAGTCTGGGGGTCCCTCCCCGGATGTTCTGCCCAGGCGTCGTAGGGTCCAAGACCGCCTGCGTTATCTCCTGGGTGACTCCCGTGCTCGGCGTCATGATCGTTCTCGCCGCAGGTCGGGCCGTCGAGGCAGCCTCGATTCCAAGTCCAGCAGCAGCGAAAGCCTTGTCGGCGACGACCTCTCTCGGCGCGCACCCGTCCAGGCCTATGGCTGCTCGGCATATTAAGCGACCTTATTTGGGTCTTGTTGGCGGCTCGGTTCAAGCCGACATTGATAGAGCGCTTCGACGGGACTAAGAATCCCGATGAGTTCCTGTCTATATATTTGACTGCCATCCTGGCGGCCGAGGGCGATGAGCTCGTGATGGCCAATTACCTCCGGCCGTGTTGGGCGGTATTTGCCGCGAACTTGGCTCTTCAACCAAAAGCCTGGTTCCTTCAGATCGTGGCGTCAAATCCAGAGCGCCCTCCGCTCCAACTTCTAGAGTTGCTACGAGCGGCCGAGGAGGGAGAAGGACCTGGATCGCGTCATCCAGGGCAAGGGCGAGCCGCTTTGTGACTTCGTGCGGCGATTTATCCGCACGAGGAACTTGATCCTGAGCATCTCTAACGAAGCCGTCATCAAAGCCTTCAAGTTTGGCGTCCGTGACCGGCGCCTTACTGAAGACCTGGAGATCACATCGAGGCTCAGCGTCAACAAGTTGTTCCGTATGGCGGAGCGATATGCGGATGCGGATGACGCTGTCCGCTGGAAGCGCAATTATGACCAGGGTAAGCTTGGACTAAACCCCACGGAGGCTGGCCCGTCCAACTCCAAGGGCGCCGACCACGGCACCGCCACCAAGAAGTGGAAGCGCGACCGCAGGAGCAGCGGTGGCCTGCCGCGAGTGATCGTTTCGGCAGACGGACAGCGCGAAGTCCTGAAGTCCGAGATCAAGCTTGGGAGGGGTCCCGACCTCGCCAAGGTAGACCTCAACCTCGCCAGACGCTGAACCAGCCCCAGCAGGGGGGCCGGCGGCCTGGGCCTCGGCGGGCCGACGCTCGGCCGCAGGGGGCCGAAGGACGCCCGTGGTTCGATGAAGCGAAATTCTGCTTGTTTCACAGGGCGTCCAGCCACGATCTGCGAACCTGCAGGGCTTGGCAGAGCAAGCTGGATGCCTTTTACGATGGGCGCGGAGAAATGCCCGAGCTCTCGAAGGAGGACGACCAACCGGACAGGCTGGGACGGACCATGGCGACCTCGACCTAGAGTTCCAGCAGGGCGAGCGCCGGATCGATATCATCTTTGGCGGCTCATCGGCTTACCAGTCCTGACGTGAGCTCAAGGCCGCCTCGTGAACCATCTACCAGGTCGCCGCCGGGAAACCCATCGAGCAACACTGCAAGTGGGCGGGGGCCACCATCACATTCTCTCCAGAGGATGCTCTCCAAGGTATGGCCCGTGACTTAAAGACCGCCTTGGTCGTGACCCTGACCATCAGCAATACCATGGTTGGGCGTGTCATGGTCGATGGCGGTAGCTCTCTTAACTTGCTTCAGGCAGGAACGCTCGACCGGATGCAGATTCCCCGATCGAAGGTCAAGAACATAGCACTCCCCTTCTTCGGAATTGTCCCTGGAAGCTCGACCATCCCCTTGGGGTAGGTGGTCTTGCCCGTCACCTTCGGTGACTCAGACAACTTCCGCACCGAGCTGATCACCTTTGAGGTGGTCGAAGGAGACCTCATGTACAACGCCATTCTCGGGCGGCCTGCCTTGATCAAATTCATGGCGGCCAACCACTATGGCCATCGGTGTATGAAGCTGCCCGGTCCCAACGGCGTCATAACTGTGCGGGGTGATCTTCAGGCGGCACATGGATGCGAGACCAAGGCCTTGGCCATTGCCGACATTCTGCCCCAGCGAGGCCCGGAGGCGACGGTGAAGAACGCTCGTCAGAGGGTGGCGACCCAGCCCAGCGGGGCGACGAAGGCTGTGCCACTCGAGGAAGGTGACCCAACCAGGTGTATCCATGTCTCGGCCGAGCTGAGTTCCAAATAGGAACTCGAGCTCGTCACCTTCCTCCACGCCAACAAGGGCATATTCGCCTGGGAGCCCGCGGACATGCCCGGCGTCCTGAGGGAGGTGATCGAGCACAAGCTGCAGGTCAGGCCAGATTGCCGTCCTATGCGGCAGAAGCTACGTCATTTCTCTCCGAAGAAAGTCACGATCATCAAGGAGAACCTTGACAAGCTGTTGATGGCCAGCTTCATTCGCGAGATCGACTACTCCAAATGGTTGGCCAACCCAGTCATCATCCAGAAGAAGGGCGGAAAGTGGAGGATGTGCGTGGACCACACAGGGTTGAACTCGGCTTGCCCGAAGGACAACTTCCCGCTCCCGCGCATCTACCAGATCGTCGACTCCACTGCGAACGCCAAGTGTTAAGCTTCTTGGATGCCTATTCGGGGTACCATCAGATCAAGCTGGCGGTTGACGACGAGAGCAAGACATCGTTCATCACACCGTTCGGCACCTATTGCTACACGACCATGTTGTTTGGTCTGCGCAATCTTTGGAGCCACGTTTTGTCGATGACCAAGGCGTTCGACCCCGGATCGGCCGAAACCTTGAGGTCTACGTGGATGACATCATTGTCAAGAGCCCCACCGAAGGCGACCACGCTCGGGACCTCGAGGAAACCTTCACCAATCTGAATAGACACAAGATCAAGCTCAACCCGAAATCGTGTTCGTGCGCGGCGTCGGGAAGGTGCTCGATTACATGATCGGGGCTCGGGGTTGGCGAACACGAAAAGATCGAGGCAATCGAGAGGATGGCACCCGACCTCGGTCAAGCAGGTGCAGAGCCTCACCGGCCGCATGGCCGCCCTCAACAGATTCATCTCGAGGCTCGGCGAGCGTGGGCTCCCATTCTTCAGAGCTCTGCGCAAACAAGGGGGCTTCGAGTGGACTCTAGAGGCGCAGCGGTCTTTCGACGAGTTGAAGGTATACCTATCAACCCCACCCGTACTCATGACTCCATGACTGAGAGAGGTTCTTTGCTCTACCTTCGGCCACCACCCAAGCCTGTCGATCTTGTCTTGGTGGTGGCGGGGATCCGCAGATGACACCGATCTATTATGTCGTGAAGTCTGCCTGACCGAAGGGCGCTACCCGAGTACAAAAGTTGCTGTATGCTCTCCTAATGGCTTCGCGCAAGCTTCGTCATTACTTCCAAGCGCACTCTGTGGTCGTCCCGAGCAACTTTCCACTCGGGGACATCTTAAGGAACCCGGAAGGTGGCGGGCGAATCACCAAGTGGGTTATGGAGCTGGCAGCATTTGATGTCCAGGTCGTAGCTCGCACGGCCATCAAGTCACAAGTGCTCGCCGACTTCGTGGTTGAGCAGACGTCGCAACCCTCTCCCGAGCTCGGGGTCGAGGAAGAGAAGCCCTGGATCATGTTCTTTGACAGCTCGAGGTCCTTCAAGCACTCGGGGGTTGGAATCCTTATTCTTACCCTGCGCGGCGATCAATTGAGGTACATGGTTCGTTATAGGTTTCCGGCGACCAATAATGTGGCAGAATACGAAGCTCTCTTGGCGAGCCTACGAGCTTGCAAACCTTTGGGAGTGAGGCGGTTGGTCGTAAAGGGCGACTCCCAGCTCGTCGTCAATCAGTATAACAAGGAGTACCAGTGCTCGGGAAATTCGATGGCAAAGTACCTTATCGAGGTGCGTAAAATGGAGAAGTGGTTTCAGAACCTGGAGCTCAAGCACATACCCAGGCGGGAAAACTCCAGTGCCGACTTCCTCTCCAAGCTCGGTTCCTCCGACGACGAGATCCCCTCCGATGTCATCCTGGAGACGCTGGCAGCCCCCTCGATCTCCGATCAAGAGGTCTTGCTCGCCGTGGTCGAAGGTATTCCCTCCTGGGCTGAGCCTATTCACAATTTCCTTGCAAAGGCCGACCTACCGCCCAACCCTGCCGAGAGGAGTAGGATCAAGCGCCGGACGAGTTTATACACGCTCGTCGAGGGGAGGCTCTACAGGCGGAAAGTGTTTGGAGTTCTAACAAGGTGCGTCACCACGGAGGAGGGTAAGTACATGTTAAATGATATCCATTCAGGCCTCTGCGGAGCGCACTCTTCGTACAGGACGATGGTTGGCAAGGCCTTCCGCTTGGGGTATTATTGGCCGACGGCACTCCAGGATGCCCGCGACATCGTCCGCGCCTATCGAGCATGCCAGTTCCACGTCCGGAAGTCACATCAGCCCGCCTACACGCTTCAAACCATCCCACTCGCTTGGCCTTTCTCGACGTGGGGGCTGGATATTCTCGGCCCTTTTCCTCAGGCGGTCGGGGGTAAGAAGTTCCTGTTCGTTGCTGTTGACACTTTTACCAAGTGGATAGAAGCCGAACCGGTCTCGACCAAAACTGCTCGGGCGGTTGTCCGGTTTTTTCGCTTGTTCGTGGTCACCAGGTATGGGGTTGCATGCAAAATTATCACTGACAATGGTACGCAGTTTACCAGTGAGTTGTTCCAGGAGTTTTGCGAGGACCTCGGCATCAAAGTGTGTTTCGCTTCAGTGACTAACCCTCAGAGCAATGGAGCAGCAGAACGCGCCAATGGACAAATCGTCCAGGGCGTCAAAAAGCGAGTTTCATATGAGCCCGAGTGCTATGGCAAGACCTGGGTGGACGAACTTCCCACCGTCTTATGGTCTATTCGTACCACGGTCAGCCGAGCAACAGGGTCCACACCCTTCAAGCTCGTGTTTGGTCTCGGCCGCCCCGCCTCCGGTGTTCTGTTGGGCTCTGCCAGAGTCGGCAGTCGACCAAGTCGACTTGAGCACGAGTCTCTCGACCTTACCCTCGCAGAAGAAGTAAGATGTCGTGCCATTGCCACGATCAACGCACTACTTGCAAGCTCTTCGCAGACATGCGTCTCGTCGCAGACGACCTAGGGAGCTCCTTGTTGGGGACCTAGCCCTAAGACTAATTCGGGGCTCGTCCGCGCCAACAAGTTATCCCAGATGGGGCGCCCTATAGAGTCGTTTCAATAGATCGCGACGGGCTTACCGGCTAGCGATGCCCGACGGCAGAGAGCTCTCTAGCTCGTGGAACATAGATCAGCTTCGGAAGTTTTATGTGTAATCCCTACACCTTAAGTTTCAATATAGCTGTTCTTCAATTCTCGCCCTTTACACTTTTTCCTCTTTGTTGTGCATTCTGTCGCTTTTTTGTTCGAGACTTCTTCGAATACGACCTACGTACAACGTGTACTCGCTCTTAGTCTGAATGTCACGAGCTTAATGTTCACCCCCAGTGGTCGAGCTGAATGTAAGCCGAATCTCTTCGCAATCCAGCTCCTCCTGTGCCCGGGCTCGAGCAAAACGCCTCGCAGTTTGAACCGTTGAGCATTGCGCGAAGTCATGGTCAAGATTCACATGTTAGTCTGGGCATGACCTTCACTGACAAGCTCGTTTTTGTCACGTTTACTCCCCCTACGGACCTTTTCTCCACTTTGCAGGTCGTAGTTGTTTGCTAGCATTTAAATCTTGCGCCCAAGGCCGGCGTTGCTCGACCTTGGACCCAACGGGGGCTGGATGAGGACATACCACCGGCGAGCGACCTAAAGCTCATATCTAAGGGCAAAAGTGGCATGCACCAAATATCCTCGACCGAAGAAACTTGAAACAAGATGCGTTTGATGTCCCCAAAAGAAGTATAGCCCTATTAAGAACATTTTGTCTTAGTGTTTTTTATTGGTTATGCAGCTGAGATCTATCTACAGATTGGCCATCTCGCGGACAAGCTTCTCCTGCTCGAGCTCGGTGACCTTGGCCCTTAGGTTCGACAGCTCACTCTGGTACTGGAGGGCTTCCTTGGAGGCATCCACAGCACGGCGCCGCTAAATCACAGAGTTGGGCAGGCGCTCACGTTTTTTGGCTCACCCAAGCTTCTCCTCAAGTTCCAGGACCTTGGCCTCAAACTCGAGGGACGCCTTCGCCGAGGAAGACGCTTGCTCATGGCGGCCTTCACCGACTCTTGACCTTGGCTGCTTTCGGCTTTGGCGCCTTGGCCGGCAGCAGCTCTTGCTCCATGGCCATGAAGGCATGGTCCCGCTCGGTGGCTCTGGCCTACTCGAGTTCGGCCACGTGGGCAACCTCCTGCGCTTTCATCGCCTGGCGCAGGTCGTCGAGCTCTTTGGCCCTCTGTTCGGCCTCTTCTTGCTCGATCTCCAAGGTCTCAATGAACCTGGAGCGCTCGACCTCCCGCGCCTCCACCACGTTCAGGATGCCCCTCAGCACGTCGGCGTGCTCGTGAAGGCCTTGTAGCCCTTGGGAGACGCTGTGGATCGCCTTCATGGTAGAAAAGGTGGTCCAAGTAAGAGAAGCAGCAAAGAGAGCTTGGGCTAACGTACTGCAGGATGCGCGAGGGGGTCCTTACCTCATGAAGACGGTTCTCGACGCGCGCGCGGGTGAACTCATCACACACGCCGTCCGGTGTTCCCGGGCCAGCGCCGACCTCGACCACCGCCGGGACACTGGGGCAGGACCTTCGGGCGCCGTGCCAGTGGCAGCTTAGCGTTCTGCCGCCACACCTTGGGGGCTCGGCTCGCCGCCAGGGGTGGGCTCGGCAGCGACACTGGTCCCGATCTCCATGGTCGGGGCTCCGTCCACCCCTGGTGCTAAGGGAGCGCTGGCCGAATCAACCGCGTGATCTCCCGCGACGCGGTCAACATCAGTGTCCTGGGGTGCCATGACTTCAGCGCCCGACGCAACAGTGGTCAGGCAGGCCTGAGGTGCTTCCGCGGCTGCAGCCGAGAAGCCCAGGGCACCTTCCTCCGCGTCAACCTCAGCGCCCGAGCCGGCCATGGTCGGGCAGGCCTGGGACTCCTCCGCGGGTACGACCAAGGCGCCCTGGGTGCCTTCTTTCGCATCGACCCTGGGCAGGTCAGCGATAGCGTCGGTGTCTACCTCACCGGTGTCGTAGTCCTCACTGGTTGTGGGCTGGTTCAGCTCCTCGTCCGGATCGTCGACCCCTTGGTCGAAATCGCCGACCGGGACCCAGCTCGGGGTTCTAGAAGGATTACGCGCTTGGGCCGAGGGTCGGCGCGGGGCCAGCACGAAGGCGTTCTCCTCTTCCTCCTCAGACTCGAGCTCGCCCTAGACAACAGCCATTGTCAATACGGGTAGGTTTTGAGCTCGGGCGCTCAAGGTCTGCGATCAAGAGCAGACTCTAAGCCAAAAGGACGAAAAGGGGGCGGAGCGAAATGAGAAACCGAAAGCTTACCTGGGTCGTCAACCTTCGCCTCACTGAGGGCTGGCGAGGGTCTTGCTGCCTCAAGGCCGAAGGGGCACTTCGCTTTCATGATCCCAGGCACAGGACCTTGGAGCCATGGCGGCTCCACGTCACTCATGGCGGTGGTCTGGAGCCCGACCTTGGGACCCTGGGCCGGTGAGGCCCGAAATCTGGCGGCCGCGCAAGGCTCTCTGCTTGCAAGGGGAGGCGTGTCAAGCAACAAGAAGACGCGAGCATGAGGCGGGGGCTCGACTGTGGGAATCCTTACCGTCGCGCAGTCACCCCACTCGAGGTGGGGTTTCTTCACCTCCTGGCTTCCTGCTACGACCGGGGGAGGCTTCTTCTTCCCCTTCTTGCTCTTGCCTCTGCCAGGCTGCGGGAGCATCCTCCTGGCTGTCTCGAATAGCTCCTGGTGGTCCTGCAAGCGCGCAAGGCTTAAGGAGGGCTCCATAGACACTCAAATCAAGAAGCTTGGTCGGGATGGCTTACCTCGGCCTTCTGGCGGAGTACATTTTTCGGGACAGGGGCGTCGATCTCATAGTCGTGCGCCCCTTTCCCGAACATCTCGTTCATCCTGGCGGTGACCCAGGACTCCTTCGGTGCTACAAGGAAAACGACCATCAAACAAGACCCAAGGTCGAGCTCGAGGAAGGCTTCAAGATGAAAAAGGCTTACCAGATGTGCCCTCTCGAGTCGGTCGTCCGCCCTTATCTCAAGAAGCGGGTGCATCCTCCTCCGTAGAGGACACGGTTCATGCAGAAGTCGTTAGCGATCGCTTTGCCGGTGAGGCCGCACGTAGCAGATGTGTATGGCGATGGCCTCCTCGTCGGCCTCGAGGTCATCCGCCTCTGGGTCTCCTTCTTCCGTGTGAGGGCTCCCTCATCGTCGGTAGGCCGTGTTCCCCTTTCTTTAGGTAGAACCACCGCGCGGTCCACGGGCCAAGGGAGTCCCGAGCATGGATCTTAGGGAAGGCCCATGAGATCCCCGTCCGCAGCCGGAAATAGAGGCTCCCAACCACGGGATCCTTCCCGGAACGGAAGAGGCTGAAGTACCGGAAGAAGAGCGAGGGGGTGGGAAGGATTCTTAGGAACCCCTCACACAGATGGGAGAAGATGGTGAGAAGGAGAATGGAGTTCAGCACCAGGTTGATGAGCTCGATCTCGTAGCTAGAGAGGATGTCCGCCACGAACTCGCTCTCCAGGGTCCGTAGGCCGAAGAGCGCATAATGCTCGGTGTAGACGATCTCGTCGTCCCTGGGTTGCGGCTCGGTCTCGTCGCCCGGCAACCACCATGTTACCGGGTCCAGCAACCCTAGGGTCTCGAGCTCCCTCATCCTCGCTGACGACATTGTGCTCCTCCCAAACTTGGCCATGGCGATCGTTGTGGGCTTGGTCGAGGGAAAGGGAGAGAGAGACTTGCTCAGGAAGAAGGCTAGAAGATGAAGAGTGCAAGATCGGGAGTTTTTTCAACAGTCGCTGTGGACTTGGATTTATAAGCCGCGTCGTCGCTAAATCCAGTCCACGGCGTTTCAAAAGGCGCGCCAGCCATGATTCGACAGGCGCAATTAAGGCCTGGGCCGCGGGCTCGAGGTGTCGCAGGTGTCCGCTGGCCGTTCGCATCCATACCAGCACCGTGAAGTTCAAACGTCACCAGGTGTCGAGGCCGAAGGTTCCCCTTCGTGCTCTCCGCCCGACCTCGGCCAAGGGTTCAAGACCTGCGGAAGCTTTTTTTGTGCTTCTGCGAAGTGAGGCTCGAGGTCATTCCAGGTGTCTTCTTCGACCTTGAGCCTCGGGGGCTAGCTGACGAGGGCTGGGCGACCCTTGGACGGTCAGCGCACGATCAACGGAGCTCCCTAGCTCGAAAACCTCGACCATGACCTGGATTGTTTTTGAGCTGCGTGCCTAGGGCACGTATGGCCTCGAGGTCGGGCCCCGCACGACCTTGGGCTCAGGCTGGCTCGTTCGGGATGGCGTCCCCTGGAATTCTGGAACATGCGTTTGCTCGGCGGTTACCAAGACGTGGGATCGTGGAGCTAAGGCAGGCATGCGCGAAGTGTCCGGGATGGTTACTGCTAGCCATCAACACGCATGAAGACCACTACCCCGAGAATCTCTCCCGTCCGTTGCCGGCAGGGAGGATATAAGACTAAGGATAGCACAACCTGAGGGACACGGCACTAGAGTTCGAACATTAGGCATCGTCGTTGTGGAGCTTGAGTTGTAACACACCCCTGTACTCGAGAATAGCAAAGATCACCACCGCAAGGCAACTGGAGTAGAGCTATCACCTTCATATGGGCTCGAACCAGTATAAATCCCCGTGTCACGCTCGTTGTCGCCTTGCTCTGACCATCAGCACGTCGAATCCGTTCCTCCGTTGGGCAAAGCTCAGCTCGGGTCCCTAGTCTCACTAACCCCTTTTCATTTCTACGGTTGACGATCCCGATCGTCGACAAGAAGGGTATGAAATTGAGCAACAAAGCTCCTTGATTTGTGAAATCAAATGGGAAGCTTTGTTATAGGTGCCATGATGTAGGGCATATAGAAAATAATTGCCCATTAGGTAAGTTTCCTAAGAATAACATTTATGATTCTTGCTATATTTTTAGGAAAAATAGCAATGGTCAAATTATTGTCAAATTTGTTGGCACTCGTATAGTTGATCATAGAAAGAATGCTATTTGGGTGCTCAAAGTCTTGGTTTCTAACCTCCAAGGACTCAAACAAATTTGGGTAATTAAAAAGGTTTGATTTTCTTTCATAGGTGAATTACATAATTGGTGGACAACATTGGGTGTTGGATGGTGGATGCACGATCAGCATGTGACTGGTGACCGAAAAATGTTCGCCACATTTGAAGTGGGGAGTGGCCAACACGATAAGATCACCTTTGGTGACAATAGCAAGGGAAAGGTATTGGGATTGGGTAACATAGCTATCTCAAATTACCTTTCTATTCAAAATGTCTCTTTAGTAGAAACATTAAATTTTAACTTACTATTCGTCGCTCAAATTTGTGATCTTGGTCTTAATTGTACATTTTCTAGAGATGATACTGTTATTTCTAAAGAAAATGATAATTCTTGGGCTTTTAAAGGTTCTAGATTTGGAAATTTATATTTAGTTGGCTTCACCTCAAATGAGTCATACCTTCAAACTTGCTTGATTGTGAAAACCTCCTTGGGTGGTTATGACATAGAAGACTAGCTCATATAGGGATGATTCAACTCAAAAAGCTTTTAAAAAATGATCTAGTTGTGGGTTTGAAAGATGTGAAGTTTGAGAAAAATAAACTTTGTAGTGCTTGCTAAGCCGGTAAGTAACTTGCTAGTTCTCATCCTTCTAAGAGTATCATGTCCACATGTAGACCACCTCCAAGAATTCATCATGCAATCGCAAAGGATCATCCAATAGATCAAATATTGGGTGAAGTTAGTACGTGCGTTCAAACTCAATCTCGTGTCGCTTCTTTTTGTGAACATTACTATTTTCTATCTTCTTTTGAACTTTCACATGCATATGAAGTTTTAAATGATCCGAATTGCGTGAATTCTATGCATGAAGAATTCAACAACTTCACCCGAAATGACGTATGGACACTAGTCGAAAGACCCAAGGATCACAATGTTATCGGTACAAAATGGGTATTTCAAAATAAGCAATATGAGAATGGTATTATGGTAAGAAATACAGTAAGATTAGTAGCACAAGGTTTCATACAAATTGTAGGTCTAGATTTTGGTGAAACCTTTGCACCCTTGGCTAGATTAGAAGCCATTCGTATCTTACAGCATTTGCATCTTGCTTTGACATTAGATTATTTCAAATGGATGTGAAGAGTGTATTTTTAAAGGACAAATATCCGAATTGGTATTTGTTGAACAACCTCCCGGTTTTGAAAATCCTAAATATCGAAATCATGTATACAAATTCTCTAAGGCACTATGTGGTCTCAAACAAGCTCCTACAACATGGTATAAGTGACTTAGAGATTTTCTTCTTTCAAAAGGTTTCAAAATTAGGAAGGTTGATATAACACTATTCACTAGAGTAATAGATGGATAATTCTTTGTATATCAAATTTATGTTGATATTATATTTGACTGTACTAATGAAGATTTTTACAAAGAATTTGGTGATATGATATCTATAGAGTTTGAGATATCCATGATCGAGGAGTTGAGCTTCTTCCTTGGCTCCAAATGAAACTACTTAAGAATACAACATTCGTGAGCCAAACCAAGTATGTAAAGGATCTACTCAAAAGGTTTGGCATAAAAGACGCGAATCCCATCAAGACTCCCATAGCATCCAACGGGCATCTTGACCTCAATAAGGGAGGTAAAAAGACCTACGGGAGTAGGCACTCCATGGGAGTGGAGTAGATGGACCCCGTATGAAATAGAACGGGGCGAGAAGGTGTGCCATCGACGGGTGGGCACCTAGCTATACCGGTATAGGCTAAAAGGTTGTATTTGAGCATGAAAGTATGGTTGCATTGCATTGCATTGCTGGTTGCATTGCATTGCATTGTATTGCTTAGTATATGATCATTGCTGTTCATGAGCTGAGGGCAAGTACACGTTGGGGATTGAGTCGTGGACTCATACGAAGCCATCGTTTGAGGTATGAAAGATAGTATAGCTATTTCCTGAGGTTTGAGATTCATCTAACCTGAGTTATGAGGTAGTTGTAGGGTTTGTCACTGGTTTATAGTTTATTTTACTTAATGTTCTCTATTAAGTTTTGGTTATGTCAAATTATGAAGTAATTGTGTTCTTGCGACTTGGACTTATATGAAAACAAACTGCTTCATTTATTTGCTGAGGGCAAATAGGAGTATTGATTACCTTTTTATATCTATTGCACTTTGCTGAGTCTTGGACTCACACTTGTTGTTTATTGTTTTAGGTTCTTGAAGCTGGCTCGCCGGGATGGAAGTAGTAGCACGTGCACGACTTCGGTCTCCAACAATCTATTTAACCGATTCGTTAAGTCTGGATGTAATTAATGCGGTTGTAATGTGATTGTAATACCGGGAATTTCGTTTTGCTAGAGTGGCTTAAGTGGGAGGTGTTGAGGGGCTTTAGTAGTTGTTTTGTTGGGGATTAGTGGAGAGTTTCTCAAAAAAAATCCCTAACCCTTCCCCTAATTACCATTTTGCCCCCCTTAAGTGCCTCTCTCTCTCTTGGTCACTTGGCTCCTCCTCCCACTAGCAAGAGCAGATTTTTTTCCTCCTGGCTTCTCTCCTTTGGGGCGTCTCCCCTATAGCTCGTCCTCCCACTCATGGCGCCTTCTCTCCATGGAGCTCCTCCCTGGATTGCAGCCGAAGCCTCCCCTCCTCCTCCTCCATGGACAGCAGCCTCCTTCTCCTCCTCCTCACGGTTGGAGCACTTGAGCAAGGTAAGATTTCTAGGGTTTGAGTGATTGTTGGGTGGCTGGGTTAGGGAGGGATCCGTGGGAGTTTAGTTAGTGTTTGGTTGTATTTTGATTGGATTGGAGGCGAAACCCTAGTTCTTGCACAGATTTTAGTTTCGTGTAGATTTCAGTTGCCGCGTTGGACTGCCGATTTGGGATTTTTGGAGGCTTCTTATGGGGAGTTCGTCTTCATGAAAGTCGTAGAGCTTGTTCTTACCTTTAATTAGAAACCAAGTTCATCTATTTTGGTTCAGTTGTTTGTGAGTTATGCTCGAAACACTGCCTGCTATTCCAATTGTGCTGTCTTTAGAGCTGATTTGTTCATCTGTTGTTTAGACTGAGTAGGAGGCCGAGTTAGCATTTTCATTGCCTGGGAAGTCATGGGAAATTTCCTATAGATCCCTAATCTGCCCTCATTTACTTGATTTGGATGACTACAGCATTTCTTACGAGGTGTCAAAACTGACTATCTCCTGAGCAATCCGAGTTGAGAGCAAAGTCAGTTCCAGGGTGTCTTTTGCATTGTAGGTGCAGTAATATCTTCGTTGTGGTTGATCTATGGTTCCATGGGGTGTTGCTAGGCTATGATTAGGAGAGGTTTGATGGTTGTAGAGTTGGGGGAAAACGTGGTTTAGGCGATTTCAATCTCGTGGCTGTTTTCAGTCTGCACGAGCAGATTTGTGTGGTCTGTTAGAACACGAATTAGAAAATTTTAGAAGCGTTTTCTGGGGGCCTGGCTGTTGTGAAAATTGTAGATAATTGAATTACCTTTCAATAGAGACTAAAATCGCTAAGTTTCGTTCATCCTTATAAAAGTTATGACTGTTTTACCGAGAGCTATCCAATCAATGTCGCGGCTGGCAGAGTCTGTGTTCATCGGCAGATTAGAGCAATTTAGAGGCCGAATTAGATTTCCTCAATACTTAAAAAAGTTGGAAAATTTCGTTCCGATCACGAAAATGTATTCGTTTACTTGATTTGGAGTTGTAAAACTTAAGTTTTAATCGTTGGAATGTTGCTGTCCCGGTTTGGCAGATTGCTGTTTTTCAGGGTTTAGGAGTGGGTCATAGGATCGAAGTCGTTATAAGTGTCGATGGTTGTAACCGACAATGAAGAAAAGGGAGTGGGGTAAGGCGGAAGATCTAAGTCTAATGGTAATGCAAGACACAAGGCAATTTTTACCCAGGTTCGGGCTCTCCAATGGAGATAACACCCTAGTCCTGCATTCGTTGTTTTCTGGGTGAGTGTTGTTGTTTACAAGCTCTCTACTACAGATGTCCCTCTCCCGTCTAGGGTTCTTTCTCTCTATATACACCGGCGGAAGTGTCGCTTTGAGCACGGCATTGGGGTTGTTGAAAGCGCAGAAAGCAAAGCGGCGAAGCGATTGAAACAAGAGAGCGAGAGAGGCGATTAGGCAAAGCGAGAGAAGACCGTCTCCAGGCAGCCCGACCGAGCCTGATAGCATCACGAGGAAGCGGCGCCACCGTTCTAGGAAAGGCGCTGCCTACCTACCCTTGTCGCTTCCGCTTCCCAGTCCTCTTTTGTTTGGCATGGTCAAGACCTTCCAGATGCTCTTCCTTTTGGCGGGGCAGGCCAGGCCTACCCCTATGGCCTGCTCTGTTCAGCCCATTAGCCAGATACCCAGACTCATATGTTCCACAGTAGCCCCCGAGTGCTTCGCGACCGAGCCGCCCTCCTTTTGTCCTCCCTTTGGATGTCGTGATGCTCTCCCGACGTTATACCGTTTGGCGAGGAGGTCGGGGAGGACTCAACGACTTTGCGCTAGCTCTTCCGAGTGGTCCCCGACCCGATTTACCATGACCTTGGGGGTCGACTGCCCTTGGAACGCATCCTTGTCCGTGAGTGGCAGTCGACTTAGCTTAGCGAGCATCTTGACTCAATTTGAGGGTGCCCACACCCGATCATGTCGGTGCGTAGCATGGCCCGCTATGGAGCGCACCATTATTTGGCTCTTGGCCGGATGGTACCTGTACATGTACAGCAGTCGGCTCAACATGGAGCGTACCCAGGATTAGTCTGATGATGCCTACACCCGATTATGTCGGAGCGTAGCGTGGCCCGCTATGGAGCGCACCATTGACCGGCTCTTGGCCGAGCGGTACCCGTACGTGTACGGCAGTCGGCTCAACATGGAGCGTACCTAGGATTGGCTTGATGGTGCCTACGCCCGATCATGTCGGAGCGTAGCGTGGCCCGCTATGGAGCGCACCATTGACTGGCTCTTGGCCGAGTGGTACCTGTACGTGTACGGCAGTCGGCTCAACATGGAGCGTACCTTGGATTGGTTCGATGGTGCCTACACCCGATCATGTCAGAGCGCAGCGTGGCCCATCGTGGGGCGCTCCATCGACTGGCTCTTGGCCGAGCGGTACCCGCACGTGTACGGCAGTCGGCTCAACATGGAGCGTACCATGGATTGGTTCGATGGTGCCAACACCCGATCATGTCGGAGCGCAGCGTGGCCCGTCATGGGGTGCTCCATCGTAATCCCTGAATCGAGCCCCTCCGCAATATCTGATTCCGTCTTACGGCAACCAGCAGGCGACCCGGTGTTGGCACCAAAAACGTGAAGAGGGTTTCTGGCCCACAACACACCAGACGAACACCGGGTTCAGTTTTGCGCAAGCGTGCCAATCGATTTGACCCTGCAATCGATAAGGGAAGTAATGTAAAATTCGATCAAGCCGATCCTTGAAGTGAATCGGCTAAGAATCAAGAATCAGCCAGAAAGCCAATTAGAAGGGTAACTAGATTAGCCGATTAAGACTAATCCGAGGTAAAAGGTAGATCGATTCTCAAAAGGCGATGTGTAACAAGACAGAACAAATCAAACCTGAAAAAGCCAATGACGATAAAACAATCGGCGATACGCAACTTTATTCGATCGATGTCGACTTACAGAGGAAAGATTACAATGCTAAAAGACTAAACTGTAGAAAGTAAAAACTGGCAGATGTGTTGATGGTTGTGGATGCCCCTCCCAAGCAGCCTTAGCGTGCCTTATATACTCATCAGCCGATCCGAGTCCGGATACACTACGTTGGCCTAGTCCGAATCGGCTATAGTTTCCTTATTAGACTCTGCTTCCATATATTGTCCGTACGTCATCTGGATTTCCTAATAATGCCTTCGTGCTTTATCCAAACTCGAGTTCTTCTGCCAATTCCTTTCGCAGTTTCCAAAATTTGGTGCAAACATATGCCCCCCATTTTTAGAAGATAAATTGTTATCTTTCAAAAATTCATCGGTCTCTTCATTCGTCGGCTTCTTCTCCCATCGGTTCTTTCTTGCCGGCTAGAGAAATGTTCCAGTGACTGCCGTATTAATTGCTCTGTACGGACCTTAAAGCATCGTAAATTCCCCGTGTCGCTCGATAACTGTTCCCGCCGTTTTTCACTTTTCACCGTGCTATATATATGCGGGACCCCCACGGTCATTTTCACGCTTTCCTGCTCTCGGACCTCCTGCAATCGGCTTTTCTCCCTCGATCGGCTTCTCTGTGCTGGTGATCAATCCTTCATCTTCCTCAGTCGGCTGAATGGACCCTTCAAAGGTACTCATCCCGATCCCAGAAAGTAATAATCAGTATTACTTAGGACCGGTGTAATATCCCAAAATTCGGGTTTTCAAAAATCTTTTGTGAAGATTAGCTTTCCAAAAATTCCCGCCGTTTTTCTCGCTTCAATAAAGCTTAAACTGGAATTTTCTAAAGTCAAAACAATTTAATTTGATTAATATAAACTTCAATTAAAATAAATTCAATTTTATTTGGGTTCCTTGTGCTTCTAGGATTTTTTTTATTTTGTTTTAGAATTTTTAGAATTTATTTGGAATTATTAAAATTAATTTAAACTAAGCCTTTTACTTAAAGTAATTAAATATTTCAAAAGAAAATAAAGTTCTTCTGAAAACATTTTATTTGAGTTCCAAAATGTCCCAAAATATTTTCTAGAATTTTTCTAGAATTTTTCTGGTATTTTTATTGCCTCAAATAAATTAATTTGAATTAAGTCCTTTATGGAATTAATTAAAATTTGGAAAAATTTATATAAAGTTTTGTTGAAAATATTTTATTTGAGTTCAAAATGTCTCAAAATATTTTATAGAATTTTTTTTGGAATTTTCCTGATAATGTTTCTATTTTTCTTGAATTAAATGAATTTCTAGAACTAATTTAATTCGGATTCTGTTCTTCCACGTGTCTCCTTCTCGCGCTGCCACATGTCGCCTTCTCGTTCGGCCACGTCACCGAGCCGCCACAGCCCTCTGATTCCGATCCGACGCACCAGAATGCGCCACGTCACCCCGAATTGCCCAGCGCACGCCAACTGCTCGTATAAATGCCTGTGAAGCCGGTTTTTGCGTTTTTCTTGGTTCTTCTTGACCTAGCCGCCACCTCAAACCCTAGTAGACCTCCCATGACCTCTCCCACACGTCCTCACCTCAGATCAACTCACCCAAACCCTAGAAATCCATCCCTCATCCTCCGAAACGCCGCCGCACATCGGCCGAACTTTGAGGCGCGTCCCCTATCAACTCGTCGACTCTTTTCAAGATCCGTCTTTGCCACGGCGTGATCTATGGTACCCTCTGTCTCCCATCCAATTTTGGTGCAATTTCATCCACGGGATCAAAAGTTACGGCCGCCCAAAGATCAAATATTGCCGGAGCCCGTTCTCCCTCGTTTTTGCGAGTTTGATCGTGAAATTTTTATGGTAGACTCCTCTTGATGTCCCCTACACGGTGCTCACCCTAACTCATAGTTTTGCCATCAGGATTTGCACAGAAAAATCAATCTTCCCCGATCAGACTGCGTTGCGGACGGTTGAAACTTCGTCGCGTGTTCCCCGTTGATCCAGAAGATAAAACCCAGATCCGTTCACGTCATATTGTGCCAAATGATCCCAGATAGCCCTCTGTAAAATTTGGTTAGGTTTCATGCAGTACTTTAATATTTATGACCGTTTGATCTATTAGCACCGCGAGCTGTTCATCGGCAGTTTGTGATCAATCCGATGGGTCGCCGCCAAATCCGCCTATATTGTTGAGTTCGTCTCGTCGCGTTCTACGTGATGGACACTTCCCCTTTGCTGTTGCATCCTCCGAAATTTTTTATTAGTTCGGCGCCGCCTTTCGCCGCCGCTGCCGCCGTCTTGTCTTGCCAACCATCTTGGATTGTCGTGACCATGTCACCCTGTCCGGTGAGGTCCATACCCTACTGTTTTGGCCATCCTTGGAGTTCATTTGATCTCCGGTTGCCGTCAAAGCCATAAACTAGTATCTACCCGTCGTCTTCGGCCTAGTCCGTTGTACGGTTCGCGTTTGGTTTGCCATCCTTGGTAATCTTTAATCGCGAGCTAACCCTACCATCCTACCCTCGCCAAGTGTATCCATCCTTGAATCGTTTCGCTCAAACCGGACTTAACCTTTGGTCCAATATTGTCTTTGCGTCACGACATGTGTACCCCGGATCGCAAATCAAACATGAGCTATGTCATGACCTCGCTGCCCTACCATTGTACCGATGGTCGCCACCTTGTAATCTCATAGGTGTTACATTAGCGCTTCATATTCGCCGTTAACGTTCACGTTAACGTTTGCGTTAATGTTACGCGCTAACGCTCCACCGTTAACGCTTTGCTCTCATCGTATTCTTTGTCATCGCATGGGTGCATGCAAGTGAAAGCCCTAATGTGATGTCCTTACCTTTTCTATCGCCTTATTGTGATCTAGCCCATCATGTTGAGTTCAGCCTCGTATTCCTGTCATAACCGCCTCATCGTTGTCGAGTTCTGTCCCCGATGTAAGACTAACCTCCGGATCGAACCATAGTGGATGTCGATCCCATCCGTCCTTGTCTTATCCTTGAAATCTAATCTGCCATTAACCTAGAATTCATTCGTGGTCTTGGTCGATAGACCATTAGCCATATGTCATATTCTTGTGCCAGACCTAGTCTATCAGTCTATCTTCCTTTTGGTTGACTGTGCCGTTCGACCAACGAAAGTCAACCTCAAGCATCTGCTTAGTTCATGGTGAACTAACGTAACTTCGTGGACCCGATCTATAGATCGAGAGTCCATATGACATCGGCTATCCAATCAAGATAATAACTTCGGAAGAAATATTCTTCGGGAT
Source organism: Guadua angustifolia (assembly GCA_036346375.1). Taxonomy (NCBI): domain Eukaryota; kingdom Viridiplantae; phylum Streptophyta; class Magnoliopsida; order Poales; family Poaceae; genus Guadua; species Guadua angustifolia. Next base: position 33,454,656 of record CM070512.1, on the reverse strand, counting down.
ATTATTCCTTCTTTCATAGTTATTAATCTTTCTCTTCGGTGTATTTTCAAAGCCGTTCTCTTTTGTGTAATCATCGACCTAATCCATTCAAGTTTCTAATTTCATCTAAGCCGTTGTGCCCAATGCTATTCGTTCTTAATTTGGAGTTTACTTGATTTGCCTTTTGAGTTTTGTTGTATTTGTGTTTGTTTATCGTTAGACGCGTTGCCGGAAGTCGCTCGAAGGAGCTGAGAATCAAGCAAGCGGAGATTGAAGATCGAGGATCAAGGATCGAAGATAAAGAGTAAAGAATAATAAAATTGCAAGGGCGTGCAAGTTGTGCTTTGACCATATTGATCCCATGTTTTAAAATTATTTCGTTTGAAATTATTGCATGCTAGTTTGAAATAAACTGATTTCAATTAATCTGGGATTAGATAATCAACCTACTTGTTATTGCCACCTTGTCTCTATTATTTGTATGCCATGATTCATTTGTCACCCTAGATTGTGGGTTAATAGTTGGACATTAATAATTTGCCAACATGGGTTAATTAGACCGTATGTAGTGTGCTTAGCCCTGCCACGTAGATTTGTCATGATTTTGGAAAAATTAAAGTTAATATTGACTTAATGAGATATGGAACGTGTTTTTGAGAATGTGACATGTGTTATTGAGTTGATGATGGCACGTGGTGCATGGTAAAGAAATGGGGTGGGAAAATGATTTAGACTGGGACAAGTGGCAAGATTGTTTCCGGTGGGCCAAGAGTGGCAATTGGGCGGTCGCATTTGGTATTATGACATGTTGATGTGATGAATTTTTTGTTAGTCTTGCCTCGGTCAACTAAGGACTTAACCTTGCGAGTCTTTGACCTGAGTCTTTCATACAACCACAAGTTCCGAAATGGGACGGACCTAGCTGAGTAAACTGTGAAATCTATTCTTTGGTACTTGTCGTGGTAGTGTGGGGGCGGAGGAGCGGTGAGAACTCACATGGCGCAAGAGAGGGCCCAGGTGTAGTAACCAGTCCCTCGGTGTTGAAACCTTAGTGGGCAGTACTGGGTTTAGACAGATCTTTGGAAAGGCTTTGTTATGATCGCTCATTCGCATACTCTTGTATGGCGATTCACGGCTGACGTGGTGAGTTGATTATATCTTGTGGGTAAAGTGTATAACCTCTGCAGAGTGTACAACCTATTCGAATAGCCGTGCTCACGGTATTGAGCATTGCTCGGGGATTACAGTCAAGGGTTAGATTTTGATAAAAATGAGGTTGGGAATGTGGATAATGTGATGTGGAACTTGGTTAAGGATGGGAAATGCTTCACTTGAGAATGTTTGCGAAAGTTATTATTGGTATTACTTGTTTTACTGCTTTTCTATCTACTACGATTATTTGTGAAAGTCGCTTTATTGCAAAGAACCATTGACCATTCCTTTGGAATAAGCCATGCATGTAGTAATAGAAGCGCATTACATGCATGACTTGTTGAGTACGGTTGTGTACTCACCCTTGCTTTAACAAAACATCACCAGTTGAGGAGAAGTCTTTGTCTTTGAAAAAGGAGAAGTTCTGCAATAAGGCGATTATCTAGGAGTCGAACCCTGTCAGATGCCTGTGGTATATTGAAGGGGTTCACCGACGTTCTTCGTTCCGCTGCTACTTATTTGAAGTTGAAGCCGTCAAGGCCTCACATGTGTAAGGTTGACCTTAAGGTCGTTCAATAGTTTATATTTTATAATTGTGTTACTTTTATTATTCCGCTGTGTATGATTGTGATATTCATCTATGTTGAGACTGTGTGCACTAGCGTGATCCTGGACTAGTGCAGAATACACAGAGGGTCCGGATTTGCACATTCGGGTCCCGACAACCGGTAGGAGACATAGATGCCGATACAATGATCAATGTAGAGATCCCGAGACTTCCTCTATCGGCTCAAGGATACAACGTAAAAGAGTGGGGCAAGAGTTTTAGGGCTTGGCCGACGGCGCTCAAAGGATGGAGAAGTTGGTATATTAGAGTATCGGCTCAAAAAAGAGCAGAATGGGAGCGGATGGGCATAGCCGAATGTCTTCCTTTAAGCCTAGCCTGCCCAGAAGCCAATGAGCCTTTAGTGGCCATGGCGTGCTATTTCTGGTCCGATACTTTTAACGCTTTTCTGTTCCGTCCCGGTCCCATCGGCCCAACCCTTCTGGATGTGGCCGAATTGTGTTGCTTACGGCCTGATGGAGACCAGTTATCGGCTTACAGCAGAAAACCTCAGTACAAGTTGATCCAGACGAAGGGTGAAGGATGGTCGAAGTACATCCAACATAACAACAAAGTGAACGGGCTTGTATCGGATGAAGAACACGCTGCCTTCTTGAACCTTTGGCTTGAACGTTTCCTTTTCTGCGGTGCATCTCTTGGGCCAACACGGGTTTATCGGTGGTAGCGAGCAGCTTATAGAGGGTCGTCGACTTGCTCGGGAAAGATGTTTCGGGGCATTTATCGATGATGTTCATTATCGAAGCCGATTGTTTTCTGGTTTGTTGATTTTGTAGTTAGTAGCGTTGGTGGCCCTTTATGGTTTATCAACTCGGTGTATAGTATATTTAGCCGACAGCTTATTTCCGAACCCATTGAAGACTCCGCCTTCCCTTGCGAAGACTACCCAGAGAACGCCACCCCCCGATTCAGAGCGAGCCGATCTCATGGCGAAAGACTCATCATGTGCTCAAGTGGCGACACAAAGATTACATCGGCTAGTCTCCACAAATATCTTACTTTCTTCCTGGGCCTAGACAGTGTAATATTTACCCAACAAGACTTCTTCTCTTATGGTGATGCGGCCGATTTTCAATGGCCATCTTTCCTGCACTTAGATGCCGACAGCTCTTTGATGCCAGAGTTATCACTGATGTTTTATCGGATTTTCATTTCCCCCTGCATTCTCCATGTCGGCTTAAATTCCAGAAAAAGAACATTTCAGCCTTCATATGAGTTCTACCACCCTACCGTTTATTCCCGTCAGCTCGGTTTTGGTCAAGTGGTTCCTTCATTGCCCCTTCTTGATCGGCTTCAACCCAGAGCCAAGGTGAAGAATGCACTATCGGCCAACGTACTCCTGGAAATTGCCGATGAGCTTGATTTCGCCTGCGCGCTTCTTCACGAATTCACGTCGAGCTAGTCATTTCTCTGCTTTTGGTGGTAGCAGTGAGGCCCTTTATTTGGACCGTGACCCGTCGGCTATCATAGAAAAGTTTTTACCGGATTATCACGAACCGACGGTAGTCTCCAAAGCAGAAGAAGAAGTGATGTGATTCGGTAAAGTAGTTCGCGGGTTATCTTGATTAAATCGGTAGTCAGAGAGGTATCGGCTTTTCTAAATAGCTCTTATCACTTGCAATCCCTGTTATCCGTTGGCTAACCTTCTTATTACCTTTGTAGGTTGCAACCACAGGCGAGCGGGCCGCCGAAGGTCCAATTGGTCGGTTTGACTAGCTATACTTCGGGCAACCTAGGAGTGAAGAGTCCATCGCTGGAGGAACTAACTAAGGATCGGCTGCCAAGTAAGCATCTATTCTGCTTTGTAGGAATTGGAATTGTTTTTTGTGAATCTCTCTGACCTTTAACTGCTGATTCCAGAAAAACCAAAATCTACGAAGGTAGTCACCAAGAAAAACCCAAAACGAAAAGAACAAACAGCCGAAAGTTCCTCCCATGCGCCGACCAACAATGTTGAGGTGAGCGTTTACTATCTTACCATGCTTATGCACTTTTTAAATGTAGCAATACTAACTCTCCAGTCTCTTTCAGCCGACCCCATCGGTTTAGGTAGCTGGCATTTTGGCCGATCTACAGGGTACGCCTACTGCCGACCCCTCTCCGCCTTCTCCAGATGAACTTCCTATTGCTTCACTACCTCAGCCGACCCCTGCTGCTCCCCAAGCCAATTTGCTGCCTCAACCGATGGCTACTGCATCTCAGGCTGTTCTGCCGCTTCAACCAACTTTCACCGCGCCTGCGCAAGAAATCCCTAATGACCCGATGGACTTGCTTGGTTTCACCTTGGACGAACTGGACGACCCAGAAGTCATGGCGACCGATGATTATGTTGAAGTACTCCGCAACATTATCGACGTCTCTGCAAAGGCATCGGCTTCAGTTGTTCACTCCGAACCAAGTATGCAAGAGAAGTTGAATCGGCTTCTCAATGAGGTCAGCCAGCTCGAAGCGCATATCTTAGCAAACGCGCAGCCGCTACGGGATGCGATGGCAGCGGTAGAAGCCGACCTCCCGCCAGAGACTATGGGGGCACTCCTGGGGGTCTGCCACTTGGACGAGCAGAGGGTGGAGGTGGAAGCTGCTCGTGAGCGAATCGCCCAATGAAGAAGCAGACAAGCGATCGCCGGCTCTTGGATCGGCTGGTGGCCGAAACGAAGACGATGAAGCAGGATTTTGACAAGAATGCTGCTACTCTGAAATCCACCAAGGCCCGAATCCTCCAGCTGGAATCGGACAAGAAAAGACTTGAGGACCAGCTGGTTGAGCTCAAAAATCAACTGGCTGATGAACAATCGCAAGTGCTGGCAATGTCGGCTACCCTCACTGACCAAAAACAGAGAATCGGCCAAGCCGTCGCAAAGGTGAAAGAGCAGGCAGCGAAAATAGTCCCCGTGCCTGGCAACGCCCAAGCCGACGAGAAAATTGTCGATGACGTTCAGACCGCGCTTGCTAAAGCTGCCGGAGCATTGTCGGCTTTGGGTGCCAGACTTCCCGGGTCAGGTCTGTAATTTTGAGATGTAATGTCGTTTCACAACAATGTTGTTTCTGTTGTACTTGTTACATATTTCAATCGGCTGTTTAATCGATTGTTTTTATCTTATTTAATCGGCTGTTTTAGCCAATTCGTTTCTGAATTATTTATACCGTACTTTGATCACGCACCGATCCAAACGCTAGGATAGTATTTCTTTAGATATTTCCCATTGATTGCTTTCGGTAACACAGTACCTTCTAATGTTTCGAGTATATACGCATTCCTGCCAACAAGCCGATTTATTTTATACGGTCCTTCCCAGGTAGGTGACCACTTACCGAATCGATTGTCCTTAGAACCGATCGGCAATATTGTTTTCCAAATCAAATCGGCCTCGCTGAAGGATTTTGGCATGACCTTTTTATTATAGGCTCTTGCAACCTTTTCCTTATTCTTTTTAAGCCGATTTAAAGTAACCAGTCTTAGCTCCGCTAAGTCGTCCAAATTGTATAGCATCAATTCTTTGTATTCATCGGCTGATAGATTATTCTGCCTCGCTACTCGCATCGACTCAATATTTATTTCTACGGGTAACACGGCCTCCTGGCCATACACCAACTAATATGGTGATAATTTAGTCGATCCGTGGAACGCTAGCCGATAAGCCCACAGGGATTCTGATAATGTGGAGTGCCAAGCTCGAGGCTTTTCATCAATTTTTCTTTTAATCAGCTTGATCAAGGTTTTGTTAGACGACTCGGCTTGCCCATTGGCTTGAGCGTAATATGGCGATGAGTTGAGCAATTTGATACCCAGGCTTTCTGCGAAATTTTTGAAATCATTAGACATAAACACAGTTCCTTGATCGGTTGTGATAGTCTGAGGGATACCGAATCGATGGATAATATGTTCATTAACAAAACCGATAGCTTCTACACTCGTGACCTTTTTGAGCGGAACGGCTTCAACCCACTTTGAAAAATAGTCCGTGGCTGCGAGGATGAATTTGTGGCCTTTACTTGATGCTGGGAATATTTGGCCGATTATGTCTATCCCCCATCCTCTGAACGACCATGACTTAATAATCGGGTATAAGGCCGATTCTGGTGCGAGTTGCACATTCCCAAACTTTTGACAACTTTGGCATCCCTTATAATACTTGAAGCAATCTTCCAACATCGTCGGCCAAAAATACCCGGTTCGTCTCAGGATCCATTTCATTTTATGAGCCGACTGATGCGCGCCACAAACCCCTTTGTGAACCTCACCCATGGCTATCTTCGCTTCTTCATTGCCTAAACACCACAGCAGCAATCCTTCCAATGTTCGATAGTATAGCTCTCCTTCCAACACAACATATTTCAAAGCCTACTGCTGGATCTTGCGAGTGGTGGGCTTGGATGGGTCCATCAAGTAGGCTTTTATTTCGGTTCTCCAATCGGTGGCATCAACACACAGTACTGCTTTGTCAACTAAGTCAAATGTTTTATGTCGGCTGTATTCCCTGTAGCCTGACGCTGCTTGAGCTAACATATTGGCTTTATCATTCACTTCCCTAGGCACATGGCCGATACGAAATAGTGCAAAGGTGCCTATAACTTCAAGACAATGCTCCAAATACTTTGATAGCACCTCATCGTTGCATCTAAATTCTCTTTTAATTTGTTGTACCACCAGCAATGAGTCACCGTAGGCCTCCACATTATTCACTCCGATACTTTCCAATAATTGGAGTCCCTTAAGTAATGCTTCATACTCGACTTGGTTATTAGAACATCGGCCATTGGTAGATATCTAACTCGATACTACACCCTTTTGGCGAAATCAACACAACGCCTATTCCACTCCCTTCCTGGCAGACCGATCCGTCAAAATATAACTGCCAAGGAGCCACATCGACTATTCCTGCCATGGTATCATGTCCTGTAATGAAATCGGCCTTTGCTGGCTTTTAACGACTTTAAGCGATTCATATTGCGATCGAACTTCGGTTAAGGCGTACGCCCATTTCCCAAGTCGTCCTCTCAAAATTGGTGCAGACAGGATATATTTGATGATATCGGTTTTGCATACTATTATACAAGTCGATGCCAATATGTAATGCCTTAACTTGGTGCAGGCGAAGTATAATGATAAACATAGTTTTTCTATAGAAGGGTACCTGGTTTCAGTTTCCAAGAGTCGTCGGCCCAGATAGAATATTACGCGCTCTTTACCATCGACCTCTTGCGCTAGCTAACACGGCCCCGATAGTTTCTTTCTCAGCCGACACATACAATTTGAAGGGAATCCCTTTCTGTGGTGCGGCTAGGACTGGTGGTGATGCCAAGTAATTTTTGATATCATCAAAAGCCTTTTGCTGATCGGCTCCCCATACGAAATTCTCATTATCTTTTAATTTCAGTAATGGCGTAAAGGCTTGAATTCTACCAAACAGATTTGAAATAAATCGTCTTAAATAATTGATTTGGTGATCGACACGTAACTCGTTCTTGCATGTCGGCGACTTAGTGTCTACTATGGCCTTGACCCTCGTCAGTTGACTTCAATACCTCTCGATGAACCATGAAACCGAGGAACCGACCGGTAGACACACCAAGCGCACATTTCAAGGATTCATCTTTAACCCATGAGCCCTAGTGTTCTTGAATACTCTTTCTAAATCGGCTAAGTCTTTGCCGGTCATCTTTAGATTTTACTACTACATCATCGATGTATATTTCAACAATGTGGCGATTAGATTATGGAAGATCAAGTTCATGGCGTTGGTAAGTGGCACTTGCATTTTAAGCGAATGTCATTCTTGGCCATTCATACAACCCTATCGCGCCAAGGCATCTCAAGGCGATTTTGGGGATATCGGCTTCGCCATGAGTATTTGATTATATCGGCATTCCCATCAAGAAAACCGATAATCTTATTACCGAGGCAGCATCGATAAGCATATCGGCTATAGGCATTGGATATTCATCCTTTGGCGTGGCTTTATTCAAATCTCTGAAATCGGCCTTTTCGAAGCTTACCGTTCTTTTTCATAGACAGAACAATGTTGGACACCCACTCAGCATATCGACAGGGCCTTATGAACTTGGCTTCCAGCAACCTTTCAATTTCTTCTTTTATCATATCGTACAATTCTGGATTAAAACGCCGAGGTGGTTGCTTATATGGCCGATAACCCGGCTTGATAGGCAGTCGATGTTCTACTAACTGTCGGCTTAATCCAGGCATCTCATAGTATTCCCAGGCAAAACAATCCCTATATTCTCTAAGTATTTCGACCAACTTACTTTTGTATTCTATATCTAAATTTGCACTTACAAAAGTTGGCCTTTTCCTATCACCTTCTCCTATATCGACTTCTTCGAGCATATCGGCAGAAGTGAAACCTTGACCCAATTTTTCGCTTTGGAAGTCTTCAATGGCTTCACACGAACTCACCATATGCCGATAACTCCTGGCTTTGTCTTGTAGGATTTGGATCATTTTTGACTCCATCTTCTCAAGACTTCATCCGCCCGATCAAACGTGCCTGGCCTAACATTGATCGGCGTAAATCCTGACTTACCAATACATAAAAAGTCGCAATCGTCTAGTGCTTTGCCCGATATACATTCCGCTTCTTCATGCGGCCAATTCGCATCGGAACTAGCCATTGCAATATGAGCCGATGTGTTTACCGTCGATTTCGACTTCATCTCCGTTCCACTGTACAAGGAGTTGATGCATGGTAGAAGGTATGCAGCAGTTGGCATGTATCCAATCTCGTCCAAGGAGTACACTGTAGTTTCCTTTGGCTTCGATCACAAAGAATGCAGTCGGCAAAGTTTTGCTGCCGATAGTTAGCTCCGTAACCATAACTCCCTTTGCTTCAGTAGGATCGCCTGTGAAGTCGTTCAACACCATGTTTGTCTTAATTAAGTCTTCATTGGTTTTGACTAATTTCTTACAAGTGGAGAGCGGCATCAAATTCACAGTAGCCCCTCCATCTACAAGCATCCTGGATATCGGCTTTCCGTTGATAAAGCCCTTTAAGTACAACGGTTTTAAATGCCGATGGGGATCTTGGGGTTTTTCAAACACTGCGTCCTGTGCACCCAGACACAGTTGAGCGAATGTATCTTTAGCCGATTCAGATTTGATTCTAAATTCGGCTGGTAGAGTGAATACCATGTTGATATCCATAGGAGGAGTGCCATCCCGAACTATTGGTGACAGTAAATCATCTGAGTTTGATTCGTCGTCGGCTTGTTCCTTCCTCCTCCATTCCTTTTTAATGGGTTTTGTCGGCCGTAATTTATTGAATATTTCATCTCTTTGCTTTTCTTCTTCGGCCTCTCTTATCTCCAACGTCCTTAGACGTTGAAGCCGTCTGCGTTGCGATCGGTTGAGTCCAGTTGGGCACCATCTAGGCTTCGGTTCAACTGGCTTACGGATTTTTCCGACCAAGCTCTCCGTAGGTTCTTCCTTGTCCTCGTTTGGTGCACCTAGCCTCTCTTTTATCGGCATCTCATGCCCTGACTTATCTTGATCTGGTGTTGGCCTGGATAGGCGCTCTTTTACCGATTGCCTTGGCCAACTTTTTTGCGGGTAATGTTCCATGGGGCATGCCCTTGGAGATGGTAGTGCCATACCTTTTTCCCAGCAGAATTGCCAAAAAGGACATCTTTCATGAGCTCTTTCTGCGTTGTTTGGCCGACGCAAATTACTTGGCCGAAACGCATTGTTTGGCTGATACGGTTCGTTTGGTCGGCGAGACTGCTGTTTTTGCCGATAGCTCATCCTCTCATACTTCTCCAGTAACTGCGAGAAGGTTGGTCTAGGTTTGAATGCCGGTTTCCGGGGTGGAGGCCTCTCGGCTTTGTACCATCGCCCGACTTGTAATTCCCCTTTTGGCTTTACTGTCCTAGAATTCTTCCCATCTTGATCGGCTTCAATTTGAAGAGAGCCGATCGTTATCTTTAGTGTCTCTCCTTTAGAGCTTGATTCTATGTCGACTTGTCGTGTTGCTATAGGTCTTTCATCGACAATCTGTTTTCCTTTGCCGGAGCATTGAACCATATTGATTGGGAAAGGGTTGACATCGACTTCCATGGCTGGCTCTTCTGCAAACTTGAGCCGACCATCTTCGATAGCTGACTGTATCTATTGCCGAAAGATGTTGCAGTCGTTAGTATTATGAGAAAAGGAATGATGCCACTTACAGTATCGCCGCTTTTTGATCTCGTCGGCCGAAGGCATGGTGTGCCCTTCAGGTAATCGTATTAATTTTTCTTATAACAACATGTCAAATATGCGGTCGCATTTGGACACATCGAAAGCGTATTTGACCTCCGACTTACTCCTAGTCGGCTTGAGCCATGAACAGACGAGTGGTTTTTTAGAACCCTTTATCTATTCGGCTATATTTATGTCTGCTTCATCTTCAGAAGTTTCGCTTGAACTATATTCAATCATGTTTATTTTCGCTTTATCTTTCCCATTGCCACTTGGTCTAATTTTATCCTTGAATTCTTTACTCAAATATCGGCTTTCTGTCTAATAATACACGATGAAGTAAGTGACTTAAATCGGTGAACTCTGTCGATAAGTTTTTCTTTAAGGGGAATTAACCCTTGAAAGGCTAAATCGGCTAGTTGGTTATCGTGCAATACTACTCAAGCAAATGATTTAGCACTTCTCTAAATCTCCTAATGTAATCGAAGTGACTCACCAAATTTTTGCTGACAAAGACTCAGTCTGAAATTCTCAACTCTATTTGCTTGGGAAAAAAAGTATTCATGAAACCTACTTTCTAAATCGTTCCAAAAATGGACCGAATTTGGAGATAGATTGGTAAACCAAGTGAAGGCAGTTCCTGATAGAGACAAGGGGAAAAGCCTAATCTTTAGCCCATCGGACTGAGCCGCTTCACCACATTGAGCGATAAATCTTCCAACATGCTCTAAAGTGGTAACTGAATCATCCCCTGAGAATTTCGCGAAGTCAGGAATCCTAAAGTTATGGGGATATGGCATGCGGTCAATATAATCTGGGTACGATTTTCTATAGCCGATTGTTTTCCCTTTGGGCTGTAAGCCAAACTGATCTCTTAAAACCATAGAAATCTGATCAGCCCAATTGATATTGTTAGCCGATGGGATGCTAGGGTTTGGCCAACTGTTTTGGGTAGTATCCGCCCCGAGTGTAAACTCGGTTGGTCGGTTTGTTCTAGCCGATGGATACTGTTGTGGCCATGATTCATATCCATCGGTCCTGGCAGCCATAATCTCGGGTAATGGAATAAACGGCTCTGTGTGTGTAACTACTCTATATGGAGCCGGATTCCTAACCTGGGCTGGTCCTTGAGGCTTATAATTTCTATCTAATTCAATCGGTTGAGAAGCTGACTGGACATAGTGAGTTCCTGATGATGGATCTATTTTTGCAGCGTCAGTGTGTGCATGAATGTGAGTAACTGGATTTGGGCGAGGATTTGTTGGAGTCAACACAGTAGGCTGGGTCGGCATTAATGAAGGTACTGGTGCCGATGCTTTGGTTGTGTTGGTGTTTGGAGCCACAGAATACACAGGATACATTGGGAGTGGCTGCAATGGGTCCATCAATCCTCCAGATGTAGCCAATTCTTGTGCGATCGTTTTTACGCTATTTTCTATCATCGGCTTCAAGGTCGTAACCAAAGCCGACGACTGATTGATTAAAGCATGATGCACGGATTGCTCAATCATAACGGATAACTCGACTTGAGCCGGAATATATCGGCTTACCGAATTTGACGCAGCACCGGTATCGCCGAAGAAGTTCAGTGTGGGCAGCGCCATTTTCTGCGTAACCCCTCGTCGGGTTTTCTGATAGCAACCCAGCATCAACTCCTCCAAGGCGGCTTTCTGATCTTCGATTTCCTTGCGCTGCTCTGGGGTTAAATCGTCCAAGGTAGGGACGATTATGGCGTCAGCGTTCACGTCGGCGGTGCGGTGGACTTGCCTGCAGTCATCTTGTCGATCGGGTCCCACCGGGCATGCCAAAAATGTGTTGGCACCAAAAACGTGAAGAGGGTTTCTGGCCCACAACACACCAGACGAACACCAGGTTCAGTTTTGCACGCGAGCGTGCCAATCGATTTGACCCTGCAATCGATAAGGGAAGTAATGTAAAATTCGATCAAGCCGATCCTTGAAGTGAATCGGCTAAGAATCAAGAATCAACCAGAAAGCCGATTAGAAGGGTAACTAGATTAGCCGATTAAGACTAATCCGAGGTAAAAGGTAGATCGATTCTGAAAAGGCGATGCGCAACAAGACAGAACAAATCAAACCTGAAAAAGCCAATGACGATCAAACAATCGGCGATACGCAACTTTATTCGATCGATGTCGACTTACAGAGGAAAGATTACAATGCTAAAAGACTAAACTGTAGAAAGTAAAAACTGGCAGATGTGTTGATGGTTGTGGATGCCCCTCCCAAGCAGCCTTAGCGCGCCTTATATACTCATCAGCCGATCCGAGTCCGGATACACTACGTTGGCCTAGTGCGAATCGGCTATAGTTTACTTATTGGACTCTGCTTCCATATATTGTCCGTACGTCATCTGGATTTCCTAATAATGCCTTCGTGCTTTATCCAAACTCGAGTTCTTCTGGCAATTCCTTTCGTAGTTTCCAAAAATTGGTGCAAACACCCGGCATGGGGCATATCGCGGGGGTGCACTTTAATTTTTAGGTTCGGATGGCGCCCGGAACAGCAACCAACAACCGACCCAGCTCAGGGCGTTTCATGCCCGAACCGGCTGTTGTCTCGGCGACAGCTGTCCGCCACGATCATGGCATTTAGTTGGCTAGGACAGGATGAGTCGTGCCGTGGTCAAACCCGGCAGCAACGGGCGTGTTGAGGCGCAGTCCCCACCCCAAGCGGAATCAGTTGTCGTCTTTTTATAGTTCCTAGGAGCCGCGCTGGGCTTGGGTCTCCCTCGCGCATAACGCCCCTGCTTCTTCGTCTCCAACAAGCTCGTCGCCATACCCAAGAGCTCCGTCGCTAGGGTTAGCCACCACCGCCGCCTTTTTCTCTTCGCGCCGCCGGTAATCTCCCGTGGGAATGTCGACTCTGCCTTCTCCGGACTCCCCCGCGCTGCCTCCGGCTCATGATTGGGTCCCCTCAACGCTGGCGGAGGCGCATTTGGATGTGATGGTCACTATGGGGTCATGCTTGTGGTGACCCTAATCGGCCCGCTTGCCGACTGCGGTGAGTTTTATCCCACCCTCGCTCAGGAGATCGTGATCTTGAATCTTTCTTTCAGTAGCAGTTTGGGCTCCTTTGGTGATTTCTTCCGTGGGCTCCTTTCTTTTTACGGCATTGAATTGGTCCACCTGAATCCCAATTCTATTCTCCACATTGTCGTCTTCATTCATCTTTGCGAGGCGTTTCTCGGAATTCGCCCGCATTTCAATCTTTTCCACCACCTTTTCCTCCTCAAGCCCTTCCCGAGCAGGAGCTCCCCCAAGTTGGTTGGAGGCGCCGGCTTCCAGCTGAGAGACGGGGCGAGGAAGATTTACTTTGTCATCCCCTTCAGAACGTCGAACAAGGGTTGGCACCGGGAATGGTTCTATTGTGCCAACCTCGATCCTTGCCTTCCATCCTTTTCCGGGGAGCCCCCGAGAGTTTCCCTTTCTTGGACCGCGGTCCCTCCTTACCATGAAATGGAGCAAGTGAACGAGCTTCTCGCCCTGATCTGCGATTTGAAGGAAGCGGGCTTGACTGGCGTGGGAATTCTCTCCAACTTCGTCGTTCGCCGGGTGCAGCCCATCAAGGAGCGGGTCTTCTTGGGATACGAGTACCGGGAGGACGACCCGACACGGGAGGTCGCCGAAACCATTGACCGAGAGACAATCATCATCCAGATGAGCGACCTCTTGGCTCCGGATGTCGCAATCCTCCCAGACCACACCCCGAGGGCTTTTTGCTTGGCGAACCCCCCTCCCGAGGTGAGTGCTTCGGGCTTCATGAGGTTCTGCCGTTGATTCGCTGTCCGACTGCTGACTGGCTCCGTTCTCTTGGCTTCTCGCAGGATCGAGTTGCCTTTTCCTCGGATCCCCCCCTTCCCCACATCTCTTCCTGCTAGAGCGCTGCGGCAAAGCGTCCTGCCGAGCCCGCCGCTGAAGAGCTGAGTACTAAGAGGAAGGAGCCTGTCCCCAAGGAAGTCGTCGAGAGGGACAGTCGCCGCAATCCCCCCCCAGGGGTCTGTCCGTCCGGAAGCCTTCGGGGGCGTACATCAAGAAGCCGGCCCCCCGGCCTCCTAGGGTTCAAGTGGCCTCGGACCCCTCCCCGAGTGGTTCAGCCACTCAGAAAGGACTGAGAGCGAAGATAAGGAGGTTGGACAAGTTAGTTTCCCCATCGCCTCCTACCCTTGTCTTCTTGGTGTGCGCTCAATTTTCCCTCGGTGATCAGGGCACCGGGAGTAGGAGTCCCCCTGAAGGCCCCATCCATCGCGCCTTCGGGCGGCACGGGCCAAGGTGAGACGGTCTTGCCACCAAGCACGAGGTCCGGCGGGGACAGCACCGCGCCGGAGCGGGTCGTTGCCACCCTGTCGGCAGCCACTGAGTCCATCGACCCCGGGACGACTACCCCACCTCTAGCAGGGGCATCTGGGCCAGGTGCTGCTAGCCCCTCGTCCCCTGTGGAGGAGATCCTCCAACAGCGCCCGCACGCCACATCCAACCCTCAACCTCCCCCCGGATCTTCTTCTGCCATGAGGATAAGTGGAAGGTCTTCGGCGAGGGGGACGAGAAGCTGAGGGAGGAGCTCTACCTAAACGCCATAAAAGGCGCCCAGCTGATCCAGGTAAGCTGTCCTCTTCTCCTTTTGTTCAAGCCGAGTTGTACACATTCCTCATTTTCCTGGGATTCTTTCAGGCGCTGGGAGAATGCTCCGAGGAGCGAGACGCCCTTCTCAGGGAGATACTTTCCAAGGTTAGGGAGCACGAAGAGTACGAGGCCAACTTGGAACGCGTCCGGCGTGACAGCGAGGCTAAGCAGCTGGAGCTTTGGCCCAAAGTCCAAGCTCTGACGGAGGCGCTTCAAGGTGGGAGCTTTCTTGCCTTCTTGGTTGCCGACTTGGTTCTTATTGCCCTCCGACTCCGCCCATTGCTTCAGGCTTTCGCGAGCAGATCCAGACGCTGAAAGATTCCGAGTCTCGGACCCAAGTTGACAACTCCAGACTGGCACAAGAGCTGGAGAGCATTCACCACGAGTAGATCCAGCCGCTGAAGGATTCCGAATCCCGGGCCCGAGCCGACAACGTTGCGCTGACGCGGGAGCTGGAAGGTATTTGCCTCCCCACTCGGCGCCATATCCCTTGCATCTGTAATGCTTTTATTGACAATCCGAGTGGTTTGTAGCGGCCAAGAAAGAGTCGCAGGAGCAGATTGATGTCCTCAACAGGAAGGTGAAGGCGGCATATGAGCTTCATGACAAATTCCGCGATTCCATCAGAGAGATGACCAAGTTCTTGAGCCCCGGAGGAGTTCAGCTGACCAGCGATGATGAGGCCTTTTCCTTGCTATCGACAAGTCCTGAAAGGCTTAGGGCCCATATCCAGGAGACGTCGACCACAAGCGCTAGCCAAGTGTTGGCCATCGTGAAGTCGCTCTATCCTAAGGTGGAACTGGAGGCTGTTAAGGAGGGCTTTGCCTGCACCGTCGATGACGATCAGGCCACAGCCCTCTTTGAAGAAGTTAGAAACGTGGCCTCCACCTTGGTGGAAAATTTGAAACTAGACCTCTTGTAAATGTTGACTGGGATTGTAAAATTATCGTCTTTCTTTTAATGCCATCACTGTTGATCATGAGTGGCTTCGTTGTGCCCAAAGAGGCCTTCCCCTGCGTCACGCGCTGTCAGCGCCTCGTTTAGTCTCCCGCGCTAGTGGGTTTTTAACGCTGCCTCAGCAACCGCGCGTCATCAGAGGCGCTCCAACTTCCCATAGAGGTACGATTGGGGCTGTTTGCCTTCGGCTGCATACATAAGGGCGTCACCGCTACCGAAGCGATCGCCCTCTCTTCTCGTTTTCGCATCTTCACCTCTTCGCTTCTTTAGTGATCCTCTGATGGAGTCTTCGTCGAACTCCATTGTTCCCAGCGCTGAAGCGGCTCCGGCCTCGCCTCTGCCTCCAGTGGAGGTGTTGATCTTTGACTTCGGGGATGATGCTCCCGCCCCGGAGGTTACTGAGGAGGAGCTCTGGGCGGACTACGATCTCGCCCTTGCTGATCTGGCGACGGAGGAGGAAGCTACCGCCCGCGACATCGCCGCCGTAGAGGTCTTCCTCGAGGTCGTCCCGGCCCTTACTGAGGTCGCAGACGTCCTTGTCAAGGCCTTGGGCCATGCTCGCCGTGCCACGTAGGTTTGGCTACTTTAGAGGGCACTTATGTAAAAATATGCAATTGGACATAATGTTCAATCTATGATGATATATATTTTTTGTGGCTTTTTGGTTTTATCTGAATGTACAATGTCCATTTTATTTGAACGTTTCGCCCGACTGGCCTAGCCCCCGAGTGCTGGCCAGTTCTCAGACACGTATTCGGGTAGCTAGGTTTCATCGTTCAGAGTTTGCTACTTAAAGTTGATAGTTTTTGGGATTTAGCCAACATTACTAGGAAAAAAGCGATGAGTTTCTCAAAAAAGAGGGGTAAATGTTTGCATTCAGACACTGTCGGGTGTAGCCCCCGACTTACTGCTTAGTTGAGGATCAAGTGAGTAGTAAGTCAAGAATGGCTAAGATTACAACGATACAATGGAATGCGTATTTTAGGTGTAGAAGCAACGTAGCTGTTCTATGTTCCAGGTGTTGCCGAGCGCCACGTCGTCTTCGCGCTTGAGTCGGTAAGACCCCGGACGCACCACTTCGTCGACGATGTAAGGACCTTCCCAACCTGGGGAGAGTTTGTGCTCGCTTTTCTAATTCTTTCTAAGAACCAGATCTCCTTTAGAGAAAGCTCGGCCCCGAATATTTTGATCGTGGTAGCGCCGGAGACCTTGGAGGTATTTAGCTGACTGGATGGATGCGACGTCCCTGGCCTCCTCTAGCTTGTCGAGATCTTCCAGTCGGCCTTCTTCCGACTCGGCTTCTTTGTAGTTCCGAACCGTTGGGATTCGAATGCCAGCTCGGTCGGTAGGACCGCCTCCGAACCATATACTAGGAAGAAAGGTGACTGCCCGGTAGCCCTGCTGGGGGTAGTTCTCAGCCCCCAGAGCACCGAAGGCAATTCTTTTAACCATCGCGCTGCATATGGCTTGAGACGATCAAATATTCTGGCTTTCAGACCTTGTGGCACCATGCCATTGGCTCGTTCAACCTGCCCGTTGCTCCGTGGATGACCCACGGAAGCAAAGCAGATCTTGATCCCGAGGGCCTCGCACCAGTCTTGGAACTCTTCACTTCTGAATTGGGCGCCATTGTCGGTGATGATCCTATTTGGCATGCCAAATCTGACGACGATCTCTTGAAAAAACTCTTTGGCTTTGACCGCGGTGATCGTCGCAACCGGCTTGGCTTCAATCCATTTGGTGAATTTGTCGATGGCGACGAAGAGGAAAGCAAACCCGCCCTGGGCCTTTTTTAGTGGTCCGACTATGTCAAGCCACCAGACTGCGAACGGCCAAGTGATCGGGATGGTCTATAGCTCCTGTGCCGGTATATGAATTTGCCGAGCGAAAAACTAACAGCCTTCACACGTGCGGACAACATCCTCCGCGTCCGTGACGGCGGTCGTCAAAAGAAACCCTACCGATAAGCCTTGCCGACCAGAGTGCTTGATGCCGCATGATGCCCACAGATCCCCGAGTGAATTTCTTTAAGGAGACTCTTCCCTTCTTGCTCTGATATGCACCGTCTTAGGACCCCGGAGGCACTCTTTCGAAAGAGCTCCTCCCCAACCACCACGTAGCTTTTGCTTCGCCGCGTGATGCACTCGGCTTGTATGCGATTCTCAGGAAGCTCATCCCTCAACAGATAATCCAGGTAAGGCTTTGTCGATGCGGGTTGATGATCGATATTTCGCCTCTACCGACTTCTCTCTGATTTGCGACTCCGTTGTCGACTGCGATCGGCTTGTGAAGCTCTTCCACGAAGACTCCGGCCGGGACTG
Organism: Guadua angustifolia; assembly: GCA_036346375.1. Classification (NCBI taxonomy): domain Eukaryota; kingdom Viridiplantae; phylum Streptophyta; class Magnoliopsida; order Poales; family Poaceae; genus Guadua; species Guadua angustifolia. The sequence continues at coordinate 33,436,792 of CM070512.1, read as the reverse complement.
CGGCTCGGCTGGAGCCTAGCCTGGCGAGCTCGTCTGCTGCTTCGTTGTCCTGTCAGAGTACGTGGGTGAGCTCCAGTCCGTCGAACTTGTCCTCCAGCTTGCGCACCTCCTGGCAATACGCAGCCATGCTGTCATCAACGCACGACCACTCTTTCTGTACTTGGTTGATTACCAGCTAAGAGTCCCCACGAACCGTCAATCGTCAGATACCGAACGATATGGCGATGTGGAGTCCGTGTATGATCGCTTCGTACTCGGCGGCGTTGTTTGACGCCGGAAAATGGAGTTAGAGGACATATTTGAGCTTTTCCCCCATCGGAGAGATTAGTACGACGCCAGCCCCCGCGCCATTTAGCGTGAGGGAGCCATCGAAATACATTGTCCAGTATTTGAGGTCCTCCACAGCCGTGGGATCTTGCAACTCTGTGCACTCGGCGACGAAGTCGGCGAGCGCTTGAGACTTGATGGCAGTCCGGGGCTTGAAGGAGAGTTCGAATGCCCCAAGCTCGACTGCCCATTTGGCGATTCTCCCAGTGGACTCTCGATTGTGGAGTATATCCCCAATCCGAAAAGACGTTACCACCGAAATGGAATGTTCTTGGAAGTAGTGTTTGAGCTTGCGAGAGGTAAGCAGTACCGCGTATAGAAGTTTCTGCACTTGAGGGTACCGCTTCTTGGATTCACCCAACACCTCGCTGATGAAATAAACCGGACGCTGAACTCTCTGCAGGTGTCCCTCCTCCTCCCTCTCCACTATAATTGCAGAACTGACTACGTGAGTCGTTGCTGCAATGTAAAGCAGGAGGGGTTCTTCTAGCGCCGGCGCGACCAATACCGGCGGTGTGGTCAGGAGCGCCTTCAGATCCTCGAAGGCCTGCTGGGCTTCGAGAGTCCATTGAAAGTTGTCTTGCTTCTTCAAGAGTTTGAAGAACGGCATTCCCCGACTACCCAGGCGAGAGATAAACCGACCGAGTGCCACCATGCATCCCGTGAGCTTCTGGACTTCCTTCTGGCTGGTTGGTGGCTTCATTTTGAGAATAGCATTGATTTTCTTGGGGTTTGCCTCGATGCCACGGTATGACACGATAAATCCGAGCAGCTTCCCGGAGGGAGCCCCGAAGATGCACTTTTCGGGGTTAAGCTTCATCTTGAAGGCCTGTAAGCTCTCGAATGTCTTGGCTAGGTCAGAGGTGAGGTCTTCCTTTACTCGGGTTTTAACCACAACGTCATCTATGTACGCTTCCACGTTGCATCCGAGTTGAGTGTGAAAACACCGCTGAATAGCGCGTTGGTAGGTCGCATCAGCGTTTTTCAACCCGAACGACATTGTGATGTAGCAATACGCGTCGAACGGTGTGATGAACGACGTCTTGATGCAGTCTTCTTCCTTCAACCGGATTTGGTGGTACCCGGAGTGCGTCTAAGAAACTCAGGAGCTTGCACCCAGCGGTGGAGTCTACCACCTAGTCGATGCGGGGCAACCCAAAGGGATTCTTTGGGCACGCCTTATTGAGATCTGTGTAATCGACACACATGCGCCAACTTTTATTCTTTTTACGTACAAGGACCGGATTCGCCAACCAGTCGGGATGATACACTTCTCTTATGAAATTAGCCGCTAGAAGTTTGGTGATCTCCTCCCTAATGGCGTCGCGGCGGTCTTGCGCAAACCATCTGAGTCGCTGTTTGATGGGCTTAGCTCTTGCGTCCACGTTGAGTGAATGCTTGATCACCTCCCTAGGGACACCGGGCATGTCGGAAGGTTTCCAAGCGAAGATATCCCGGTTTGCCCGAAGAAAAGTGACGAGCGCCTCTTCCTATTTGGGATCAAGCCCTGTCCCAATCAAGGCGGTCTGGGCCAAGTTGGACGGGTCAAGAATCACCTGCTTGATTCCTTCGTCAGGCCTCATGCGACGACTGGTTTGCTCCTTGATCGGGATGTCGCCCTCCCGGGAGGGTAGCGCTGTTCGATCTTCTAGGCCTCGGCCGACGCCACCAGCAGCTCGGCCAGGTCTCAGCTTTCCTTGTCGCATACGAAGGATTGCTTTACATCCCCTCGAACCGTGATGACACCGTTTGGACCTGGCATCTTCAGCGTGAGATACGCGTAGTGGGAACAGCCATGAACCTGGCCAATACCGGCCTTCCCAAGATGGCATGGTATGCTGTCTCGAAATCAGCCACCTCGAAGTTTAGGTACTCCGTCCGATAGTTCTTCTTGGCTCCGAATGTCACTGGGAGCGTGATTTGCCCGAGTGGCACCATCGGAGTTCTGGGGATCACCCCGTGGAATGGCGACGATCCACGCTTCAGCTCGGAGCGCGGAATCATCACGTCATCAAAGGTCTTGGAGAAGACGACGTTGAGCCCACTTCCTCCGTCGACCAGCACCCTCTTGAGCCTAACACTGCGTATGACAGGGCCCGGGACCAGAGGATATCTGCCTGGGAAGGGGACGCAATCGGGGTGATCCGAGCGATCGAAAGTGATCGGGACTTCAGACCACCTCAGGTATTAGGCGTCGTGGCGTCCATGCGTTGACCTCTGGCGGTAAGCCGCTTCGCTTGGACTCATACGCAGCCGAGCCCCCGAATATATAGTTGAGCTCGCGCTCGATCACTTGGTAGTCGCCCCCCATCTTCCTCAGGCGGGTCTTGCTTCTTCGCCGCTTTGCCCTTGCCTCTGTTCACCCTATTGCTGCTCTCGCGGGCAAATCTCTTCAGGGTGTAGCAGTCCTTGGCCGCGTGCCTCCCCTGGGGGTGGAAAGGACAAATGGCATCCATTACCTCGTCGTAGCCGCCGCCTTGCGGACCTCGGGGACGAGCATGTTCAGCCACCGCGACCAGCTCCCCGGGCCCACGCTTCTTGTCCCTTGGTTTGGAGGACTCGACATGATCCTTTTTATCCTTCTGCCGTGAGCGGTCCTCCTGGCGCTCCGCTAGGGCGTCCGAAGCCGTGGCATAGCGATCAGCTAAGGCGAACATCTCCTTGACGTTGGTCGGCGGGCTCCGGGACATCTTCTTGATTAAGTCGGGGTCGCTGACTCCCTTCTGGAAGGCAGCTATGACGACCGCCTCCGAGACATCCCGAACGATATTCTTCTTCTGCATGAAACGTCGGATGAACTCCCGCAGAGACTCGTTCTTCTTCTGATGGAGCTGGTATAGGTCCCATGCGGTCCCAGGCCTCTCGAAGGTGCTCTGGAAGTTTGAGATAAATTGCTCACAGAGATCGCCCCAGGAATCTATAGAACCCGCTGGGAGTCCCATGAGCCAAGCTTGAGCTGAGGGGGCGTGCGTGACCGGCAGGTAGTTTGCCATCACACTCTGGTGGCCCCCCGCAGCCTTGACTGTGAGGGCGTACACTTGCAGCCATGCCTCCGGGTCTCTCTCGCCATCGAACTTAACGATGCCCCTTGGGTTGAAACCATCGGGCCAAACCACTCGGCGAAGTCGGGGAGTGAAGGCGCGGACCCCATCAATAGGCCCGCAGCTGTGCCGTCGAGGCGATCGACGCGGGGGGGTCCCGTCCTGGTGGTCTCTACTATCACCCTCGGCCCGGCAGCCACGGCCTCCGCGGTCGGCGCGATCATCACGTCGCCCATCGCGATCGGCCTGGCCATCGTGGCCGATGCCGAAACGCTCGTACTCGTCCTCATGTCGGCGCCGCTCCCCTTCTTCTCGACCACGGCGCCTAGCGGTAAGATCCAAGCGAAGATCTCGGTTGAGGCTCCAGCGGGCTTCTTCGCCCCGACGAAGCTCCAGCCGACTGCCCCTGGGCCGGCTTTGTGCAGTCTGACTGCTGCCAGTCTGGGTGGCCACGAGGACGCAGGAGTGTGTCTTCTCTACGGGCGCCTCTTGATTTTGTTGGACCACAGCCGCCATCACCATTGCTTTAACCTAAGCCACGATCGGGGCTGCGGGGCTGTCAGGACCAAGGATCGGCCCCAGGGTGTCGAGCAGCGTCTTGGAGGCGACGATGTTTTGCTGCGGTGTGTGGAAGATCAGTTGGTCTCCCTTCTTGGCTTGCAGAAACTCCTCGTTGATGTTGCGCCCCCGGTTCTGAAGGGACTTGGCGCGTTCTTTGCGGGCCGCACGACGTTGACGGTCCGCCTCCACCGTGTCTGCAGCCTCTTGTTGGTGCAGAGTGTCGGTCCGATCGTCCTCGATCACGAAGACACCACGGAAGGCTCCTTGAGAGCGAGCCGCCGCAATACTTCTCGATCCGGCCCAGAGCTCCGGCGGGGGAGCGATGAGATCTCCCCCAGGGAGGGCCAAGCCCTGCCGTGAGAGAGGAAGCTTGCCGAAGTCATCGGTGACGAAGTCCAGACTTCCAAAACGAAAGGCCTGGCTGGGAGCGAAGGAAACGGTGACTCCGCTGGGTGGCGCCATCAGACTCAAGGAGGATGATCTTCACGCAACCCCTACCTGGTGCGCCAACTATCGATGGTTGTAACCGACAATGAAGAAAAGGGAGTGGGGCAAGGCGGAAGATCTAAGTCTGATGGTAATGCAATACACAAGGCAATTTTTACCTAGGTTCGGGCTCTCCAATGGAGATAACACCCTAGTCCTGCATTCATTGTTTTCTGGTGTGAGTGTTCTTGTTTACAAGCTCTCTACTACAGATGTCCCTCTCCCGTCTAGGGTTCTTTCTCTCTATATACACCGGCGGAAGTGTCGCCTGGGCACGGCCGTTGGGGTTGTTGGGGCGCAGCAATGCAAGCAGGGCGATTGGAAGCAAAGAGAGGCGGTTGAAGAAGCAGAGAAGACCGTCAGAGCAGCCCGACCGAGCCTGAGTAGCATGCAGAGCAGCGCCACCGTTCAGAGGTGCTGCGCTGCCTACCTACCCTTGTCGCCTGGCTTCATCCTCTTTTATGCAGCATGGTCAAGACCTTCCAGAAGCTCTTCCTTTTGGCGGGGCAGGCCAGGCCTACCCCCATGGCCTGCTCTATTCGGCCCATTAGCCAGATACCCAGACCCATATGTTCCACAATAAGTCTTGTGTTTGTTTTGTTGGTATGTTTTGAGTAGAATGTATATATTTGCAGGTGGTGGGACCCCAGGAGTGGAATCAACTTCTCGCCACACCATTTCAAGAGGTTAAAGGCAAGTGTATTGTGATGTGACTTGTTTGGTAGCGCAACGATTGCTCTTTTGTTATGATATACTCACATGGTAGGAGAATATGTTGTGTTACCAAACTCTTACCCTTGAAATTGGTTAAGTGGGCATGAATGATAGCTTAAGGAAGGTGAGAAGTGGTTGATGCTTATGTTTATGGATATGGTTATGCAAATGTTAGAAACGAATGTAATTTGCATTTTATTCATGTTAATTGCATTTGTGCATTCATAAAGGACGAGGCGTCCCATGTTGATGTGGGCCTCGGTGCTCACCCGTAGTGAGCACGAAAGACCTACCTCGTAGTTCCATACACACGAGTGCATGGGAGCGAGTCAGTAAGAGTAGGCACCCTCCACGGGTGTGCACTCAGCTATACCGGTATAGGCTAAAAAGAGTTGCATTTTGAGCATGAAAGTATAAAAGCATTGCATTGCATTGAAATTGATAAATGTTAATCAATGAGAGAATGGAAATGACAGGTTGAGGATTGAGTCGTGGACTCATCCAGAAATGGCTATTGAGGTATGAGTACGATTTACTTACGTTTCCGAGTTGGTTGCGGAACTTGAAGTTTATCTACGGTTTCTTTTACTTACTGAATTCAATTAAGTAAAATGGATGTGTTGTGTTTCAAAGTGCTGAATCTTACTTTGCAATGAATACATTTCATTATGGATGCACTTTGCTGAGTCTTGGACTCACCCTTGTTTGTTTAATGTTTTTAGGTACCATGAAGCTGTCCCATCGGGATGGGAGTAGAGGCACATTCACGACTTTGGTCACCCCCAACGCATCTAAATGATTTTGTAGTGTATGGTCTTATCAAGTGATGTTCTAGTCGTTAATTCATTGTGATGGAGAATTGAGTTGCTGCTTAGTTGTGTAATAGTTGCTAAGTCATGCTGCGAGTATGTTTCCTTTGTTTGATTAGTTAGTCATGATTTGATCATTATATCTGTTATCTTATTGTCTGCTGAGTGGATGACCTTTCTTCTAGAAATGTCATGCCGAAATTTCTAGCTAAGCAGTTGGGGTTTAATTGCTTTAGAATTGTCCTCCGCTAGCGTTAATAGAGGTTGTGGTAGCATCCGTGGCGCGATTGACGCTAGGGTGTTACAGTGTTGTTCGTCGTGGTGGAGTTTATTAATTTCTGTTGGATGTGTGATTGATTACTAAGGACCTGCTAGAATGATATCATAACTGCAAATGTTTTCTGTCTGCTGAGTGGATGTCCTACTTTCTAGAGAGGTCATGCCGAAATTTTGTAAATTTTGGTGGCTTAATTTTAAGCCGGTTTTAAGAGTTTAAAGGTTATTTTCAGTCTTTTCGTAGAGGTGTCATTAGTTATTTAGAGGGTTGGTAGCATCCGTGGCGCATTTGGCGTCGGGGTGTTACACCCTTCAATCTCCAGTTCTTGTTCTTCTTGGGTTTTCTTTTTTTCAGTGAGTAGGAGAAAACAATCCACGGTGATGCTGCCTGAGGTGGCAGTGAGGGGTGGAGAAGACAGTGGTGGTGGAAAGAAGAGACTGGAGTTGGAGATGACATACTTGGACATCAGTGCTTTTTGCTTTTTTAGCCCCTTTGCTATCTTTTTTTTTCAAATATAACTCATCTCCAAAATCATTTGCAGATTTAACTCCCACGAGCCACCTCCTATGCTTGGGGAGCTCGGCAGGTCACTTGCTGCGCCAAGATTCCTGCTGAGCTTCCCTTCCTCATCAGAAATCAAATCCACTAATTAACCACTAATTTAATTATACTTCTTAATTAATCATTTAACTAAATCGCTAATTAATCAAATTTCTTATTTAATCTCTCGATTAACGAGCTCCTTCTGAGACAGGGGGCTCGGTATGCGGTTGAGATTCCAGCCGAGCTTCCCTTGCTCGGCAGCTTTCTGCGAGATTCCTATCGAGCTTCACTTGCTCAGTAACTTCCTATTGAGATCCTCTAGTGCGGTAGATGACTCATGTCACCTTCCGAGCTCACTAATGAGGACTAGTTTCGTAAATCTGAATGAAAGCTTCGAAACTTCCAGATTGACATGTCATAGTTACGTTGGCAGCCTGCTTAGAGCAAGCCCAACCCACCCACTAAACCTCCCCCTATCCTAAATTATAAGGAGAGTTGGAAAAATATGAGCTCCAACCCAACCCTTATAAGGAACACCTATTCTAGGGAGACCCCTTCTCACCCCTACATCTAGGGGCTTTCTCCTTCCCCTCTACTATTTTCTTCAACATTTTTTTATTTCTTATTTCTATTTTTAGTAAATAATTTATGGGTGCAAAGTAATAATAATGTTTAGATAAATAATAGGGGTGAGTAATAGGGAGTGTGGGTTGGAGACAAATTTGATATAGGGTGCCCCTCATTTTTACACCATCCCTAAATGAGTGATTTAGGGGGAAAATATAAGGGTTTGGGTTGGAGTTGCTTTTACGTGAGGTTACAAGAATAACTGCACTTGAAGTGTTTCATTCGTGCATGTTTCAGCATCTTTTGCCAATGCCTTTAAACAGGGTTTACATCACACGGGGACGCGGTAGCTTCGTGTGGTACGATATCTTTATTAGTATCAATACAACATCACAAACCACATTGAACAAAAAAGGAGGATTTAAAGTAAATTAAAAGACATTACCAACAAAATTAAAGATAGCACACAATATGACCGATTTTTATGAGACTGCGTAAGGAAAGCATAGATGGGTCTAGATGGGTCTGCCCATAACAATTACTCCCTTGAACTGAGAAGTAAAAGCTTAAGGTTTGGGTGAACTAACCAAGTGGAATATGGAGTCAAAATGCAAATAATTAAAGTATAAGTGAACTGTCCACTTTCTCTCATTAACTTTAGCTTTTAGGTGAACTGGATAGTACATACAACTCAATATGTTATCAGAATTAAGATGTCTTCAGTTTAAGACCGGTTGGCACAATTAAGGAAAACATTTGCAACCCATTTCTATTGCACCTCTTAGGGCTGAGGAAGACTACACATGAGGGGAGTGCTAAAGTAGTTTAGGCTTTTGGGTGAATTGACTTGTGTATACAAGTCAATATGAATTGCACCATATAAGGCCAAAGGTTCTTCTTCGAACAATTTTACAGTGGATAACATGGGCAGTAAATAGTGTTAGTAGAAATCAGATTTAGCCGTATATTTCTCAGGGGTATTATAGACTTTTGATCCTTTACTACGTTACTTGTTAATCGTTATCGCTGACCTTCATTTTCCACCATCGTCACCTTTTGTCACTTTACTCGTTATCAGTGCTCTTCTTTTTCGGCCGCTATCGTCAAACTGGTCCTGTTGATGATGCAACCTCTGCCTTCCTTATGGTGCCCTCTCGGATTGTGACTATGCTGTGGTTGGCGCCCTCTCGCTTGATTTGTGACGACATTGTAGCCTCGCACTAACACATTAAGTGCTCTATCCTACGCGGCCTATAAACCAGTTCCGAATTTTACACAAAAGCACCAAAAATACACATACGTTCAAAATTTTAAAAAAAAGACTAATTACAATACTACCACCATATGATTTCTACTACCAATACTACCATTAGAAGTATAACTAAATCCTAACTAATTTGATTCGTTAGATCAAATAGAATGGACAGCTAATATTCAATATTGTATATTGTAAAAGTGCTATCTTCTTTTGGCTTTTCTCTAAGAGGGCAGGGGAAATTGGTTAGTGTAGTTATGTGAAAGCTTACAAGACATAGGCCATGCGTTTAAATCTAGGAAAATCACAGTGAAAATCTCAGAAATGACCTACATAACCCATGAATGGTGGGAACTGGGAAGTGAACTCTGGTTATTAGTTAGAGAGACAAGTTGCAACACCCTTCATCTATGCTATAGTTGGCCCAAGGGTTTCAGGATTCAGGGTACCAATTTTAGCTTTGCAATCAACCTTTGAGATGCTAAACCTGAAGCAGCTTAGAAAGGGCACCCAGAACAACAATTCAGATATACATTGCATTTTCTTGCCAACCGAGCGAGCTGAATCATTAAATAAATTTTTTTGCAGCAGTAGTTAACCCAGTTTGGCTGACCAACATATACCTTATACCACTCATAATAGCAGAATACCAAAAGCCCAAATCTTTAAAGTTTATGTCATAATCTTGTTCACAAGTAACATTGCTTTCTATGTCAAATCATTAGATTCTGAATAGAATAATTAAAAGAGCCAATCAAAACACCGAAATGTCAAATGTAAACAGAGGGCAGGAGGGTGGGTTGAAAGTGGAGCACAACATACTTGTTGAATACCAAGGAGAGGAGAGTGGCGATAGCTAACACAATTAAAATCGACAAAAGCAGCCCAAATACAATGGTGGAGAAATTCTTGCTTCAACACAACATTGTATTTTAGATTTAGGCTTCATTGTAGTGGTGGAACTAAAAACTTTCTATGGAGATGTACACTTCACACGTACAACTCTATAGTCTTGTATACTGATTTTGTAACATTATAAATCAAACACATGTATTTGAAATTTTCTAAAAGTACAATACAAATAGTTCTAAGATCTTAAAAATTCTAAACCACCAAAATTGAAAACAAATCAAATCAATCAATAAATTTAGCCTATTAAAGAAGTGATCTTATAGAGTTTTTCAAATTTTTAGGGTGCCGAAGCATACCCGGCATCCCTAGATCCACCCCTCCTTCAAGGTGTTGGAGAAAATACGAGCTATTATATACTGGCTCGATTCTTGTTCTCCTTGGTGTTTCTTGCAGTGAGTAGATGACGATGATCGATCGGGGTGAGGAACAGACAGAGGCACCCAATGCAGTGCCCACAGAGAGAATGAAAATAGTCTAAACCATATTAGAAAATTTTAAAAAAATTTATATATGGTTTTGATGAATCATAAATGTTTCCATAAAATGTTCAAATGATTATCGAGCTTCAAAAATTATGAAAGGACTACGTCTTGATAAAAACTTGATATTACTGTCTCAGTTATGTTATTCTGTTTTTGAATTTTTAAAGATAACAAATGAAGTTTAATTTTTTTTGAAAATTTATTTGTATGATCCTAGACTACTAAATATCATACCATAAATTTTTTAGAGTATAATCAAACTTGTATAATTTTATACAAATTTGACAATGTTTCTGCCGAAATTATAAAATGTCTCAAAAATTCGGTTTTTCAACAAATTTTCTTGGAAGATGACATTCTTAAGGGTTATTGGGCCAAATTTGTAAAAAAAATCAAATTTTGGTAAAAACAAATCAGATACTTCGATGAAATTTACTGAAATCCCGCCAAAATTTTCAAAATTACTATAACAATTTTAATTTTTTAACCGCCAAGATTCTGAATCTCGTCTTGACCAAAATATGAGATTTCATGAAATTTCATCGATTTGTAACCTTAAATTCCACACCCTATTAAATTGCACGAGATTAGTACCGCTACATTGCACTTGCTCATACTAGAGGCATTAAGCATCGTTTGAATTTATAAGAACACGGACAAAAGGCAGAAACAAAGCTAGTTGCTCCCGCAATCGCAGCGGAACTTAGATTATTTTGGGGTGGCTTGATAGCAATGGAGAACTTTTTGGCACCAAATTTTCCCTCCAAAAGCGTTCTTTCCAGGTGCCAAGTTTCACATATGGCTAGGATGGCATTTCTCAAAACTTCTAGGCCCAGGGTTCGAGTGACACTTTCAGAATCGTTGAAAGGGTACCACTGATCATTTGTGTTCGAGTGGCATTTTCAGAATCGTTGAAAGGGGAATTTTTTTAAAATAATATGTTTTTTATTTAAATTGTAAAAATATATCTTGATCTAAAAAATTTACAAAACTATACCTCTGTCGTTATATGGTTGGGCGAAGTAGCGCATAACGTAGAAAAACTGAGTCAGTGCTGATGTGGCCTCTCTGTCATCAAATAAAAGGGTGATAGACCTCTATCGCCCAACCTTTTGGCGACAGGAATATGTCGCTTTCTCATTTGGTGACAGAGAGCTGTCGCCAAATGGTTGGGTTATAGAGTACTGAAACCAAATAAATTGTAAAAATCATGAAAAATTTTTGGATAAAACTAAAACTATGAGGAACATTTTTGCATTGATTTCATTTGAAAATTCGCTGTAACTTGTGAGCATTAATTATTAAAAGTCAATATTATTTTGACAGTTGCTATAATTTTAGAGTTCAAACCATGAAAAAAAATTTAGATAAAACTAAAACTATGAGGAACATTTTTGCATTGATTTCATTTGAAAATTCGCTGTAACTTGTGAGCATTAATTATTAAAAGTCAATATTATTTTGACAGTTGCTATAATTTTAGAGTTCAAACCAAGGTTCAATAAATTCAGAAAAATTCATATTTATCAGTGATAATTCATGTAGTATTTTACAAAATTATTTGTCAGTTACTTTTTTTGATAAAAAATTTGAATTTCATTGCTCCTCTTTCCCTTTCGGTGTGCGACAAATTTGACAACAAATCATAGTAAAACATTAAATAAAACCTGATATTGATATTATAAAGTGCACTAAGTACAACAACTACAATAACATAGCATGTGAACTACACCTAAGATACATACATGCCTTAGAGAATTCATAAAATTGAGATACAACATAGGTACATACCTCTAGTGAAGGACTAAGTCACAAAACCATACATTCTATAGCCATGGTTATCAGAATAGGTCACTACAATAAAAATGACAATAGTTATCTATTGGTTCCTAACGGGATAGCTTAATGTAATATCATCGTCAGGATTCGGAGGACTCCGAGGACACAAGGTTCGTGTATGATTAGGAGCTAGCCCTCCTTCAGTGCTGGTTGAACGACCTCTTGCATTATTGCTTTAACGTCCTGTTGTATTAGTGCTTGAATGGGCTATTGTGATAGTGCTTAAACGTTGATGTTTAGGTGAAATGAAATCGTCATCGTCATTTGTATAGTTAGGAGCAAGCCCTCCTTCGATGGTGGTTGAACATCCTCATGAACTTTCTGCTGTAACAGTATTGGGTGGACCTCTACCCCTCTAATTAGATCCTCTTCTACGTCTTCTGCATGAACTAGGCATCACAACCCCACCGAAGAGCATATACATCGGTACTAATTGTAGGATATCTTTGTTTAGTAACTCTTTATCCTCTGGGAATGACTAACACATAAGACGTGCATATGAATTAGTGAACTTACGGATAATGCTAAAAATATTAGTAGGGTGAACAAATAGAAAATAACTAACCTTAATGTGCTTTGCGTACTGATTGAGCAGCATCAGTACCCTATAAAATCTCGTAGAGAAACCTATAGCAAAAGAGTGGTAGGCTAGTTCGCACACCCTGAAATACCTTTGACGCCACCCTTGCAAGTGCGCATTGAGGTCGTTGGAGATTACAAGGTTCAGGCCAAAGGTTATCACCTTATGCCTCAATAATATCGGACGTCACTCTTGCAATTTGGACACCACTTTACTTAGGTTCTCCTCCTTAAACGGATTATACTTTCCATTACGCATAACCTTCAACATGTAATGAAGGGCTACGCTACTCATATCAGGTGTCCAAGAGAATGCTCTGCTAGAGGGTTCAGCCATGGTGAAGTGTGAGTGGAAGCTATGTTTGTGTGCCTGCTGTTAGGCCTTTTATAGTCTCGAAAGGGTGACGTATGGACTAAGTGTTGGAAGGTAAGATTCAAACGTGCAGATGGACAACAAAATATTGGAGTTTGTAGTCAAATCGAGATGAAAAGGTAGTCATGCATGCAAGGTGTCAGTACTGAAGAATATACTAAGCAATAAGTGGTCACTTCAGAGTTAAAAGTAAGCAGTGAGTGGTCACGTCGGACTGTGCAGTGTGCAGTTAGTGCGTACTGAGTGTACTGATGGGACTTTATACCATGTAGTAAGTAGTCACATCGGACTATATTGTGTGTAGTGAGGAACATTAAAGACTGATAAAAGTCTTCAGCGAGTTGTCCTATCGATCAAAGAAATAGTATCTCGTATTACGGTGCAGGTCCTACTGTAATAAAAAATAACAATATTGCATAATCAAATATAATAGTTCATGATCATAAAAAACATAAGTCATACAACATATCTGGAACGAATTAACAAAATACTTCCAACAATCCAAAACATAAGTAACTACTACTGGCCTCGTTTCGGGGCGGCTCCTCGCATCGTGGCAGTCCTCCTGCGAATCTGCCTGTGCGAGTAGGTCAACTGCGTCGGCACGTGGTGGTCCCTCTATGGTCTGGCTGGAAGTGTAGCGTACTCTGACTGAGAAGGCTGCGTCAACGGTTGCGCTCCGTACAATTGTAATGGTCCAGACTCATCCACATCAATGAAGTACCTTGACACACCACCATCGTCGAGGTTGTAGTCCGTGTGGGCTAGATCATCAGGGTGCCCCTCATAGTCGTCAAGTGCAGGTGAAGCTGTAAACGTGGACCACTGTGCCTGTGAGCCTATAATAAAAGAAGAATTGTTGAGAGCATTCAAAAAATGATTGCAAAATATAGAAAGTGCAATTAAGTACTCACCTTTGGTGTGAGCGGCTAGACCAGCATGTCCAGCAGCTCGCCCACTCGCAGACAACTATGTGACGAGGGCACGGGAGGCTATAGTATGGGAAGATGTACCTACAACACCTCTACCTCCACTAAGCGGCATGCCGTCGACCACATCGAGAGGCTGGCAGCATACCGCCAACTGGAGGACGCGTCTTGAGCTCTCCCTAAACTTCACGAAGAAAGAGGTCACCTCTTCTCTAGTCACGTCAATCCCGTGTGTTAGACAAGAAAGGAAGCTCCTTGACTCCTCGTATTACTGGCCTAACATATCAGTTTGGAAAATACATTACAAATTGGTTAGCACGTTTACCAACTAAGTGAAAATGAGATCGTAGATCGGACACGACGTACCGCACTATGTAGAGTTGAGTCTGTTTGGGCGTGATACGTGTCCCTCAGCATGGGAACATGTATAGGACGATCAGAGTCAACATGTACCAAACGCAGACGGGTATGGGAAGTGTACCACTGTCTGTAGCCATGGTACGTTTGCAGGTCGTATGCTGTATCCTCAGCATGGAAGTCGTCTAGGGCTACTCCCCATTCCTCGACACATGGAGCCACATGTACGTGCCAAGGGATGGCCTCATGCATGCCCTTCCTAGTCTGGCTATGGATAAGAAACAAATATAGCAATATTAGATAGCATTTCAAGATAATAATTACAGAACATTAACGTAGGGAACTTACGTGTGGGCGCTGTATGGGACTTCACGGCCGACCAAGACTGAGAACTCCTGTCGTAAACCGAACTGCCTCATCACTCGATAGACAGCATAGCCCTTGACCTAGATGTCGAATCGGAGGAACCGAAGTGTACACCAGTACGCCGCGTCTCATGTGCACAGGGTGGACAACCCACCTGTCATATGTAGTTACACTTCTGCCTCTGTGTACAATGTCCAGCTTACGTGGTCATTGGTGAGGCGGTCAAACGTAGCGACGAACTGAGGGTAGCCCATCCACACCATCTTGTGCGCCCACCTAGGCTGCAGTGAAGACAAAAATCAACGCAGAATGTTACCGTTAGTACTGACAAATGTTAAACCGAAAGTTTCACAATTATGATTGCAATATCTTACTCGTCGGTGGCACCAGATGGTGCCCATGGTCAGAGCATCAATGTCGTCATTATCGGAATGTACAAGAGGTTGTAGGTCGAAGTCATACTGGCCGATCTAGAACCTCTCGTATACCTAAAGCTGTACAAGCAATGGACATCCGGTGAAGGTCGAGCTGTTGGTGATGCGTCCACAACCGTCGCAGAGCACACAGTATGTGGTGCACAGCAAAGTCAACCCCTAGGAGTACTGTGGCACAACGTCCAGGGGTGCGTCCGCAATTGCCCTCGCGAACTGGACGAGGTGCCTATCCATGCTATTCCCATGGGAGCTCATGAACATGCACCAGCCAAAGAGCCACAGCAGGTACGCCTCTAAGTGGTGTCTCACCCTCACCCATCCCCAAGCACGACGATCTGCTCCACTTGTAAATTTAAGCTTTCTTGTTAGTTCAACCAGTATATGCACAATTAAGATTTAAAGGTTAGTTGCATATCACAAATTGTCGAAGTCACCTCAGTGTCGGACCATATGTGCTATTAAAGGGTCGATACATAGCAGTTGCGAGCACACCTTGGAACTGTGCAAGTAGCTCCTGGCACCACGTCGGGTCGACATCCTAAGGCACCACAGGGTGACCGGCAATCGGGAGTCCAAGGAGGTACAAGACGCCCTCTAAAGTGATGGTCATGTCCCCGACAGGTAGATGGAAGGTGTACGTCTCTACCTTCCACTAATCCACCAAAGCAGTGAGCTAGGACCTGTCGAATGGGAACCGGTGACCCACATCCCATCCCTACACATCGTCGTGCGCCGCCTTCACCATCCGGCAAGTGGCAACAATCCTGATAATCGAAGCCTACGAAACAAAAAATATGAAATTAATATCAGCACCACACTAATTAATTAATATAAATTATGATACTACAGTAAAGATATTTAGAAATCTGAAGAATAGAATGTTACCTAGGGATCCAACGAGGATCGAGCGATCAGAGATTCTGTGGCGTCCTCAGTCGTAGTACGCAGAGCTCCAGAGGATCCTGTCCCTCCTCTGGAAAAGCAGTGGCGTAGTGGACACAGTGATGATGATCAATGACCGAATCTAGCAACTCAAATGGCCAGTCATTATCTCCATCCTGGTGAGCCATACCTGTAAATTGCAATAATGAAAGTTATATATCAAATGCATATAGAAGAAATGTGTACAAAAAACTATACAAGCGTCATAGTAATATATTGAAATAAATTCCAATAATTTAGCGAGCAACAACACTCACAACGACATGCAACTCGATTACAAATAAGGGTTCTTACAGTAATAGTAATGATATGCAATTTGCTTATAACAAGATAGAAAACAGAGTTCATACAGCATACATTATGTCAACAAAATATGATTTTGACATATAGCATATGATAATTCAAATAGCTTCTTCGGTAGTGTGATGGCATCATCCACCACGCCTTGTAGACCATGATCCCTCCCCCGCCGTCGGGTTACCATCACCTCCTCCATCTTCTTTGTTTTGTGGCTGGCAGTTCTTGAACGTATGTCCTATTTGCTTGCATAATGAACATTTCTTCACGCGCTTACCAGCTTTAGACTTATCTATGTCATTTCTGATATGCCTTATTTTGTGATGCCCTGCTTTGCATGTTCTTGCATCAAAATTATGAACCCACAACCTTTCATGGACACTAGGAGTTGTGGTGAAAGAATCGACAACTCCGTGTAACCATAAAAGCTTCTAGCTCTAAGTTGCTATCACCTTTTTCTTTATAAAATATTTAGATAAATATATACCGGGTCACATTCAAAATAACACACATGTGGCTATCACATGAGAACATGCCCTATGAAAAAGGTGCGGTTTGTGACACGAGTATTTGTAGTTAGTCTGCAAGATGCACTCTTGGGTAATAACTTTCTGGTTAGTTCCACACTGTCATTTATCCCTGTATATCACCTTGAAGTGCAGTGTTCATGCACCTACTTTGATAACTCTATGCTTGGCTGCATTCTTACTCTTCTCATCCATGTATAGTGATCATGGTAGAGTACATAAGATTCTCATATCTCATTACTACTTCAGCAACTCGATGTCTATCCACAAAGTATTTGGTTGTGCCCCGCAGCACTCCCTCAACAATTCCTACCAACGGGAGACACCTCATGCCTCTCATTACCCAGTTGTACACCTCCGCCAACTTAGTCATTATGACACCGTATCTAGCACCATGTATGTCATGTAATAATGACCACTTCTTTTTTGGCTCATTCTTTATCCAATCCGAGAAACATTTGATTGGTCTTTGCCTTCAACGATGATTCGTCGCCTCATATTCTATTGGCAGAGTGAATAGAGGCTCCGCCTAATCCTGTGTTTCACTGCTACTAGCCGTGTTCATCTGCTCCTCTTTGTGTTTTCTTGTTAACTCATCAAGAGTCTTCCATAAAGTACAGAACTTATTTGTTTGGTTCTGCTTACATAGCCTCTTAAACATATTCATCAGTTCCTTATTTTTGAATTACTTATAGAAGTTTGCACCCAAATGCCTTATGCATCATCGACTTTACAAGTCAAGCCATGGAAATGGCTCCTCTTCCCCGGTTTGCAATTGTTTGATAGCACTAAGCAGACCAATATGCCTGTCATGCAATATGCACACATCTTGACGAGTTTTCACCATCCCGAGATCTTCAAGTTCCGTAGAAACCACAGCCAACTCTCGTAGTTCTTTCTTTCTACAAAGGTGAAAGCAACAGGCAGAATCTGGTTGTTTCCATCAATGCCCGCAGCTGTCATTATTTGCCTTTTGTATTTCCCATTCAAGAATGTGACATCCACGCATAACAATGGATAATAGCACGGGGCTCATTTCTAAGGCCTTCTGCTTCGCCATCCATGCCTTCTCGGAACTAATTGTATACTGATATCTATTCTCGATTACTCAGATAATAGCACGGGGCTCAAAATTTAGGTTCTCCACCATCTCTGGGTACATGATATTTGCGACATACCTGGATGACAGGTTTCTGTGAGCCATAAGGGTTTCCTCAATCATACAAATATGCTGCTCAACCTTCGAACATAGCTAGTAGGTGCCCCATTTGGGCTTATACCCATGCATCTCGCACACCACGTTGTAGCAGGTTGGGGTGAACTTCTTAACCCTAAAAGTCTTTCTTACTGATAAGGTCCAATATTTCATAGCATTCTACACTGTCTCTTTTGTTGGATACATAATGTTAGGCCTAACCTCATTCTCACTATACTACCAAGGTGTATCACTACTTTCATTCATAACCAGCTTATTAAATTGATGCGTGCTCCAATCTGTTAGCACAAGCGGCTCCGTACCTCTGTGTTCCTCATTCGAGTCATCGTCGTCTTCCACTAGTCTTCTGGTGTATTCACGGTCTTCCTCTTCCATCCTTGCTACTATTTTATCAATTTCCTCACATTCGTCTACTTGTCCTTGCACTTCTTGTCCAATATTTTCATCATCCTCCCCAATCTCAACTTGTTCACCACTCTGGTAAATGATGTCCTCAGTGCATTCCTGCACATGCTGCTCACGACTAGATTCCTCAATTTTGGTGTCACCATAACTGAACTCATTTTGAGGCTTACTACACTCACTAGCGTCCAACTGTTGCGTGGGGCAACAACCCTATCATACGCTTGCACTAAAAGCACCCGATACCCTCCATGTTGGTCCGCCCTCCTCACATATGATCTCCACGATGCAGTTCCCTTCACCTCAACTAACTCCCAATAAACAAGATCATTTCGCATACTATAAAGGCAAAATAACTTCAGCTAGTACTGATCTGGTTCCATCCGAAAAGTATAATACAACCAATTCAACACAGAGGAAAATGTACGCTCCTCGACCCTACTCAAACTTCTATCCATATACTGGAAGTTGCTCAGATCTGCACCCTCTGAACCATACATGACAACCTCTTCTCCATAATATATTCTAAATGGAACTCATTCTGACATATCTGCGGACCAATTCATTAACCCATGAATTAATTACTTTTCAAAAAAAATACTGTGACACCTAACATAACTATATCTATATGCTCAAAAAATATATCTAGATCTATTTATATCTACACTTCTAAAATATATAACTATCTAGATCTATCTCAGAGAAAACAACTATATTTCTAAAAATACATACCTATCTAGATCTATCTTAAAAAACTATCTACGCTCCTAAAATGTACATCTATCTACTTCTATCCGTAAAAAATATCTACACTCCTAAAAATATATATTTATCTACTTCTATTAGTAAAAGAAATTACACTCCTAAAAATACATATCTAGCTAGATCTATCTGTAAAAAACATCTACATTCCTCTAAATTTACTAACTAAATTACTAAAAATATACTAAATCTATCTGTAACCTCTAAATTTAACTAGATCTATTATTTTTGCTATCCTAACATGGTATATTGCTAAACAAAATAAACAAAAAAAAATTTACCTACACAAAGAGCGGAAACCTCAAATCCCGCTTTCTCCTCTCCCCTTCCCTTCACTCCCTTCCTCTCTTTTCTTTCTCTTCTCTCCCTCTCTCCCTCCCTTTCCTTTCTCTCCTCTCCCTCCCTCAACTCGCTTCTCTTTCTCACACGTCCCCGCACCAAATAGTAACCACTTCAGCGTTTTTATATCGCAGTCTCTGTCGCTTGTTGGTTGGGCAACAGAGGCGCACACTCCCTCTGTCGCCAAAGCAATGGTCGATTTTTCTACTGTCACCGTATGGTTGGGCGACAGGAAGGCCGATCGTTTTTTTGTTTACGTGGCACCGACGTGGTTATTTCTCGTGAGTTCAAACGGCAACATAACTATTAGTCGCCATATCATAAGGCAACATTTCCCTCTCGTCGTTTCAAATGGTGACAGAGGTATAGTTTTGCAATATTTTTCAATCGAAGTATATTTTTACAATTTGAAAAAAAATTGTATTATTTAAAAAAATTTGTTGAAAGGTACCATTGGTCATCTGTCCTAGTCAAACACTTTGACCTAACTCCTTGAGAACTCTAGTTTGTCAGAGGGTAACTACAATTAGTGATGCCCAAATGGGCAGCCTGGCATGATTAACAAATGGCATAGTCCGTTTCAGCCTAACTAATAAACGGGCCACGCCATGATGGCCCACGTGCCAGGGAGGTGGCCCAAGTATAGCCCGTTGGCCTAGCCGTTGGCATGGGTTTGATGGGTCGAAATAGGCCGGGCTGACTGTTAGTGCCAAATAATTCAAAAAAACCAGAAAAAAGTTAGAAAAATAGAAAAGTAGAAAAAAGTATGAAAAAATTCAAAAAAGGGAAAAATTTAAAATAATTAGAAAAATTCGAAGGATGTAGAAAAACTTTTTTAAAATATATGTAAATTAAGAAAAAGATGAAATATGAAATAAATTCTAAAATGAGACAAATAATTAGAATTAAATAAAGAGCTTTATTGATATTTGGCTGTCTCGTTAAAAACTTTGCCAAGTAAAAACTCAACATAAGAAAACCTTGGCAAAGAAAAAAGAGTACAACCTATAGTTCAGTGATACAAGAAAAAAGTGAATATTACAATTAGTCTTCCTGATTATCTAAATAAAGATTTTCAAACGTCTCTGTCAGCTCAACATTTTCTATAGTATATTGAGATCTTTGATCAGCTTGTTCCTTAATAGTTTAATTTATACTATTATTACCATTTTCAAGGATTAACTCATCGTGAATTTAAACCAAAAAGTTATACATTCACGAGGATAATCCAAACAATAATATAAAACACTTTACATTCAAAAGTTTCAAAAGAACACCAAATACAATACTGATTAATATACAAGGAGTCATAGGGCTCCTAGCTACTAGCATGTCCTATGTAGTCTAGTTTTACATATTTAAGGATTCATAGGCTATCTAAGCATTGTTCTAGCTATGAAAAACTCCTATTCTAATTTAAGGTTTCCACTGAGATTTTGAGGTACGGGATTCTATTCCTTTTGGCTCAGAATCACTATATACGATCCATGCATGATAGATCAGTGAAGAAGATGGTAGAGTCTCTATGGTCTAGCTGCTCTCGAGCTTGATGGTCGTGGTGGGGAGTTCCTTGCGTCAGCTGGTTGAAAACGTTGTAAGTACTCCCGACGATTGCCTATTCGATGATGCCTTGGTCCAGTTGCTGTAGAGGATGAAGGAACTTGGGTTCTTGTATGAACATCATATGCATGAACGTAAGCGTTCATGTCAATTCCATGATCTTTACACACTCGGCATAAAAGCTTGCATCCGGTCTCTTGGATAGCACTAAATCTGGTGTCATCATGATGCTTCACGTAGTGATGTCGGGTTTGGCCTTCTATTTGAGCGCTGACATGTCCTCTGACTATGTATCTAATTTCATGGCCTAACTAGGTTTGCCTGGTGTCATAGACAGGTATATGATTTCCTTGTCCAAGGCTCATAATTAATTCTTTCACAATATCAGTCCAATTTATCCGGTTGTCCATCTAGAATCATTTTTAAAGAAAAGAGATTAGAATGATAATTTAGATAATAAAGAGATTTAAAATGAGAGGAAAAGAGTTACCATAATCATATTTTAGATTTTTGGATTTTTGGCAAGACTATTTTGAATTTTGCCAAATTACCACAAGAGTAAAAGAATTTTCACAAAAGAATCAAGAGAAGAGAATGCAACTTTGTTGGTATGGAAATGAGGGGGAGGGCAACCACCTATTTATAGGAAAAAATTGGGATTTTTCATATTTTTTGGATTTTTTAGAATTTTTTAAAGTCTCCAATGGCTATTTTTCAAACTAAACAGGCCCACCCTGTCACCCGTAATTGTGCCTTGCAACCCATGGGCCATGTCGTGTCAGCCCGCTATACTGGGGTGCTGGCCCAAGCACGGCACGGGCTCACGGGGTGTGTCGGCACGACCCGTTTACGTGCGGGTCAGGCCGTGCATGGGTCGTGCCAAGAGTGGAGTGTCTCGGGCTGGCCTGTTTACCCTGGCCCACTTGGCCATCACTAACTGTAGTGCATTTCTGAACAAGTTTTCCACATGGGTGGCACGGACAGAATTAGGCAAAAAGCAGTGACATAGATCGAAAGTGCAATTTAACCAGTGGCATAATCCAAAATTTATGATGGAGGAAATTGTTAGGGATTCCTTGAAACTCCTTATTTACTTGCAATGAATTTTTTGTTAAGTTCTTGTTTCTTGAAAATGCACTAGATGAATGAAAGCGCATTGTGGTGGGATGTAAGGACCCGAATCCAACCATTCGAATCCACTGTGTTTTTCCGCACTAGTCCCAGGATCAAACGCTAGTGCACACAACTTAACATCGGTAAGCATCATATCATACACAACGGTAAGAATAATAGGACTTTATTGATTGAATGTAACTAGTGTATGATTTTATGATCACTTACATTATTCACCTTGCAAGGCAATAATAAGACCAATAAGACAAATGCAATGAAAGTAGTAGAAAACGAGATGTCCCATCAAGACACCACAAAGCGATCGACAAGGATTGGCCTAGTGACACGCGCCCACCGAAAGTCCTTCTCCAATATTGAGATGATTCCTCCATCGTTGTTGGTTGTTAAGCAAGGGTGAGTACACCAACACGTACTCAACAAGTTGTGCATGTAATGCATTTCTATTATAACTATATGCGTGCTTATTCCAAAGGAATGGCTAACAATGGTTATTTGCAACTAGCAAAGATTTATAAACAAGTACAAGATATAGATTGAAATGACAAGAAACAAATAACAAGAATAGATAGATTCAAGATTCCTCAAGTAAACCAAGTTTTCATCCTAAATCCAAGTTCCATTATCCACATGGCATCCCGCCATCCCATCCAGCTTGTTTATTTTAATTAATTACCCTTAGTTGACCGAGGCAAGACTAACTAAAACCAAATGCGATCGCCTAATTGCCATTCTTGGCCCACCAAATGCATCACTAATTGCCACTCTTGGCCCATTAAAACCAAATGCATCGCCTAATTGCCACTCTTGGCCCACCAAAAACAATCTTGCCACTTGCCTCGGTTTAAATCATTATTCCACCCCAGTTGATTACCAAACACCACGTGCTCTTCACAAATCAATATCGGTTGCGTGACTCGCTGTCACAACAACTCAATCTCTTCGTGCGACCACACATGGCCCACAAATTATTATCATAGTTCCATATTCCATTAGTCAAGATTAATAAACAATATTCCAAGAGCATGTGATGACGTGGCATGTCTAAGCATCTCTAATTCGGTCTAACCACCCATGTTGATTTTCTATTAACCAACTATAATTAACCAACCTAGGGTGACAAGTGGATCATGGCATACAATTTAACAAGGTAGGGTGTAATTCAAGAGGGTATAATATCTAAATCCCAATCTAGGTCAAAATCATTTGTACTCATGAAAAAACAAGTGATAAGGTAAACCAAAATAGCATGCAATCTAATTTATGGGTGCAACATGATCAAAGCACAACTTGCCTTTCTTAAGCTCCTGATATTGCTCCGAAGATTGCTCTTGAAATAATAATCCTTTTTCCGACACTCGCTCAACTCAAATCTCACGCGAATCGAGAGAAATAGCAAATAAACACCAAGAACAAATAGCAAATGAACTCGAAAATTCAAATAAAATCCACCATTGGAAAGATCTCAATCTTACAAACTTTTCAAAATTCGAATTACCCAAATCGGAGTTAAAATGCAAAAGATATAGCGTTTAGAAGTTTTGAAAATAAACTAAACTCTGGAATTAGAAACTCTAGATCTTTCCGAATTATTTTTATAAAGAAAATCCGAATTTTCCCGCCCTGACTTGTACGGACAAAACGTGGCGTAATCTAGAATAACTGAACAAATCAATCTAGAATAATTGATCTAATACTATAGAAGAGAAACTAGATTAAATTAACATGCACACTAGAGAGCAATTATACATGAAAGAACCAACCTCAATTAATCTCTGTAGTTTTCCTCTAATTTTCCTTCTAATCTCTCTCTCTTTTCTCTTAGCAACTTTGCGTTTCCAGAGCCGATTCAGAATACTTTCGCGTGTACTGTAGCTTCGAAATACTGTAGCTTCGGTTACTGTAGCACCACGAGAACAGAAGCACCGAAGTACTCCTTCGCCTTTTCTTTTCTTCCGCTGCGCTTCCTTGCGTACGTGCTCGTCTGTTCCTCGCGAGATGCTTCGATCGTTGACACGCCTGCGCTCCTTCGATCGATCCCTGGCGACAGCTACGAGTCGACGAGAAGCTCGCACCGATGGCCACGTTCCGGATGACGAGTCCTCAGGTACGGGCGGCTTTTATAGTCTCCCAACGCGCGCGCAAGGACGGCAACAACAGTCCGTGGCGGGAACGAATTCAGCATCGATTTGGAAACCCCATAGCGAACGACGAGCGGAACCGTCCGATTAGAACGAGCGGACTCGATTTATTCCGAAATACTACGATCTATCCTGCCCTTTCCAAAACTGTCAGCCGCGATCTATCCTTTCCAAAATAACGCGACGTGGCTTGACCGCTACACAGCGCAGCCATACGCTTCTATGGTTTCCTCAACTTAATTAGTTCGAGAAAATAAATTAATTTATTTAAAATAATAAAAATATTTGTTCTGAACTTACATAGATTATTTCTGACAAAACTTTATTTTATCTTTATATACTTATAATTAATCTTTGACAGAAAGTACTATTCTTCAATCCACAAGAACTCCAATAACTTCCAGAAAATCCGAATAAATCCAGAAATTCACAAAAATCATATTTAGCAATAACATAATATTAATCAATTAGAAAGGCTGAAAATTGGGATGTTACATGGGAGACGATAACCCGCTTATGCATGTTTTGGAACAATTTATTTATCCCAAGAAAATTTGGATTTTGTGCCTACATCATTTCTGGATTTAATGGCCTAGTATTATAGAGAAGCATGCACATTCTCAACTGTAAGTAGACCTAGGCAAACCGTGTCTTTTTGCGCTGACCCTTGGCATGGTTGCCCTAGCACACCCCAAAACACGGTATGAAACGGATGTCTTCGGACCGGGCTATCACAGTACGAATGATAGGTCATGCAAGGTCTAGAAACTTAGCACGATGGGTGGCCTAGCCTGGCACAACCGATTAGGCTAGCATGAAAGCGTCTGTTTCATAAAAAAACATCATATGTACATTCTAGCCTATCGTCAATTATCTCACCCTAGTGGCCCAATCCATCATCAAATACTATCCCTTCCCTTCGACTCCTCCTATGACCCATCAAGCGTATTCCTGTCTCCTTGCACCTCCGTTGTCTCTCTCTCCTCTTGCCCTCCACCCATGCTTCCTCCCCGTGTAGCCACCTTCCCCCGCTACCCCACTCCATCCCCTCCTTGCTATCCCCACCACCACGGTGCCAGATTTAGCGACCTTCGGTCACGTCGCTATCAGAACAGCCTTGCGGCATCGTACTACTAGCTTCACCGGATGTCTCAAGGAAAAAGACGGTGACGACACCAGATCTCGACAATCCTCATTACCTTGATTCCAGATCGAGCAGTTTTCGGTTATGCCACTGCCAAATCTAGCCTTCCTGCACTGCATCACCATCATCCCCGGCAACCATGCGTGCTTCTTTTGTGATGCTAGTGCCTTTCTCGCCTCACGACACAGAGGTGGAATAGCGTACCAATATGTCGTGTCTGGGCTCGCCGGAGGCGAGTCGGCACGGCTGGCTCATCGTGCCGTGGTGATATGATGCAGTTGTCGGCGTACTATACACCAGGGTACCCTCTTCGCCGCACAAAAGCGTGCGTAGCCCACGTGGCAGTCTAGCAAGCGGGTGGGTGCTTACACCCCGTCTGTTGGATGCTAGTCCACGTGGCGTGCGGGCGAGCAGGTGGGCGATCACGCTTCGCCGCCGGCGCCAGCCTAACGTGGCGGCTTTCGACGGGGCGGCGGCACGCCGCCGCCGGTGCCGGTCCACGTGGCGGCGGGCGGCAGTGGGCGATCACGCCTGCCGCCGGGCGCCACTAACGTGGCGGCTTCGGCGTAAAGCGGCGGCACGCCGCCCTCCGGTGCGGTCCACGTGGCGGCGCGAAAGCAGTGGGCGATCACGCCGCCGCGGCGCGCCACTAACGTGGCGGCTTCGGCGGGCAAAGGGCGGCACGCCGCCCTCCGGTGCCGGCCCACGTGGCGGCGCGAAGCGAAAGGTGGGCGATCACGCCGCCGCCCGGCCGCCAGCCAACGTGGCATGCGGACGAGCACGCCTCGCTTATTCCGCCGCCATGCAAAAGGGTGGAATGCGTGGCTTGCCCCAAGTTTTTCGCCGCAGATCTTGTGTCGGCAGCTGTTGTACCTGCATGTCGGTCCCAAGGAATTCTGCTACAGGCCCGTTCCTCTGACACCTCTCACCTACCTGTCACCGAGAGGTCACATTCCGGAAGAACCGAGCGAAGGCATGCGCTGGCATTAATTAGCGCCGAGGGAACGGGACAGCGTGCAAGAGTGTAATAAATGCGTGTAAGATAGGCATGATGACCTCTCTCCTGAATCTGGCTCATGTAAGCCCGTGCATATAAGGGCACTTGAGGAAAGAAAGAGGAGGAGAGACTCAACAGAAGAGCTGGTCACCCACAAACTTGGTAACGATCCTTTCGAGAGGCAATTCAACTTCAAGCAGGAAGTAAGGCTGTTACCCTTCTCCATGGGGGCCTGAACCTGGGTAAAAAATCGTTGTGTTCATCTGAATTTAGACATCAGAGCTCGTTAGTGTGAGAGGTGCTGGGGTTTCCCTCTGCTAGGGTTAGCCAACTACCGAAGCCACCCCCCTATCGAACAAAACCCGGTCCGTAGGCTCGGGCCTGTCAGGTGGAATACACCGACAGCGGTCTAGACCCACAATATTTATTGTTCAAATCACTTTCATATAGTTAGACATTTATGTCATGTTCTAGATCTCTGTCTTTTTCTCTGTGTTGTTTTTTTTATTTGTATAGTATTAGAAATTTGCAGCTGTGATTTTCTAATAAACTAAATTGCATCATTCTTCATTACATTTTTTTTTTCTTGCGTGGAGCGTACTCGTAAAGGTCTCTTTTTTAGACTGTGTCGATGTCCAACGTGCCCGGATGGATTATATATACTCTACTCGGCGCGTTGACATCACCCGAAGCAAAAATTAACATATCTCCATTTCTGACCAAGACTTGAGATATTGATAATCCAAACAAGTCACCCACTGCCAGGTGGCCCCCTGTGTTGCGTACGTACATACTTAGGTTTGCGATTGAAACTCTCTTCACGATCAGAGCAAGCATATTTTTCCTCCACAAAAGTCTAATGCGTCTATTTAAACAACTACCGGACCCTGTTGTGACTTGCTTGGATGCCGTGTGACATGACTGTCAACAAATTAAAACTAAATCCATTCCAGTGGAAAAGTAATAGACTGTCCAACCTTCCTATATAGAATAAACGACCTAACCTATAGCAGCGTTACTTGTAGGCAACTTGGCATACTCCGTACAAATATTATTCCAATTTCCTGGTCACAAAGGAACCCTAGATTTTTTAAAGAATAGCCACGCTCACATCAAAATTGTAAAATTAATACTCTCTGACAAATCAAGCTGTTTGAAAGCGCAGGATAATTTTTTTTTGTCTTTCCTACGGATTGGAACCGATGAAACTTATTTTAATTTTTTATAGCTGAGAAATAATTTTTTTATTTTGTTTTGAACGGGTGCACCGAAAACGAGGAGATCCAACGATGCGAACCGCTGAATCTGAAGGAATCAAGCAGCTCAAGACTCTCAAATCAAGCAACGGAATCAGCGATGGGATTAGCCGGAGGATCAAACGGGCCGCTCGGCTAATCAAGCGGGAAGTTTTTCCTATCACTTTTTCCCATTAGCTAATTAGCTAAGAAAAAGTGCAGGGATTAGCTAAGAAAAAGTGACGGAAAAAGTGGCGTCCGGAATTAGCTAAGAAAATTTCAGCGGTCTGGAACCATTGGATTCCTTCGGTCGATTCCAGCGGTTCCGGACTGTTGGATCTCCTCGTTTTTCAGCGCATCCTGTTCATAGCAAAATAAAAAAATTATTTGATAGCTGCAAAAAAAATTAAAATAAGTTTTAGGGGTTCCAATCTGCAGGAAAGACAAAAAAAATTATCCTACACTTCTAAATAGCTGGATTTGGCCCGACAGGGCTAATTTTACAATTTTGACACAAAACGTAGCTATTCTTCGAAAAAATCTAGCTAAAGGGCTAGAACCTTAAAAAAATAACAAAGGTGCGTAGTTTTGAGACACATGTAGTCATATTTCCGAAACTTTGGATATCAATATCATTTTAAATATTTATATTAAGTGTATACAAATTATACAAATAGAATTATCTAAAAATTATTTTCAAAGTAGAATAATTTTATGTTTATATAAATATATTTAATAAAAGTTAATAGTAAACATGATGTTTTAAAGACCGTGCTGATGATGTCTGACGTATATTTGTGATGGGAGGGAGCATATACTCTACTGGCACACTGACATCACTCGAAGAAAAAATTAACATTTCCATTTTTGACCAAGATGTGAGATATTGGTAATCCAAACGAGTCACCTACTGCCAGGTGGCCCCTGTCTTGCGTACATGTGCAAGGGCCGGTTCGTCCTCCCCTCGTGACTGGGCCCTTTCCCTTCCCGCCCCCTCAAGCTCGATTAGCACGACAACCTAGTGGGAATAGTTATCAGTTGATTACAAGAAAGAAATCCAACCTTTTGCCGATCGGTGGCCGCCGTCGCCGTCGAGCGTTGCGTGCTTCTTGTACCAAAGCCTTCCTTCCAACACTGAATCGTCTCTATTCTTTGGTTGATTGATTTCCCCCTCAGCTCTGGTTCTTGTTCTTGTTTGGTTGCGTTTCTTGCACCAGCCAGGTAGGCTGATACCTGGATCGATGGTGGTGGTGACGTGAAGCGCCCGGAGGCGCTCGAGGAGAGGCTGCTGCTGCCGCCGCCGCTGCCTGAGGCGGTGGCAGCGGGAAATGGAGACGACAACGGCGGTAAGGCGAGGAGGAAGTGGAGAAGACGTACCTTGATGTGCTGGGCGTGTGCTGCTCCGCGGAGGTCGCGCTCGTGGAGAAGCTGCTGGCGCCGCTCGACGGCGTGAGGGCGGTCTCCGTCGTCGTCCCTCCAGGACCGTCATCGTCGAGCACGACCCCGCCGTCGTCTCCCAGTCCAACATCGGTAACCAGCCCTCCATCGTCCTCATCAAATCTTCACATCCTTTCTACGAAAATTCTCACAAGAAACTAACAAATTTGAGTGTGTTGTCTTGCCTGAACCAGTGAAGGCTCTGAACAAGGCAGCCCTCGAGGCCTCGGTGAGAGCCTACGGCAGCAGCGGGATCATCAGCCGGTGGCCCAGCCCGTACATCGTCTCCAGCGGCGTCCTCCTCCTCGCGTCTCTCTTCCGGTGGCTCCTCCCTCCCCTGGAGTGGTTGGCCCTGGTGGCGGTCATCGCCGGCTCTCCGCCGATGCTGCTACGGGGCTTCGCCGCGGCCAGCAGGCTCACCCTGGACATCAACATACTCATGCTGATCGCCGTCGTCGGTGCCATCGCTCTCCAGGACTTCATGGAGGCAGGCGTCATCGTCTTCCTCTTCACCACCGCAGAATGGCTCGAGACCCTGGCTTGCACCAAGGTATTGAACCCAGTTCGGAAATCTCTTAATCCTGCACTAGTTGCCATGATCAATAGTTTTTCTTTGTAGAATTTGATAACAATTTCCACTGATAAGTGAAGTGATGAGAATTCAGTTCTGAACCTGGCTGGCTGTCACACATTGTGGGTACAGGCGAGCGCCGGGATGTCGTCGTTGATGAGCATGATCCCGCCGAAGGTAGTCCTCGCGGAGACGGGCGAGGTGGTCAATTTGCACGACGTCCGTGTAGGCACCGTCATCGCGGTCAGGGCCGGGGAGGTGGTCCCAATCGACGGCGTGGTGGTCGACGGGCAGAGTGAGGTCGACGAGAGTAGCCTCACCGGGGAGTCCTTCCCCGTGCCGAAGCAGCCGCAGTCCGAGGTCTGGGCTGGCACACTGAACTTGGATGGTATACAAATCAGCCTTTTCGGTAGCATTTGCATACAACTTCTGAAAGTCTTAAACATCTGAAGAGCCTCAAAGGCAACAATGTTCTTGCAGTCATCAGTTTCTGTCACGTTGCAGGTTACATTGCCGTGAGGACGACTTCTCTTGCTGAGAACTCTACTGTGGCTAAGATGGAAAGGCTGGTGGAGGAGGCGCAGAACAGCCGGTCGAAGACGCAGCGGCTGATCGATTCATGCGCAAAGTACTACACGCCAGGTACACGACGATGATGCACTCACCCAGACATGACCATATTCTGAAGATGTACAATGATGGACAACAAATTCATCAGAAACATTGTTCTTGTGCAGCTGTGGTGGTTCTTGCAGCAGGGGTGGCTTTGCTTCCATTGTTACTCGGAGCACATGACCTGAAACATTGGTTCCTGCTGGCCCTTGTGCTGCTGGTGAGCGCGTGCCCATGCGCGCTGGTGCTATCGACGCCTGTCGCCACCTTCTGCGCGCTCCTGAGGGCGGCGAGGATGGGGATACTCATCAAGGGAGGGGACATCCTTGAATCATTGGGCGAGATCAGGGTCGTGGCATTCGACAAGACCGGCACGATCACCAAAGGGGAGTTCAGCATTGACGAATTCCGTGTGGTTGGGGACAAGGTTCAGATGAGTCATCTTCTTTACTGGTACGATCGATTTCACCGCTTGGCATGCAGCTAATGCTGATGATATTCCATTGCTTCTGCCGAACGATATGATAGGATTTCAATGCATAACCAATTTTACGCTTATCGATTGGTCCTTACTGCTGAAATTCTTGTGTGAAATCATCTTCTTTTTTTCTTGCAGGGTTTCAAGCATTGAGAGCAAATCAAGCCACCCAATGGCAACTGCCCTTGTGGAGTACGCTCAATCTAAATCTATCCATCCAAAGCCGGAAAATGTCGCCGAGTTTCGCATCTTTCCTGGGGAGGGCGTCTATGGAGAGATCAATGGAAAACACATCTACATTGGAAACAAAAGGGCCTTGACAAGGGCATCATATCAGACAGGTGAGCAACACTTTGTACGTGACAACTGAAGTTGCAGAAAGAAAACTGATTGAACTCAACTTTATGGCTTTTATAGTTCCAGAAATGGATGATCTCAAAGGGGTGTCCATCGGTTACGTGATCTGCGACGGAGAGCTTGTCGGGGTGTTTTGGCTCTCCGACGACTGCCGTACCGGGGCGGCAGAAGCAATCCGGGAGCTGATATCACTGGGCATCAAGTCAGTGATGCTCACGGGAGACAGCACCGCGGCAGCCATGCACGCACAGGAGAAGCTTGGAGGCGTCCTAGAGGAGCTCTACTCCGAGCTCCTCCCGGAGGACAAGGTCCGGATCGTCGGCAGCCTCAAGACAAGGGTCGGCCCGACATTTATGGTCGGCGACGGCATGAACGATGCCCCGGCGCTAGCCATGGCGGACGTGGGCCTCTCCATGGGCTTGTCCGGCTCGGCTGCCGCCATGGAGACCAGCCACGCGACGCTCATGTCCAGCGACATCCTCAGGGTACCCGAGGCCGTCAGGCTCGGGAGGCGCGCCCGCCAGACCATCGCCATCAACGTGGTGACCTCGGTGTCCGCGAAGGCCGCCGTCGTCGTGCTCGCCCTCGCGTGGCGCCCGGTGCTGTGGGCGGCCCTTCTCGCCGACGTCGGGACGTGCCTGCTCGTCGTGCTGAACAGCATGCTCCTGCTGAGGGAGAGGAACGGCGGGAAGGACGTGACGTGCCGCGCGACGGCGAGGTCCCTGATGATGAGGTCTCAGCTCGCCGGCGCCGGTACATCCAACGCTGCAACCACGAGCGCTCCGAGATCAGCTGGCCATGAAGGAACCAAAGGTTGCCATTGCTGTCAGAAGCCAAGCGAGTCGCTCGAGCACTCGGTCGTGATCGACATCCCAGCAGGCCGCGATCATAAAGAAGATCGAACGGCGGCTGCGCGTACGACGGCGGAAGGCAAGGTCGCCGCCGGGTGTTGCGGCGCCAGCGAGGCGACCGGACGCGTCGCTTCCGTGGCGCCAACCGCGAGCTGCGCGTCGAAAGAATGCTGCGCCGGTGACAGAGGAGGCAGCAAGGAAGCAGGTGAAGAAGATAGCTGCGCGAAAGCCTGTTGCAACAAGGAGTTCAGACTGCCGCATTCGCCTGATTCTTTGCAGGAACGCAAGGTGTAGCTGATCTAGTGGTGAAGATGACAATCTGCTGACAGGCTGATGTTGCATTGCAACTTTGCAAGATCTGTAAGAATTTTACTGGTGCATCATGTAATGTTCCTCACTTCCTTGTGCTAAAATTTACTGCACTTGCAGGATTGATTTGCCAAGTTCTGTGTAACCGCTTGCGTACATGTTGTGCTCAAGTGCGAAGCGTATAGCTACCGTGTCAATGACCATAACCACCCTGGACTTATGTACAGTACCATATAAAATAGTGGTTCAGATCTGATAAGTTTCAAATCACAAATTTTGCTTCTGTGATTCTACCACGATCCAAACACCCGATCCTGACAACGCGTTGCCTCAGTCTTGCAAGCTCTCAAATCGCAAGTGGCATGTGCTCAGATGCCTGCTTAATCTTCAGTGCAGCAGTCTGCACTTGGTACGACGAATACAAATATAAAATTGAGAACAAATTACATAGGCTTCTCTTTTTTTCGTCTTTGTTTGCTATAATTCATAGCTCGAATCCACTTTAAACACTACAAATACAAAATTGAGAACAAAAATACATAGGCTTCTCTTTCTATAATTCATAGCTCACGATCCTACGTATCTTGAACCCGTTTTCCATGAAGCAAAATCTTAACTACGCCCATTTGGCCAGCAAGGACATGAGGCCGGCCCCGACCAGCATGGACACGTTGATGGCAAGCTGCAGCTTCCCCCTGCTCTGCACAATGGGGTTCATGAAGTCCTCGGCGAGGAGGTCGACGAGGGCCATGTACACGAGGATCCCTGCCGCGACGGAGTTGAGGAGGCCCTCCACGACCAGCGCCGTCGGGCTGTTCTCGTTGTACACGTTAGATATGCCGACGCCGATGACGATGCCCACCGGCGTGGTCAGGCAGAAGAAGAGGATCATCGTCACGATGGACCTCACCTTGAACTTTGCCTGCGTGAGCAACGAATCGAGTTAATCAGTCGGGTGAGTAATTCAATTGCACAATGCACCGAATCTTTTTAGCTTAAATACTCCACCGTTCTTTTCAATTTATCGTTTTAAAATGCGTATAGTCAACATTGTAATCTTTGATCACAACTATTTAGATCTGTCACATACCAAATATTTCTTTATTATTATATTTTTAATAATTTATAATGTATTATTAGAAAATCTAATAGTCAAAGCGGTGTATTGGAATCTGTCCTAAGGGCATGTACATGTCAGCTGATATTTCTTTATTATTATATTTTTAATAATTTATAATGTATAATTAGAAAATCTAATAGTCAAAGCGGTGTGTTGGAAGGCATGTACAATAGTACTGTCTGTAAGACTATGCAATGTAGAATTTTATATGATGTGGAGCGAGAAAAAAGTGCTAGTTATTATTTAATGAGATAGTCTTATAGACGGTTTTTACTTTATGTATCATTTTATAGGTAGTCTGTTAATTAGATGAGAGATTATTATAGGCAACTATGTACATAGACAATTCATTGTATTAGTTATTTTTAATACTGTCTATAAATAATATAAAAATATATTAAAACAGATGTTATCTATACTACTGTACATGCTCTAATGTTCAAGCCGACAAATAAAACAGGGGCTGTTTCTATCCTAGAATTTTCGGGGCTGTTTCTATACTAGAATTTTGGCATCCTAGTGGCGCAACGCAGGACCTAATTCTGTTCACTTGTGGTTCTCTCACGATTCACGAGTACCAGGAAATCAGGAATCAATCATTCGAAGCTTTAGTGCTCTCGACCTTCTCATCACCTCTCGAGTAACCATGCCTTTCCAAGTCAAAGCATTATAGTACTCGAATCTATTTTAGGATAAAGTACTCCTTTTTAAAAGAATCAAAGCATGCAGCCTTTGTTTAGATTAGTTTTTTTTTCCACTTTTGGTAGGAACCATACACACAAATTTACATGCACAACATCTATCTGACGAGCCATCACCATGGCTGACTGCCGTTGGTAGTGCTGAATTGCTGACTGCCGTTGGTAGTGCTGAGATACGTACAGCCAAACATTTCTAACATGAGTTATAAAAGGCGGTCCCCTAGCTAGCCCCTCCTAGACTCACATAATTAGCTATCAGATTCGCTAGCACTTAGCGTCTCGGTGAACCATGTTTCTAATTGATCATCAAGATGTTAAAAAGTATCAATTGGCGACAAATTTGGTATTAATATACTTGTTGCAAAAAAACAGCTATACTAGATTTAACAGTCAAAGCAGCCAATGGCGGAGACAAGAGTTGGAGATAACATGGACCAAATAATTCCAATTATGCAACAATATTTGACATGAGAGGCCAAATAGTACTAATGTTATTAAATCGTGTTCAGATCTAAGTAGCTAAAATTAAACTTTGAGATCACCGGGGGCCATGGCCCCACCGCACCCTCCCCGCCATTGAAAATTTTCAGTACTTTCGGTGTGTTTGGTTAGTTGTACCAAGTGGTGTATGTATAAATGGTTCAAAAAAAAATCATCTATGTGTTTGGTTGTTTGAATGTAACTATCCCATTCTAGATGGTGGGATATAAATTTAAGAAATATTCCCTATACATACTGAATCATTTCATTCACCCAAAATAATAGAATCAAATGGTATAGAACCATCCCATCCCATCCCATTCAACTTCACCTCACCAACCAAACACACCCTTAGAAACTGCATCAAAATAATCTCAAAAAAGAAATCTATGTAAATATCCAAAACGATCCACAGTGTGACGGAGTTGACCTGAACGATGCATCCACCGAGCCCCATGCCCTCGAACATCTGGTGGAAGCTCAGGGCGACCACCAGCGGCTTGATGGTGTCGGGTTCCTGAGACGTGCCGAGGGAGATGCCGATGATCACCGAGTGCACCACGATTCCCAGCTCCAGGACCTACACCACCGTCGTCGAAACAGAAGATTAGAATCCACACATGAGTTGATTTTTATTTTTTTTTCTAGTATCTGTTTAGATTTATCAGTCGTTCTGCTGTTTTATGCGGTTTATTCTTCTCCAAATTAAATACTACTAGCCGTATTCGTATGTATATGTTGCCTCTATAAATTGAGAAAATTTATCAAGTGCATACGCTGCTCTTTTCAATGAAGAGGTTTAAGCAATTAAAACGGGCTGTAACCTGAGAGATGACGCGGTGCCGGAGCGTGTGCTCATTGTCGCCATCGCCGCCGCCGATGGCAGCGACGACCGCTGTCGAGCCGTGCGCGTGGCCATGCGTCGCGTGCGTGTGCATGTGCACGTGCCCCTCGTGCTCCCCTCCGTCGTGGCGATGCGCTCCCTCGTCGCCTCCGCCCTGGCCCTGCTTCTCCTCGTCCCCGTTGGCGGCGCTTCCCGTCGCGTCGGCGGCGTCCTTCTTGAAGTGGACGCGCGTGAAGTAGCCCGTGGCGACGGTGTCGACGACGAGTGTGCCGATGGCGCCGACCATGGCGCCGAAACCGGCGAACGGGAAATTCTTCCACGGCCCGCCGGCGGTCAGGCAGTTCGACGTGAGTTTTTCGAA
This sequence comes from Guadua angustifolia, assembly GCA_036346375.1. Classification (NCBI taxonomy): domain Eukaryota; kingdom Viridiplantae; phylum Streptophyta; class Magnoliopsida; order Poales; family Poaceae; genus Guadua; species Guadua angustifolia. The sequence goes on along the minus strand of CM070512.1, from coordinate 33,401,127 downwards.
TGCGTCGGGGAGGATGTGGATAAACCCCGTGGCGAGGATGACCCCCGCCGCGAACGCCTTGATCAGGAAGAACACGTCGCCCTCGGGCCGCAGCGCTGGCACGCGCCGCCCAAGCACCGGCAAGCTGCACCCCAGCGCCCCGGACACCAGGATGGAGAAGAAGGCCGCGATCTTGAGCGGCTTCGCCCGCGCCCGGTTGTGCGCCGCTGCCTCAGACGCTCCGCAGTCACCGTCGTCATCACCGCGTGCGGCATCAACGAGAAATAGCAGCGCCACGGCGGCGGCGAGCAGCACGGTCGCGCTCGGCTTCATGGCTAGGCGAGGAGGAGATCGATGGGAGAGCTTACAACTAGCTATTTCGTTTTATAGAGTGGAGATACAAGTAGCGTCGTGTCGCTGCGGTTAATTAGGACTTTAATCACTTGATCAATTAGGATATTCAGATGAAAGCGATGGTCACACGGTGACGACATGCGTGGGAACACATGTATATACAATGCCAAGCGGAGAGTTCGGTTTTGCCGGTGGTTAGTGTGTCAATTAAGGGAGGAGCCGAGGTTTCCTTGATTTGTTTCGGCTGATTAGGAGGTAATTGCACTGGATGACGACATTTTTTGTGCACGTAGGGAGAAGTTGGCGACATATTGTTTACAGCGGGCATGCGTGTGGAAGTTGACTTTTAGTGCGAGAGAAACATGCCGGAGGTCTATCACTACTCTGGCAACGGTCACGAGATATAATTTTTTTTCTGAAGTAAATTTCGAGGAACTACCAGTTTTTCTTACAATCTATTACAAAACTATAAATTTTAATTTTTATTTTAAAAAACTATAGATTTTAGGAGAATTTGTGTCACAAGATTACACTATCAAACCCACTACAGGAAACAATCAATTCTAAAATCTATAGTTTTGTGATATAAATTCTCCTAAAATCTATAATTTTACTAAATAGAAACTAAAACTTATAGTTTTCTGATTATTTGTACAGGAAACATATAGTTTTTTAAAATTTACTCATTTTTCAATGTTGAGTAAATTTCATACAACTACATATTTAATAGCAAAACCAATGCTAAGTAAACTACTCCTTCAATTATCAATTCAATCTCTCCCTTCCCCTTTCCCTACTCAACTTTTTCACCTTCTTCCCACTCTTAACACGAAAAATTTAAAAAGGAAACATTTAAACTTTAAAAATTTTAAATAGGAAGTTTCAACTAAAAATTCAACTCAAAATTTAAACTCGTAAAAATTTAAATCAAAAATTTCAGATCAGAAAGTTTCAACTAGAAAAATTTCAACTTGAACACGAATTGTTTCAAATAAAAAAATTTCATATCGAAAAGTTTCAACTCATAAAACTTTTAATTCAAAAGATTGGTACGAAAAGTTTCGATTCAAAAAACTTTTGGTTCAAAAGTTTCTATTTAAAATTCAACTCAAAAAAATTTCAATCAAAAAATTTTAAATCGAAAAGTTTCATCATGAAATTTTTAAAATTAGAAAGTTTCAACTTGAAAAAAAATTAAATCAAAAAGTTCGATCTCCAAAAAATTCAATTAAAAAACTTCCAAATCGTAAAGTTTCTGTTCAACAAACTTTAAGTTTGAAAAGTTTCTATTCAACAAACTTTCAGATCGAAAAGTTCACTTAGAAAACTTTCAAAAGTGGTTAAAAATACTTGTTTTCAAAAACATGAGGGAAAAATTTGAAATACAAAAACTATTTGGAGCTTGAGGAGAAGGAATGGAGGAGAAAAAGGGATGAAGGTGATGCCACTTGTCATAAGGAGAGCGCCTTTGAGAGGAGAAGGAAGTATGGGAAAGGAGTTAATAACACTTGTCATAAGAAGAGAGCTTTTGAGGGGAGTGCTGCCACTAATCATAAAGAGAATGTCTCCTCACCAAATCATTGGTAAGGGTGACCTTAAATTAGTAATTCCTTGGGTTGGTTGCAAGATTGGTGTCGCTATTAACCTTCAACTCAACTCCTACCCCTCCCCATTTATTCGACCCACGGGCATCACCCTCCCCTCTGACCACCTCTGTACAATTGATCCCATGGCTACAGATGTCCTAAAGAAGCTTGCTAGCATTGTCACATCACCCAAGCCCAACTCACGAAGACACATCCAATGGTTCAAAGTGTACCCCTAATAGAAGAAGAAAAAATGTATGTCTTAAAAAAAAGAAAATCAAATAGGTGCATGATCCTCATCAAACCCATTATTTTAAAATTATGATTTTTGAAAAATTGAAGCAAAACTTTTTTTTTCACCTCAACTTGTCAAGAAGAATGATATTGGGAAATTGAGCATGCTTAACTCAAATGGGGGAAATAAGTTTACAAACATTTGGCACAATAATTGTAGCCATCGACGATCGTTGAATTACACCTGGGATAAACAAAGTGGACAACTAGGGAGAACAGCCTTTTTCCTAGATGCATGCATTAGAAAAAAATCGTTGACCATCGCATGAATGTCTCAAATCTACTACTCACACATTGTTAGGATCCAAATATGTAATTCCGGACTCTCTATATATACTGCACTAGCCTAGAATCACATTAGTTGTCTAGAATCATGTTAGCACACACAGCGGCAACATAAATGTATTGCCACAATCAGACACAGCGGAAACATAATAAAAAAACTATATTTATTGGATAAAAGATAGTTGAATGACCATAAAATAGATTTTACATTTATTAGGCCTCACAAGGCTTTAACTCTACGGAAACAGTAGAGAAACAGAAAAACTTTAGCAGATAACCTATCAACATACCACAGGTATTTGACAAGGTTTGACTCCTAGCAACTCGCTTCTTCATGGAACTCCTCCTCCAAACCAGGTGTAGACTCCTCTTCAACTGATGGATTTATTGTAGCAAGAGTGAGTACATAATGCACTCAACAAGTTGTGCACAGGATACAAGTTAATTATATCTACATACAAGGCTTATTCCAAAAGAATATCCGATGTGGCTATTTTGCAATAAAGCAGTGTTTGCAATTGAATACAATAAATATATTAAAATAAAGAGTAAAAAATAACATAATAATAAATTTATCATATATTTCTCAAGATAAGCTGACACACATGCTAAACAAATTTCATTACTCCCATTGTCACAAAGCCTTCCTTCCCAGGTTTAGTTTTATAAAATCTAACTCTTGTATGAAATTCTCAAGCATTATCCATAACTGAGGATATGACAATTAGAATAAGTTGTACATTCTGAAGAGTTTATACACTTTACCCACAAGATACGATCAATCTTATATTATCGGCCATAGCACATACCCATTGATGTGTGACTAAAAAAATCATAACAAAATATTTTAAAAACTCTATCCAAACATAGACACTCTCGATAATCTTGGTCTCACTATTGCTCCATCACGCAGAGTAGAAGAATAAGAAAAACTCATCATTGGACTAGGAGTAATCACTGTTTAATATGTGGAGCCACTACTACACACACCTTCCCCAACTGCACACACAGCTTTTTTATCCTCCTAAGATATCATATGTCAATACTCGGTAACTTACTGAGTTTGATTTGTCTCATTCCAAACAAGTGGCTGTATGATTCAGTCTATTTGAGTAACTTACAAGATTAAGTCCTTAATTGACTACAACAAGACTTCTAAATAAATTTCAGAACCATATCAAACGATTCACCCAGAAAATTCCTTTTCGTATTAAAAAATTCCAAGTGAAGCTTTAATTAGCAATAAAAATTATGAAAATTTTTGGAAAGGCTAAAGTACTTTAAACATATTCAAGATGGAAAAATTAGGATGTTACAAATCTTCTCTCTTAATAAAATCTCAATCCTGAGATTTTAGGTTGACTAGAGAAACAAGCTAGGAAATTCTAATTTTAGATTCTCTCCACACTTCCATGTTGCTTCACTTTCAAAGTGATTACTCCATTGCACTCTACAAAAACAAATTGACTTGCTCCTAGTTTTACGATCAACAACATCCAAAATCTTAATCAGTTGCTACTAATAAGTCAAATAATCTTGCAATTCGATTGACCCTAACAGTGTTTGCTTTGTTTGCACTTAAAGACACTTCTTTAGCTAATAAACACAAAAAAATATCATGCACTCCTGCCAAAAATCGACGCAACTCTAACTGATAAGCAACTTTTCCTTTACACTTTAAGACTTTGAATGGACCAACAAATCTTGGTGCAACCTTTCCTTTAGAGTGAAATCTTCTGACTCCTTTAAGTGTGTAACTCTAAGATAAACAAAATCCTCAAGCTTGAAACTCAATTCTCGATGATCAACATAGCTCTTCTACCTTGACTAAGCTACCTTTAGCTTTTCTCTAAAAATAGAAATATGCACTTTCACTTCTTTGAGAATACCAAGTCCAAAGAGAAGACATTCTCCTATCTCATTCTAGTTCAACAGAGTATGACATGAGTGACCATACAATGCTTCAAACAGCGATATCTATAAACTATCTTGAAAACAGTTATTGTAATTGAACTTTGCATACGTCAAACTTTTATCTAAAGTAATAGCATGACCTAGAGCACAAGCTCTTAACATATCCTCTAAAATCTGATTAACTCTTTCAAGCTGACCATCTAATTGGAATGATATGAAGTAATAAAGTTTAAATGAGTTTCCATTGTGTCGGTGTATTCTATACCGGGGTACTCTCTCCACCGCTATTAGGTGGGACCGCGTGCGCAAGACATGGAAAGAAGAGGGTCCTATACAAGGGACTCAACCTACTGAAGAGAGGCTTGGCGGGCGCATCAGACGTGGTCACCAATGAAAGGGGCGACTGTGTCCCGACCTTGGGCGACTGTGTCATGGTCCTCGATGACTGTGACACGTGGCCACTCGAAGAGCAGTTGGGAGACCAGGCCACATGGTCGTCCGATGAGCAGGCGGGCCCATTATCAGTCATCCACGAAGACAGGGCTGGGAGGCTTCCACCCGAAGCCTTCGCCAGTATCACGACGTATTATAGTCATTAAATGCGCATGGGAGCCAATAAATGCGCATGGAGCCATTACAATGCGCCTGGGAGCCGTTAAATAGGCGTGGCTCCCTGACGCTATGATGACCTGTCCCTTTGACTGAGCCAACTCCACCAACTCCCATTCCATCTCGTGATCACCAGGCAATTCGGGAGACGCGGTACCAGCGCTCATCACGCAGCCGTCCAACCCTCCCCGCAATCAAGATAGGCGGTGTCCAGCAACGGCGTAGACAAAGATGCTCAAAAGGACAGTAGCAATAGGATTCGACACAATCAATGTAATTAATGTAAAACCACTCCCTCCACTTGCCCTAGCCAGTCCCGGGAGTATATAAGGGAGCTAGTGTGCATGGGGTGGGAGAGAGGTTGATCAGTTCACAACAGAGAAAAGATCCAAAGCTCAAACGATCGAAAGATCAGGTGAACTGAGAACAAGTGGTATACTAGAGTAACACGAGCTTGAGCAGAACATAGGGCTGTTACCCACATTAGGGGTCCGAACCTGGCTAAATCCCTGTGTATTCTTGAGTTTCCTGTCCTACTCATCACGAGAGGAGAGTCGAGAGTGACGCAGCTGCGAAGACTCCCCTCTACCGAACTCGGTTATACACTCGAACCAATACTGTCTGGCACAAACCCGCCGACAGGGCACGCCAGGTAGGGGTGGTAGTAGCTGTTTCACCCTTTCCTTTCTTTAGCAGATCATCAAGCGCCGGCAGCGAAGATGGAAGCTTCGCGCTCCCATCAGGCAAGGGACCGTCCGACGCCTTCCGCAGAAGACGGCGGTGCCCCCACCGCGGCAGGAGCACAGCCGATCCGACGGTGGTTAGCGATGGAGGAGGCCATGCCGGCCCAGAACCTGGATGCGGCTCGCATCCTTCTAGAGCATCCACCGGTGGAGCTGGGGGGCAACACCTCGGCTGCACCATGGTTGCAGGACATCGCCCGCCTCGTGAACGCGGCCCAGCTCCATGTGGAGGCGTTAGAATGGCTGGGTACCTCTGGTACCCCGCGGTCGAAGTCGTGTGCAGAGCGCACGCAAGCTTCGAGCCACCCGAGCGAGGAACGCCCACGTCATGGTGGGCAAAGCATGGGAAAGGGCGTTCAAGGCACAGGTCCTGCTCTCGCGGGGGGTCGTGTGACGGCTCCAGTACCATCCCGCGCGTCCCCTAGGCGTGAGGGGAGTGTCCACGAAGATCTTAGGGCTCACTTGGAGGAGCGATGGCGGGGGCGCGGTGGTGACTTGCGCGTCGAGTTACAACGTCATCAAGCGCAGGAGCAAGACCACGGTAAGCAGATGGCTCTCGAAGAAGACGACTCCTCCCGCGATCCGACTTTCCTGCAGAAGAGGAGACCTTCTCCTCCGAGTCTTGCAGGAGCCAAGTCCCGCGCTCCCCGGCGCGGCCTCCGGGCTGAGGTTCAGGGGGGCTACGCGGTTCCCCTTACGGCGTGGGGTGCCAGGCGTTCTCCAACCGGCTGCGCCGCGTCGCATGGCCGAAAAGGTTCCGCCCGGCAACCATCGAGAAGTATGATGGCACCACCAACCCGGAGTTCCTGTAGATCTACACCACGGTAGTGCAGGATGCTGGCGGCTCTGAGAAGGTTATGGTGAACTATCTCCCGACAGCTTTGGTAGGCTCAACCCGTTCTTGGCTGATGAACCTCCCGAGAGGGTCGGTGCACTCATGGGCAGAGTTGTGTGGTCAGTTCGTCACCAACTTCCAGGGCTCCTACGCCTAGCCAGGTGTGGAGGATGACCTCCATACCCTCGAATAGAAGAGAGGGGAGTCGTTGCGCGTGTTCATCCAGTGATTCATCTACTGCCGCAACATGATCCCTAAGATCTCCAGCCAATCCATCATCATTGCCTTCTGGAGGGCGCGTGCGAGACCGCAAGATGAAAGAGAAGATGGCTACCCGTGACATCGCCACCACGTCCGAGCTATTTGCCTTGGCGCACAAGTGCGCTCGGGCGGTGGAGGCATGGGAGAAGTTGGCCGGAGAGGACGGCGTTCATGGTGGAGGCGAAGCTGGAACCTCGAAAGGTCTCGGTTCCGCAAACAAAGAAGAAGCGTGCGGCGGCCGAGTCTGGTCAGGTCTTGGCCACCGAGCGTGGGTACAAGGGTGTCAAGCTGCGGCGAGACGATCGCCGCAACCGGCAGGATGGCCGCCGTGATCGGCAGGACTACCGTCAGTAGGAAAACAGGGGTAAGGTCTTCTGCCCCATCCATAACACTAATGTGCACGATTTGGATAATTGCCAGGTTGTGCACAAGAAGGTGGAGCTGGCTCAGTGAACGCCGCCTCCTCATGACGCGGCGACAAGGGCGATGACTACGCCCGCTTCTTCCAAAGAGGTGGAGCATAGGGTGGCCTACATCAACGGTGGTTCGCCACCCACACCTCCAACTCAAGTACAAGCTCCCAATGATGGAAGTCTGCGTCGTCATTACCAAGTCTTGAGGCGGCTAATTTCTAGGCCGAGGTGGTCAGAGGAGCCGATCACCTTCAGCCGCGTCGACCACCCTGCGAGCACGGCCGGCCTAGGGCACCTTTCGATCGTGGTTTCGCTCACGGTTCGGAACGTGAAGCTCGGGTGCGTACTGATCGACGGGGGGAGCTCCATCAACCTCCTGTCCCCCAGGGCGTTTCGGTCTCTTCAGATCCCAGAGCGAGAGCTGCGCCCGGCGCTTCCCTTCTATGGAGTCACCCCGAGGGCTAGCTCGATGCCCCTGGGCCAAGTCCGCCTTCCCGTTACTTTCAGAAACATGGACAACTACCGCACGGAGTTGATGGACTTTGACGTCACCGACTTCAACCTCCCCTACAATGCCTTACTTGGCCGACCCGCGTTGGTCAAGTTCATGACGACCACCCACTATGCCTATATGGTGGTGAAGATGCCGGGACCCGGAGGTCCCATAAACATCTAGGTGGACAAGCTAGAGGCCTTGCGCTGCGACAAGCAAGCCTTGGACCTGGTAGGTGCCACCTGTGCAAGGCAGGCCGATGCTGCCTACTCGGGAGCCCCTCTGGTGAAGACCCGTGCCTCGCCTGGTCTACCCGGCGAGGTTAAGGTGGTCTCCCTGAGCGAGGTCGAGCCCGAGAAGACTGTCAAGCTGGGCGCCAACCTTGGCGCCAAATTGGCAACACTCCCGAAGGTGCGCCCGGTCCAACAAAAGGTCCTGTGCCAGGCCCCCGAGTGACCAGATGCCATCCGCAAGGAAGTGGAGAAGCTGTTGTACGCGGGTATCATTAGGGAGGTTATTCACCCCGAATCGCTTGCCAACCCCGTGCTCGTCAAGAAGTCCAACGGGAAGTGGCGAATGTGTGTTGACTTCACCGACTTCAACAAGGCCTGCCTGAAGGATCCATACCCATTCTCGCGCGATCGACCGATCGTGGGTTCTACTACAGGTGCGAGTCAGTCAAGCTTCGATGCATACCGGGTACCACCAGATTAGCATGGCAAAAGAGGATGAAGAGTAGACTGCATTTGTAACCCCTATGGGTGTTTATTGCTACATTTGAATGCCATTTGGATTAAAAAATACTGGTTCTACTTATCAGCGTGCCATGCACGCCGCTTTTTGACCACAGGTCAGGCATAACCTCGAGGTATACATCGACGACCTGGTGGTGAAGGCTGAGAAGAGCGAAAGACTGATCGAGGATTTGATGGAAACCTTCACCAAGCTCAGGAAGAATCAACTGAAGCTCAATCCCGAGAAATGCTTCTTCGGCGTACCCTCCGGGAAGCTATTGGGATTCCTCGTGTCCGGTCGAGGCATTGAGGCCAATCCCGACAAGATTGCGGCCACCGAACACATGAAGTCATCGACTGCACTCAAGCATGTCCAAGGTTCAGCTAGTCGCTATATCCCCAGGCGATTATCGCTTCACCGAGAAAAAAAATTCTCCCCTTGTTCAAGCCATTGAAGAGCACCAAACACTTCGAATGGACGCCTAAAGCCCAACAACCGTTTGAAGACCGGAAAAAATACCTCTCCTCACACCCAGTACTAGTCGGTCCTACTCCCGGTGAGCCGCTGCTTTTATATATCACGGCTACCTCGGCGGTAGTGAGTGCGATGCTGGTGGCGGAGAGGGAACGCGTCCAGAGAGACCAATCTACTACATCAGCAAGGTGCTATCCGACGGGGAGACCAGGTATCCGCAGGCACAGAAGATGCTCTACGCCGTTTTGGTGGCGTCCCGGAAGCTCCAACACTACTTTCAGGAACGGGAGATCACGGTGGTCACAGCCTACCCACTTCGAGAGATACTCCACAGCCGAGAAATCGAAGGTCGTATTACCAAGTGGTCGGTGAAACTAGGCGAATTTTGCCTCAAGTTTCGCCCACGCACTGCCATCAAGAGTCAAAGGTTGGCTGAGTTCGTCGCCGAGTGGACTACGTCCACCCCTGAAGCTGAAGGAGCACCCGTGGACCCTGTTCTTCGACGGCTCTTTCTGGGTCAAGGGCGCGGGGGCTGGGTTTGTCCTGGTCTCCCTGACCAGGGACATCCTCCGATACCTGATCGTCTTAGACTTCAAGGTGACCAACAACATCGCCGAATATGAAGGGTTGCTGACAGGGCTATGCGCCGCCGCTGCACTCGGCATCTGGCGTCTGCACATTAAGGGCAACTCTCTACTCATCGTCAACCAAGCGCGGAAGGAGTTCCAGTGCTCTGATCCCATGATGGCCGCCACCGTGGAAGTCGAGGATGGAGCGTCATTTTGACGGGTCGGGTACATCCATATCCCCCAACGCGACAACCACTTGGCAGACGAGCTTTCGCAGCTCACCTCGATGAAGGCTTCTATTCCGGTTGAAGTCTTTGAAGAAAGGCTTGCCTAATCGCCCATCGCAGCACCCAACTCCGGCAGTAGGCCGATGGTGCTTTTATTCTAGTCCGCCTCTCGAAAGGAGTCTTGCGAGACCATCTATCTATTCCTCGGTCTCCGGTGGGGACGATAGTGCACGACCGTCCATTGTCACCTCGGTCTTCGGTAGGGCCGATGACGTGTCGGTTCCGGTTTAAGTCTTTGAAAAAAGATTTCCGCGACCGTCCATTGCTACCTCCAACTCCGGCGGGGCCAATAGTGCGGCTGTTCCGTCCTCCAATTCCGGCAGGGAGGCACCGCATCCGTCTCGGTCCTCAGCTACGGCGGGGCCGATGACGCGGCTGCCACATCCCTCGATCCCGTGAGGGGAGGTGACACATTTGTTTCGGCCCCCAACTTCGGCGGGGCCGACGATGCGGCTGCCATATCCTCCGGTTTCGTGTGGGGAGACAACGCATCCGTCTTAGCCCCCAATTCCGGCGGGGTCAACGACGCGGCTGCTAATCCCTTGCTCGAGGCGGAATCGGGTAATACCACCATGGCGGTATGGTGGAAATGCTCGCCAGCGGAGTTACCCAGCGATCATCACGAGATCGCCACACTTGGTCGAGGGGGTCAGTGGATGGATCTCATCCTGGCCTTCCTATGTGATCAAGTGATCCCCGATGATGATGCTTCAGCTGAGAGAATTGCACGCAAGGCCAAGTGCTATACTCTGATAGATGGGGACCTATATCGCAAGAGCAGAAACAAAATTCTCCTGAAGTGCATCACTCGGTAAGCAGGAAGCAAGCTGCTCTCCGATATCCATGGAGGCATGTGCGGGAGCCATATGTCCAGTTGGACACTGGTTGGTAAAGCTTACCGCCAAGGATTCTATTGGCCTATCGCCTCCGTGATGCTTGTGAGCTGGTAAGGAGTTGTGAGTGTGACAATTCCATGCCAAGCGCACTCCACCTTCCGCCCAAGTTTACAAACCATCCCACTCTCGTGGCCGTCATGTCCGGGGCCGGATATCCCGGTCTGCTTCAAAGAGTTATAGGGGCTTCATCCACTTGTTCATTGCCATTGACAAATTCACCAAATGGGTTAAAGTCAAGCAAGCAGTGTGCCATTACGGCTTCCATCGCCGCCGTGTTCATCTTGCTGGATCTTCACTGCTTTGGAGTTGCCAACCGCATCATCACCGCTAATGGCACCCAATTCACCAACAAGAACGCTTCGAATTCGCGGAAGAGATGGGCACCAAGGTGTGTTTTGCCTCCGTGGCCCATCCGCGAAGCAACGGACAAGCTGAGTGCGCCAATGCGCTGGTCCTGAGGGGCCTCAAGACCAGGGCATTCGACTGGCTCCGCAAGCGCGAAGCACGATGGGCGGAAGAGCTTCTGACGGTGCTGTGGTCTCTCTGAACCACACCCAACCGTGCGATTGAGGAGACTCCTTTCTTCCTAGCCTACGACACAAAGGCGGTACTGCCCTCCAAGCTCTCCCTAGGCCCACCGTGCATATCGGCCTTCAATGAAGAAGACTAGGAAGACCAGCGCCAAGATGATGTCAACTTCCTAGAGGAAGTACGAGATTGGGCGGCACTGCGTGCAGCCCGGTACCAGCAAAGTCTCCGGTGCTACCACGCCACCCGGGTCCGTGAGAGAACACTAGCAGTAGGCGACCTCGTCTTGCGCCGAATTACGCCGCAAGCAAGCCGTGACAAACTGTCTCCCCGTTGGGAGGGCTCCTTTAAGGTGGTCTCTGTCTATCGACCCGGGCGTTCGCTTAGCCATGGAAGACGCTTGGGAGCCGTAAACTCCCGTAATATAGAGCTATGCGGAAGTTCTACCTCGAACTCGCCTCACATGGTTGTCATGAGTACCAAGATTCGCGGCTCCTTGGCCATAACGTAGACCCCTAGCTTCTACGCCAGTTCGACAAAGCGTTCAAAGAAAGTGCAGGGTACGGTGCTTCGCGGCAAAGATCCACCCACCATGGTGCTCCGTGGCAAAGTTCCACCCACCATTTGGCCCGCCTCTAGCAACCTGCTCCCTAGCCCCGCAGTTCTCTGGCTTGGTCCCACAAAGATGACAAGAGCATAAGTTCCGGATGGCGACGGGAAAGTGACAACCTAGCGAGCGATGTTCTAAGATGTCAGAAGTTTTCCGTGGCCTCACCCCTGTCGGCTAGCGTGTCACAGCACTCTCCCCAAATGATCTTGGGCTCCACATGCTCAAGATGCAATGATTATCACTAAGTTTTGAAAATAAACTAAACTCGAATTAGAAACTCTAGATCTTTCCTAATTATTTTTATAAAGAAAATCCGAATTTTCCTTACCGACTTGTACGGACAAAACGGGCGAATCTAGAATAACTGAACAAATCAATCTAGAATAATTGATCTAATACTATAGAAGAGAAACTAGATTAAATTAACATGCACACTAGAGAGCAATTATACATGAAAGAACCAACCTCAATTAATCTCTGTAGTTTTCTCTAATTTTCCTTCTAATCTCTCTCTCTTTCTCTTAGCAACTTTGCGTTTCCAGAGCCGATTCAGAATACTTTCGCGTGTACTGTAGCTTCGAAATACTGTAGCTTCGGTTACTGTAGCACCACGAGAACAGAAGCACCGAAGTACTCCTTCGCCTTTTTCTTCTTCCGCTGCGCTTCCTTGCGTACGTGCTCGTCTGTTCCTCGCGAGATGCTTCGATCGTTGACACGCCTGCGCTCCTTCGATCGATCCCTGGCGACAGCTACGAGTCGACGAGAAGCTCGCACCGATGGCCACGTTCCGGATGACGAGTCCTCAGGTACGGGCGGCTTTTATAGTCTCCCCACGCGCGCGCAAGGACGGCAACAACAGTCCGTGGCGGGAACGAATTCAGCATCGATTTGGAAACCCCATCGCGAACGACGAGCGGAACCGTCCGATTAGAACGAGCGGACTCGATTTATTCCGAAATACTACGATCTATCCTGCCCTTTCCAAAACTGTCAGCCGCGATCTATCCTTTCCAAAATAACGCGACATGGCTTGACCGCTACACAGCGCAGCCATACGCTTCTATGGTTTTCAACTTAATTAGTTCGAGAAAATAAATTAATTTATTTAAAATAATAAAAATATTTGTTCTGAACTTACATAGATTATTTCTGACAAAACTTTATTTTATCTTTATATACTTATAATTAATCTTTGACAGAAAGTACTATTCTTCAATCCACAAGAACTCCAATAACTTCCGTAAAATCCAATAAATCCGAAATTCACAAAAATCATATTTAGCAATAACATAATATTAATCAATTAGAAAGGTGAAAATTGGGATATTACAAACCTCCCCTTAACGGAATCTCAATTCTTCGAGATTAAAGGTCGACTAGAGAATAGGTTTGAAAATTTCTTTTTAGATCTTCTTCATTCTCCCTCAAAGTTGCTTCATTTTCCTAATGGTTACTCCATCGAACTCTCTGTAAGCGGGTAGATTTATTTCGATCCACGCCCATTGCATCCGCAATTTTAATCGGATGCTCTTTGAAGTCGATCCTTCAGAACTCGATAGTTTCTAACGCAAGGTCGCTATCGGCACTCGAGACATTTTCCTAAGTTGTGACATGTGGAACACACCATGAAATCTCGCTAACGCATCACGGTACTCTAACTAACCATGCAACCTCTCATTGACGGCTTAGGATTTTGAATGGTCCAAGCAAACCCGGTGCAAGCTTTCTTTTGATATGGAACCTCCTAACACCTTTGAGGAAGTAACCCTAAGATTTACGTAAATTATTGGGTTCAAAACTCAAATCAAGACGGGGTTGTCAAAGATAGCTTTTCGCTTTTGATCGCGTTGCTTTTATTCTTGGACACGTGTCACATCGAGTATAATATCCAACAATTCCGCCTTCATTTTAGACTACCAATGCTTTTGGGTATTAATACATCTTGGCACTTCAATAAATCAAGTACTTAAAATCATGGGTTTCTCAAGTATCCGCTTAGGATATTCCTATCCGCACAATGATTTGCCCTTAAATCCCTAGGGTATCCTAATCACTCGAAATTCTACTTTTTGGCTGTTTCTTCTTTAACTTGATTTTGTATTTTCTCCCTCGCATTCTCTCGTGATTTTATCTTCTAATGTTGATTTAAGACGGATATGAAATTTTGTCAACGATTTCGATTTCGCCTCCTCAATCATTTGCATAACCCCGATTAACCGCTCATTATCAACTTACTTGTACTACGGCCTCGTAGCTCAAACGCCATCTATCATATTGGACTTATAATACTTATGGATTTTAACACTAAAACCCTTGATCACTTCCAACCATTTTCTTTGTTCCATATTAAGATTTAACTAGTAGATATATAATTTAGACTCTTATGATTCATATTTATCTTCGTTGGAATAGTGACACCATATTTTCAAATCGCGACTATGACAAATTTAGTTCCAAGTTATAATGAGGGTGATCCTCCTCATGTCCGTCTCAATTCACTTACTACATAGGCAACAATCTTGTCCCTTTCATGCCAATTCGTGTCTTAAATCATATCTACAAGCATCACTTATATATCAAACTAATCCACACTAACATAGGCGCTGATATTAAGTGCTTTTTCAGCTCCAAAACTATTTCCACAATCGATAAGAGTTTTAGCTATTGTCGAGAACCTTACTATGAACCAAGAATAATGTCTTGCCCTTCCTAGAACCTTCAAACTAAGTAACTAACTTTGGTTGATTCTCGATGTAACACAATTTCCATCTTACTTGTTTCAATATCGACTTTTAGTAGTCCTTATGCGTGGCTAACGAGATTCTATCTTTTCTTCTAGAATTTCACACTTTATTGAACTTTAACGTATGCACCACTATTCTCGCAAAACTTATTCCTAGAGATGTTATCTATATGGTCGTTATGAACTTATCCCAATAATCCATAAACACCTTATACATACACGAGGCATTAGTCAATCTGAGAAATATAACTAGAATTCATTTTGTTCATATTGTGTAGAGAACGCAACCCTAGAATCATTCTTCGATGACTCCTTGATTGATAATAACCTAAGCGAAGCTTTATCCTAGAGAAATTCCCATTTCCTTCGATCCTGATATTAGATACTTGTTTTTGATCTTTTCTTTATTTAGAGCATGATTCAGTGCATCCTCCCGTTTTTTTTCCTTAGTATATATATATATATGACATGGTATTTCCACCATTGGTGCTCTACTGCACTAATCCGCCACTTAACTTGATTATTTTATATGATGGCATATTGAGCAATTTCTTGGAAAATGTATCAATGTATTCTCGACAATTGACGATCGCCTAATTGGCAACTTCCACACTATTATTTCTTAGTGGCTAACCCTAACTATCATCACTTGAAACTCCTTGTTTTTCATATCTAGGGTTTTAAATCGATATATTCTTCACCAAAATAGCTTTATGGTTTGAGTGTCCAACTAATTTCAATAGTAACGCCAAGGTCTAAGTATCCATTCACAATTTGATTTGCTTGGAACTTTACTCACTCAATAAGCATTGAACCCTTAACCTTCTAGTTTAGAACAAAGACTTTACCGACAATGACAAATCCTTTGGTTAACAAGTTTATTAATCGGTACCACTAAACTAGCCACTATTTCCCATGCATCATTTTCAGTGAATCAGAAATGCCTAATACTCTTAGAGAATCCTCATTTCACTTTATTGTTTCTTTATTCTACTATTCTCAGATACCAATGTATCAACCATCTCTGCTTTTATTTCTTTCGATAATGAGACCTTTTCATGAAATTCATTACTAATTTCTTTTGCTTTGCAAATAGGGTTACGATATTGCCCTTAAGTAAACTCATGGCTCCTAATTTTCCTTATTTAGCATTAACACTAGGGCTTCGATAGGGCGGAGTTGGGGATTGAATTGAACTGACATGATTGCTTCCCTTTTGGGGGTACTCATTGACAAAGTGCTTGGATTTGCGCAATTATAACGAGTCTAGGTGAACTTTCTTAGTATTCGTTGATTGGAATAGTGTCTTTACTTCAGACGCTTTTTTTTTATATTTGGTTCTCTCGCAATTTCGCCGCTTAATTTTTGGTGTTATGTATCTGACTAAGGTAATTTTCAGTATACTCGTGGCTATAGGAATTATTTGTTCTCTCTGTGGGCATTGATTAGCATAACGACCTTTTTGGTGACAGCTTGTAGCACTTAATGCTGCTCTTCTTGTGATTCATTACTTGTTGATTCACAACACAAAACAATCTCCTTTCTCACACAAGAGACCCACCGTGAGTAATGACTACTTACCGATTTCTTGATTAAGGTTGTAGATTCAGGATCGGATTTGCTTTTTTTTATTATTTTCAACTAATGCACACACGATCTTTTGTTGTTTGGTTGACAGCTTCTTCATAGAACAATGTTTAGCTCTAGAATAATCAAGTAGGTAGCGTTTCTTCCAAAGTCTTGAGCCAATTCTTGGCTTCTAAAGGCTAAATATTTACTTAAAACGTTGGTGGACGAGTCTTTATGAATTCTAGTACCCTTGAGTTAGTATAGGGTCACTAATAACATTCGAGACGCTTTTATCGACATTAGCTTGATTGGTCATATGTTGTATTTGCTTCATCATTGCCTGCATTAACGGAGTCCGACGGCCAAAACTCTTTGAAGCTCTCACGATCTATTTGCAGACGGTTGAAAACTAATCCATCCTTGGAGTTTCTATTGAGTGGGTTTTTACTTTCATTGACTTTATTGCTATCACTAATCAACCATCCGCTGATTACCTCAAGGGGGTTAGGGAAAGAGGAAAAATAGCATAGGTAAGGAGCAAGAATCCAAATACAGGGGAGATAGGTTTTAACCCAATAACTTAAGCAATCAATATTAGTAACTTGGTATGGCAGCTTATATAAGCCGAAAAGCTCGCAACACATACTGCACACTCAGCAGACATTAAAATCCAAACTAAACACTCACCCTTAACATCTATTACATTTGGGTAAGACTATTCTATTTGACGCAACTCAATACTTGAGTTTCAACTTAAACTAAGTCTCTTCACTCTTCGAGCCATCCTCCATAGGAACTTCTTGGCGGATATACTGGCGGACGGGCTGGTGCCGGTACAAATTGCTCCAAACGTTCTTCAGCTGGTTGCTCTTCTACTCGGATTTCATCTTCTAATGGCCACCCCGAAAAATTTAAGTAGATTTCAGCAAAGGGCAAAGATAAGGAGTAGAGAATAAGATGAGTCAAGAGTGTTGTTTTAATCAATTTAAGTTTTTCCTTTAGAAAATAATTTTGGACACTCTACCAACTAGGGCCAAGTCCTACAACAAGATGCTCGATACCACCTTTGTAAGAACCCTAATCCAACCATTCAATCCACTATGTTTTTCCGCACTAGTCCCGTGGATCAAACGCTAGTGCACACAATTTTAACATCGGTAAGCATCATATCATACACAACGGTAAGAATAATAGGACTTTATTGATTGAATGTAACTAGTGTATGATTTTATGATCACTTACATTATTCAGCCTTGCAAGGCAATAATAAGACCAATAAGACAAATGCAATGAAAGTAGTAGAAAACGAGATGTCCCATCAAGACACCACAAAGCGATCGACAAGGATTGGCCTAGTGACACGCGCCCACCGAAAGTCCTTCTCCAATATTGAGATGATTCCTCCATCGTTGTTGGTTGTTACAAGGGTGAGTACACCAACACGCACTCAACAAGTTGTGCATGTAATGCATTTCTATTATAACTATATGCGTGTTTATTCCAAAGGAATGGCTAACAATGGTTATTTGCAACTACAAAGATTTATAAACAAGTACAAGATATAGATTGAAATGACAAGAAACAAATAACAAGAATAGATAGATTCAAGATTCCTCAAGTAAACCAAGTTTTTCATCCTAAATCCAAGTTCCATTATCCACATGGCATCCCGCCATCCCATCCAGCTTGTTTATTTTAATTAATTACCCTTAGTTGACCGAGACAAGACTAACCAAAACCAAATGCATCGCCAATTGCCATTCTTGGCCCACCAAATGCATCACCAATTGCCACTTGGCCCATTAAAACCAAATGCGATCCTAATTGCCACTCTTGGCCCAATTAAAACCAAATGCACACTAATTGCCACTCTTGGCCCACTAAAACAATCTTGCCACTTGCCTCAGCTTTAAATCATTATTCCACCTTGCTGATTACCAAACACCACGTGTTTTCACAAATCAATATCGCTATGCGTGACTCACTGTCACAACAACTCAATCTCTTCGTACCACACATGGCCCACAAATTATTATCATAGTTCCATATTCCATTAGTCAAGATTAATAAACAATATTCCAAGAGCATGTGATGACGTGGCATGTCTAAGCATCTCTAATTCGTCTAACCACCCATGTTGATTTTCTATTAACCAACTATAATTAACCAACCTAGGGTGACAAGTGGATCATGGCATACAATTTAACAAGGTAGGTGTAATTCAAGAGGGTATAATATCTAAATCCCAATCTAGGTCAAAATCATTTGTACTCATGAAAAACAAGTGATAAGGTAAACCAAAATAGCATGCAATCTAATTTATGGGTGCAACATGATCAAAGCACAACTTGCCTTTCTTAAGCTCCTCGATATTGTTCAAGATTGCTCTTGAAATAATAATCCTTTTTCCGACACCTCGCTCAACTCAATAACTCACGCGAATCGAGAGAAATAGCAAATAAACACCAAGAACAAATAGCAAATGAACTCGAAAATTCAAATAAAATCCACCATTGGAAAGATCTCAATCTTACAAACTTTTCAAAATTCGAATTACCCAAATCGGAGTTAAAATGCAAAAGATATAGCGTTTAGAAGTTTTGAAAATAAACTAAACTCTGGAATTAGAAACTCTAGATCTTTCCGAATTATTTTTATAAAGAAAATCCGAATTTTCCCGCCCTGGTTTGTACGAACAAAACGTGGCGTAATCTAGAATAATTGAACAAATCAATCTAGAATAATTGATCTAATACTATAGAAGAGAAACTAGATTAAATTAACATGCACACTAGAGAGCAATTATACATGAAAGAACCAACCTCAATTAATCTCTGTAGTTTTCTCTAATTTTCCTTCTAATCTCTCTTTTCTCTTAGCAACTTTGCGTTTCCAGAGCCGATTCAGAATACGTTCGCGTGTACTGTAGCTTCGAAATACTGTAGCTTCGGTTACTGTAGCACCACGAGAACAGAAGCACCGAAGTACTCCTTCGCCTTTTCTTTTCTTCCGCTGCGCTTCCTTGCGTACGTGCTCGTCTGTTCTCGCGAGATGCTTCGATCGTTGACACGCCTGCGCTCCTTCGATCGATCCCTGGCGACAGCTACGAGTCGACGAGAAGCTCGCACCGATGGCCACGTTCCGGATGACGAGTCCTCAGGTACGGGCGGCTTTTATAGTCTCCCAACGCGCGCGCAAGGACGGCAACAACAGTCCGTGGCGGGAACGAATTCAGCATCGATTTGGAAACCCCATAGCGAACGACGAGCGGAACCGTCCGATTAGAACGAGCGGACTCGATTTATTCCGAAATACTACGATCTATCCTGCCCTTTCCAAAACTGTCAGCCGCGATCTATCCTTCCCAAAATAACGCGACATGGCTTGACCGCTACACAGCGCAGCCATACGCTTCTATGGTTTCCTCAACTTAATTAGTTCGAGAAAATAAATTAATTTATTTAAAATAATAAAAATATTTGTTCTGAACTTACATAGATTATTTCTGACAAAACTTTATTTTATCTTTATATACTTATAATTAATCTTTGACAGAAATTACTATTCTTCAATCCACAAGAACTCCAATAACTTCCAAAAATCCTAATAAATCTAGAAATTCACAAAATCATATTTAGCAATAACATAATATTAATCAATTAGAAAGGCTGAAAATTGGGATGTTACATGGGAGACGATAACCGCTTATGCATGTTTTGGAACAATTTATTTATCCCAAGAAAATTTGGATTTTGTGCCTACATCATTTCTCGATTTAATGGCCTAGTATTATAGAGAAGCATGCACATTCTCAATCTGTAAGTAGACCTAGGCAATAGACCGTGTCTTTTATACGTCGACTCGCATGGTTGCTCTAGCACACCCCCAAAACACTTGCAATTTAAACGGATGTCTTCGGACCAAGCTATCACAAAGACGTAATGATAGGTCATGCAAGGTCTAGAAACTTAGCACGATGGGTGGCCTAGTTTCGCACAACCGATTAGGCTAGCATGAAAGCGCCTGTTTATAAAAAACATCATATGTACATTCTAGCCTATCGCCAATTATCTCACCCTAGTGGCCCAATCCATCATCAAATACTATCCTTCCTTCGACTCTCCTATGACCCATCAAGCGTATTCTGTCTCCTTGCACCTCCGCTGTCTCTCTCTCCTCTTGCCCTCCACCCATGCTTCCTCCCCGTAGCCACCTTCCCCGCTACCCCACTCCATCCCTCCTTGTTATCCCCACCACCACGGTGCCAGATTTAGCGACCTTCGTCACGCCGCTTATCGTAACAGCCTTTGCGCATCGCATTACTAGCTTCACCGGATGTCTCAAGGAAAAAGACGGTGATTTACACCAGATCTCGACAATCCTCATTACCTTGATTCCAGACGAAAGGCTTTTGTTATGCCATCGCCAAATCTAGCCTTCTCAAGACCGCATCACCATCATCCCCAAGAACCATGCGTGCTTCTTTTTGTGATGCTAGTGCCTTTCGCCTACGACACGAGAGGTGGAATAGCGCATCAATATGTCAGGTTCGGCTCACGGAGGCGAAGTCGGCACTACCGCCCATCGTGCCGCGGGTGATATGATGCGCATTGTCGGCGATTATACACCAAGGTACCTCTTCGCCGCACAAAAGCGCATGTGGGCCCACGGCGCCTAGCAAGCGGTGGGTGCTTACACCCCGCCTGTTGATGCTAGTCCACGGGCGCGTGCGGCGAAAGCAGTGGGCGATCACGCCGCCGCCGCGGCCACTAACGGGCGGCTCAAGGGCAAAGCGGCGGCACGCCCGCCTTCCGGTGCCGGTCCACGGGCGCGGGCGCAGCGTGGGCGATCACGCCGCCGGCGCGCCACCAACGTGGCATGCGGACGAGCACGCCTCGCTTATTCCGCCGCCATGCAAAAGGGTGGAATGCGGTGGCTTGGCCTCAAGTTTCTTTCGCCACATCAGTGTAAGGAGCCTGCTGTACTGCATGTCGGTCCTAAGGAATTTCACAGGCCCGCTCTCCGACACCTCTCACCCACCACAACTAGAGGTCACATTCCGAAGAACCGAGCGAAGGCATGCGCTGGCATTAATTAGCGCCGAGGAACGGGACAGCGGCAAGAGTGTAATAAATGCGTAAGATAGGCATGATGACCTCTCTCCGAATCTAGCTCATGTAAGCCCGCATATAAGGGCACTTGAGGAAAGAAAGAGGAGGAGAGACTCAACAAGAGCGGGTCACCCACAAACTTAGTAACTAATTTTCGAGAGGCAATCCAACTTCAAGCAGAAGTAAGGTCGTATTCTTCTCCATGGGGGCCTCAACTCGGTAAAAATCGCTGTGTTCATCTGAATTTAGACATCGAGCTCGTTAGTGTGAGAGGTGCCTTGGGGTTTCTCTCTGCTAGGGTTAGCTAACTACCGGGCCACCCCCTATCGAACAAAACCCGGTCCGTGAGGCTCGGCCCTGCTGTGGAATACACCGGCAGGGCGCGCTGTAGGGAAGGTAGTCGTTTTTCCGATCATCTCTCCCATGAAGTTTGGGTGTTTTTTTCAGCTTGCAGGCATTTGAAGATGTCGAGTTCAAGGGCGGCAGGAAGGAGAAGAGTCTGCTATACTCAGAGTGTGTCCCAAGAACCTCATCAATCGCGAAGACCGCCTCACTCCACCGCAGCAGTGCCGTGATGCACAGTTTGCGGTGGGCATCCGGCAAGGCGCGCCGGCCGCTGGCGGAAGCGCCACCTGCTCAAAACTCGCATGCCGCTGCTCTTTCCTCGACCACCTCCATGGAGCTTGGAGACTCCCACCACCAATTGCGGGTGCATGGATCTTGCTGCCTTGTCGTGCGCTGCCCAACCGGGTTAGCCTCCCTGGCAGAGCATTTCGCAGGATTCATTTCTGCATGCAGGGGCTGGGCTCGCACCGCCGCTTCAGGGCAAAGCGCCTTGGCCCGATGGGTCGTGGCTGAGGAGGAGATGCGAAGGCCGGTCCCGGCCCGAAGGAACCGTGGGGACCTAAGAAGCCATCTTGATGAATCTGTCGGCGACGCGGTGATTCGCGGCACAGGCCGCGCCACCCGGCCCGGGCAGAACGTGGCAAGCGGTGGCTCCCGAGGATGGAAGTTCTCCGACTCACGGAGAGTCATGTTTCGCCTCCCGACGAAGCCCGCGGCATGCCGGCTTTGTTTATGGCGCCGGTATCAGCGTTTTCCGCGGTTACGCCGGTGGATTGGCTCAAAAGTTTCGCCCGGCGCCTATAGAAAGTTACGACGGCACCACCAATCCAGAGGAGTTCTGCAAATTTATACAACGATGGAAAGTGAAAATGGTGGGTCCGGAAAGTTATGGCCAATTATTTTCCGACACTTTGACGGCTCGCTTCGTTTGGTTGTTGAACTCCCGCGAGGGTTGGTGCACTCGTGGGAGGAGTCAGGTGGCCTTTTTGTCGCCAATTTCTGTGGCTTTTCGCGCAATGGCGTGGAGGATGATCTCGCATGCCCGAACAAAGATAAGGGGAGTCGCTATGCGTGATTTCATCCGCGGTTCGCCATTGCCGCAACACGATTCCCCATATTTGAGCACCTGGCCGTCATCGCTTCTCAAGAGGCGCCCGCGATCAAAATGAAGGAGAAGATGGCCACCCATACCATCGGCACCACCTTTGAGTTGTTTTCTTGCGCATAAGTGTGCACGGCCGCGGAGGCGAGGGGTTCGGTCTCTGCCCCTGTGGTGGCCGGGCAAGATGAAGCCGGAACCTCAAGGGTTCCATCCATTACAAGAAGGCGCGAAGCATGAGGCAGAGAGACCCGACGGGTCTTGGCCGCGAGAGTGACCGCGAGGGCCCGGTCGCCGGAGCGCGGCCGCCAGATCAGCGCGCAAACCGCCGTGAGCGGCGGACAATCGCCGGATAGGCGTGACGATCGCCGGACCGGCGATAACCGCCGCGGCCGCAGGAACGATCGTCCGCGACGGAATGAAAGAGGCCTGGTGCCCAATTCATCGGACCGACACCCATGACTTGGACAATTGTCAAGTTGTGGATAGAATGGTAGAGCGGCGATCAAGGAACGCCGCCTCGTGATGAGGAGCGCCACTCGTGACGGTGATCGTAGAAGACCCCGCCCACATCGCTTTCCAAAGAAAGTGATCATACCTTGGCGATATCTATGGTGGCTCGTCCGCCTTCGCTTTAATACCGCTTGCAAGCTGCTGAAGAGGGAGGTGTGGTTTTGGGGCCGAGCTCAGGTCGCGCCGGATGTCAAATGGTCGGAGGAGATGATCATCTTCATCAGCCGACCACCTGACATTGCACTTTCCACCGACATCTCCCGATTGTGGTGTCGCCCACGCCCTAATGTTCTACCGGGCCGTAGCCGGTGGATGGAGGAGTTCTCTCAAGATCTTGTCCTCCACGGCGTTCCTAGCTCTCCAAATCCGCAGCAGATCTCCATCCGCTGCTTCTTCTTTGGAATAGCCCGGGGTTAGTGCAATCCCCTGGGCCAAAAAGGCTCTCGCCACCTTTGGAGAAAAGGATAATTATCGCACCGAGCCTGGTGGATTTTGAGGTCACCGATTTTGATCTTCCCTACAAAGCCTTGCTTGGCCGATCGGGCCCGCCAAGTTCATGGGTGACCCATTATGCATATATGGTGGTGAAGATGCCTGGTTCGCCGCCCCATAACCATTCGAGTGGACCACTCAAGCTCATACACACAAGTTTGCGCTTGATATGAGTGTGCCACTTGTCCCAAGGGCGTGCGATGTCGCCTGTCCGGAGCCCTCAGTCCGATTACCGCCTGCTCTCGGCATGAAGTTAGGTGGTCGCCTGAGTGAGGGCGAGTCCAAGAAACCGCAACATTACGCCACCAGCAGCGCCAAATAGGAATTGACGCCGCCACCTTCCTCTCGTGTAACTCGACGTGTTCGCTCGCAACCGTCCGATATGACCGGGTCCCCAGGAGGTGATCGAGCACCGATTGACACACGCTCCCGGCGCGCCTGCTCGACAGAAGATCGCGGCAAGCTCCGAGCGCAGGATGCCATTCAACAGAGGTAGAGAAGCTATTGGGCTAGGGTCATCAGGAGGTCACTCACCCCGAGTGGCTTGCCAACTGTGCTTGTTAAAAATCCAACGGAAGTGGCGAATGTGTGTCGATTTTACCGACCTCAACAAAGCTTGTCCAAAGACCTTATCCTTATCATGAAGTCGACCTTATCGCTGACTCTACTAGCAGTTGTGAATTATTATGCTTTCGATGCGATTCGGGTACCATCAAATCAGATGGCGATAGAGGATGAAGAAAAATGCTTGTAACCCCTATGGGTGTCTATTGTTATGTCAGATGCCTTTTGGTTTAAAGAATGTCGATCCACTTACTAATAAGTTATGCACATTACTTTTTGTCCACAGATAGGACGTAATCTTGAAGTATATGTTGATGATCCGTGGTAAAATTAAAAAGATGAGGACTTGGTTCAAGACTCGAGGAGACCTTCTTCAACCTCCCGAGGAATGGCTTAAAGTTGAACCTGCAAAAGTGTGTATTCGCGCCCCTCCGGCAAGTTGTCAGTTCCCGTATCCAACCGGGAATTGAAGCCAATCCGACAAGATAGCAAATGATTGAGCACATGAAGCCGCCAAAGACGGCTCAAACAGTTCAATGTTTGGCTCGGTCGCCTAGCCTCTCTGGGCGATCTATTGCCCGATTGGGGAAAGGAGCCTACCCTTATTCAAGTTGTTAAAGAGAACTAATCACTTTGAATGGACTCGATGAAGCTCAAGGCCTTTGAAGATTTGAAGCGTATCTCACCTCTCCTCCTGCTCGTTTCCGCAAGGTGAACCATTACTCTCAGATATTGCGCTACTTCTCAAGTGGTCATGGCCGTTTGTGTATGAAAGGGAAGGTGTTCAAAGGCCATTTATTATGTCAAGAAGGTATTACATGAAGCGGAAACCCGATATCCCCAAGCTTCAAAAATGTTGTATGCGCCTGTGGCGCCTAGGAAGTTGCGCATTATTTCCAAGGGCGAGAAATTACCGTGGTTACGGCCTATCCATTGCGAAATCCTGCTCAACCGTGAAGGGAAGGTCGATTGCTAAGTGGTCAAGGAATTGGGAGAGTTTAATCTTAAATTTGTTCCCGCGACACCATCAAAAGTCAAAAGTCAAGGAGTTTGTTGTCGAGTGGACTCGCCGCCTCGGTTGAAGAAGCCCCCTGCCGCCTCCCCGACCTTATTCTTTGATGGTTCGCTCAGATTGAGGGCGCAGGGCCGGTGTTGTCTTAGTCTCCCGACGGTGACATCCTCCAAGATGTAGTTGTTCTTGATTTTAAAGCTACTAATAACATTGCCGAGTATGAAGGTTCATCGCGTGGTTGCGATGTTTCTGCGCCAGGTATCCCAAGGCTTCAAGTCAAAGGTGACTCCTCGCCGTCATCAATCAAGTAAGGAAGGATTTAATGCCTCGACCCCACCATGGCGGCGTGCTTGGCGAGGTCGTGAAAATGGAACGACACTTTGAAGGATCGATATACTCATATCCCCGACGTGATAATCATCTTGCGATGGGCTCGCAGCCTTGCATCCTCGAAGGCCATCGCCCCGGCCGGTCTTCAAGAAAGACTATCGCGATCGCCCATCGCAGCCCACGATCAAGGTGGGAATGATGGTGTCATCGCCGCAGCCCCTGCTCTGTGGGGACGATGGTATGGCTGCCGAGGCCTCCCGCCTGTGGGGATGGCGCCACATGCCACACCTCCAGCTCAGTGGAGGAAGGCAGCATTCGCCACTTCTGTGTCCGGAGGGAAGGCGGTGTCGCCGATGCGCCGCCAGGGAAATGTTTGGCCCAAAAGTACCCGGCGAACACCGAGTGCTTCGCCACGCTTGGCCGAAGATCATGGATGGATCCGATCCTAGCCTTCTCAAGGGACCAAGTGATCCCGACGATGATGCGCCACCGAGAAAATAGCACGCAAGGCCAAATGCTATACTCGTGGATGGGGACTTATACCACGGAGTAGAAATGGAATTCTACAAGTGCATCACTCGGGAAGAGGGAGCGTTTCGCTCCTTGATATCCATGGAGGCATGTGCGGAGCCATATGTCCCGCTAACGCTAGTTGGCAAAGCATTCCACCAGGATTTTATTGGCCCATCGCCTCCGGGATGCTTGCGAAGTGGTGAGGACATGCGGCTTGTCGGTTCTTCGCCAGTAAGTCCACCGACCAGCCCAAGCCAGAAACCATCCCGCTCTCTCCGCCGTTCGCGATCCGGGGCCGGATATCTGGTCCGTTCACTGGCCATGTGGGGTTTCACCCACCTCTTCGCCATTGCCGACAAATTCACCAAGTGGGTGAAGGTGAAGCAAAGATGCCATCACGGCTTCCACATTGCCAAATTCATGCATGGGATATTCACCGCTGGAGTCGCCAACAGATATCACCGACTAATGGAACCCAATTCACCAAAGGCGGCGTTTCGAGTTTTGTGATGAGATGGGCGCAAAAGTATGTTTTGCTTTGCCGCCCACCCCAAGAGTAACGGTCTGTCGAGCGCGCCAACGCGTTGATATCAAGGGCCTCAAGACGAAGGCATTTGATCGACTCACGTTTAGGGCGCGCTGGATTGAAGAGCTCCATTGTGTTGTGGTCGCCCGCACCACCCCCATCAGACTCTTGGCGAGACACCTTTCTTTTTCGTGTATGGAGCGGAAGTCGCTTCTCCTCTCGAAGTGTCATTTGGCTCTCCGCGAGTCTCGGTTTTCAATGAGGAAGGCCATGAAGATATTCGACAAGAAGATGTCAATCTCTCGAAGAAGTTCGCCACACGGGCCGCTTCTTCGTGCCGCCCGATACCAACAAAGCTCAGCGATACCATGCCACCGGTCTTCGAGAGAACACGGCGGCAGGCGATCCGGTCTTATGCAGAGTTCAGCGATACCGGGTTTATAAAATCTCCCCTTGGGAGGCCCTTTAAGGTGGTCTCGAGATCTCGACTGGCGGTCCGATTAGCTACTTAAGACGGCGGGAATTGGCGAATTCCTACAATATGGAGTTATTATGAAGTTTTATCCTCGAAAAATCGTAAGTACCCAAGGATTCGCCTTGATCGTACTTCGATGAATCTACCCCTTAATCGACGGCGGTCATTGGTTGTTAATAATGTTATTATCTTTGAGATTTTCGACTTATTTATTACTCCATTTCTTATACCCTATGGAATGGTTTATGTGTGGATACTATTGGTCCCTACGCCCGACAACTCCTTGTTGATCCATAATTATGCTCGTGTTTGTGCCGAGTAAAGACGGGTAACTAGGAAGTGGGTTTGCACGGTGTTCAAATGCGTTTAGACACCTCAAGTTGGCTCTTTGAAGCACCGATGGTTATTAATGCAAGTACCGTGGCCTAGTACCCTTCCCGGGAATTCGCCGCTTTACTACACAATGCCATGGGCCGATTTTGAGAAAAAGCTAAAGAACATGGAGGTCAAAGCGAGTGAACCAATATTTCCCAGCGCAGCGATCTCAACTATCATGATCTACATTGTATGTGATCTCAGTATAGTGTTCATCTACCTTGGCCACATCGCATGTGTGCTGTGGTCGACCAGAAAGTTTTGGCCCGATTCAAAGGGATAAATCTAATAGTGTACACGAGCTCCGCTGCCGCCGTTGCTGGGGCCTGGTCGCCTCAAGATTCCGGCCGGTCAGCCGCTTGGGGGCTGGTCGCTCAAGATTCGGCCGCCGCTGCCGCTTTGGGGCTCGGGTCGCCTCAAGATTCACCGCCGCCAGCAAGCTGGCTGGCCGCCCATCACTTAGGTGGCGCGCTAACGCGTAAGCCGATAAGTGTTCTCAATAACACTCGCTTGCACGCTTATGAGAATGCTAAAATTAATCAAATTATGCATGGTTATCACGGATGTTGCAACTCGACGGCTCCTTGGTGATAAAAGGAAAGTCTTGCAGGGCGTTTAGTAAAGCTAAGTAACCAGGTGTAAGTTAAGCACGGAACTCAAACACGGCTCAGACGCCTCGGGTTGGTCTCGAAGCACCGGTTGTCAACGTTGAGTGTCACCGCCCAAAACCGCTCCGGGACTTACTACTTGCGCCACATCGGGGCACGATTCTAAGAGATCACAAGGATTTAAGTTCCGAAGAGATTTCAGCCAATGATAACCCTGCATAAAATATTGACGGTGAAGTTATTATGTGCTTAAACGTAGACCTTTATGCTTCAAAGTTGCCTTTGCCTAAGTCCCATATCACTTATACGTGTGATGCTTACGCCTGTGGCTAGTTACATTCAACCTCTGCAGGGATTCTGGGACATTGCCTGTGCTTAGAAGCCTAATTGGTGCTTTAGCCGAGGCGATCGCCACCTAGCAATTTCAAAGATGCAATATCGGATGAGCATGGCAAAAAGGCATGAAGGTAAAACCGAAAACATCCATTACAACTAAAGTTTGTTAAAGTGTTCATGCGGTAATAAAGGAAAGGGGGTTGATCAACAAAAGAAATAAACACGAAAAGTGGAGCGGTGGCCCACCCTTCACTCATCGCCCACGCCGATATCGCGGCGTCTTCTTGCTCCGCCATAGGGTGGCGACGTCCATGACCGGCCATTGCACTCGCACCGCCCGCTAAGCGCCGGCGGCCGCCGTCAGACGATGCTTCACTGGCGGCGTTTCCCACGATGCCGGCCTCCATTGCCGCCATAGATCCAGAGAGCGCTGGCCGCCCAAAGATGCCGAAGACGAAGGTCGCGGTCATCGCCGCAACCTCCCTGCCTCTCTCAAGTGAGCGTGCGGCCAGGCGGTGGCGGCTCAAACGCCTCTGCGGCTGGTTGGTCGCGGTGGGCATCAGGGGCGGTGTCCGGAGAGGTGTTCCAACACCACGCCCAAAGGCTCCTGCATCTTTTGATGCGCAGAATGCTCCATTGAGCATGGTGGTGAGATTGCGCTTGAGGCGGGCGGCCTCAGACGGAGGTCTTCTGCGCTTCACCCTCTCCGCCCGCCTCTGTCGATGGCGATCAGTATGGCCGCGTGGTCCTTTCTCGCGCCACCGCTATGTCTCGACCTCTCCGCTCCGCCACCAGCCGATGGCCCTCAGTTGTCTCGCCGTCGGGCTCCATGCCCGGCCGTGGCAAGGAGGCGCTAAGTTTAGCTGCAAATTGCCGAAGTTCGGTGAAGAGCTCAGCGGAGCGCTCGCAGCGATGGCGATGATCCGGGCGAAGTTGGCGAGTGCGCCGGCCCGGGGCCGCCTCGCTCAACATCTCTGGCGGCGGGCGGTGTCTGAAGGAAGCCTCCATTGCTTCCAAAGAAAGCAGCGGCGCTTCCTCGGAGGTATCTTGAGGGGTCGGCCTCGGCCGCCTCGTTGAAAGCCGAAAACCTTAGGAACCTCAAGCCCGCCCGCCGAGTGGCGGCTTGGGTCCCCGGCGAAGGTGGTGGCGCCGTGGGGAGTGGAAGTCGGCACACCGGGAGTTGAAGGAAAAGGCGTGGAATCGGTGCCGCAGGGTTTGCCATTGGTCGTCGCGAACAGCGCCACAGATCGCACTGGTGGCGGGTCGCGGCGCGGGAGGTGAAGATATCGGCGCGCGGAGGCGCGCCGGTCTTGCTGGTGTTTGCGATTGGCGGCGGCAACCGCCTTCGCAGAAGTCACCGCCACCCTTGACCGGTGGCGGCGAGTTTCGCCATGAGCGGGTTTTTCACGTCCGGACCACGGTGTCCGGACGAGTGGCCGCTGCCGCCGCCCGATCGCGTGGGGGAGCATCCTCGATCGTCGGGCGCAAGGCGGCACCACGGCAGGCGGTGGAGTCCATGGGCGTAGCAACTCGACGATTTCAGCGCCCATGGACTCCAATCGGCGAGCGGCCGTGCGATGAAGGAAAGTCCAGCCGGCCGACCGGCAAGATGAGCCCAGCCACCTGCCGATGCGTGGCCCATCCAAGTTTCCGCAATCGCCAAAGTTAAAAAGGGCCGGTTGGTAGGGAGCAACACGTAAAAAGTCTAGATGCGAAGAAAGCTAAAGAAAAATAAAGACTTACGCCGAAAGGTGCGGTGATATCGCTGTCGCAGGTATCGCCATCATTTGGGGGCACGGCGGCGAAAGGGGCTAAGCTTCGATACGAAATCCTCGACGATTTACCCTTTAGTTAAACCGGCGCCCCGCAGCCGTTGATGCGGGCCGCCATTGCCCGAGTTCGCGTCTCTTCGACAGGCGAGTTCAGCTTTGATGATCGCCACGTCTTGCTGGCACCCCTCAGTAGATCAATGCCATTATCGTCATTGACGACAACCACCATCGCGCCAGCCTTCCGGCTTGACTCGGGCCGAAGGGAAGATAGTGGGCGGCCATCCCGCCCCAAGACGGAAGTGGCAGCTTTTCAGCGATTCATTGCCGGAGGAGGCACTACAGAGGAAGAAATGGCGGAAAAGTGGAGGTCTGCATCACCCCATGAACATTTCCAGAGGTGTGCGAAAATGGCGAGGAAAATGATGGAGTTGGGGTGAGGTGAAGATGATGGATTTCAGAGAAGTGAAGGACGGTGAGAAAAAATCGAAAAAGGCGGTACCAGCTCGCCATGATGCCCCACACGAAGATGATGATCTCGTGCTTACGGGCACTGTGGTGTGGGGTCCCGGCCGGGAAGAAAAGAGGCCCTCCCAAGACGATGGTGTGGAGTCTCCCCATCGTAGGAGTCCACCGTGAAGCGAGAATGGATGGCGGCGCATGAGGAGCCATGAGAGCGAAAGTAACAAGAGACAAGAAAAGCTTGGAGGAAGAAGACGAAGTTTGCAAAGAGTACTAAAAGCGCGAATCGCAAAAAGCGGATGGATCTATATGTATCCCCACTCATACCGACGGTTCACGAAAGGACAAGGTTGTGCGCCGCGGGTCCCAAAGAAAATTAATGGATGCGGAAGGAATCGAGGCGTCGATCTCGATGAGTGATGGCCCCATCCAAGAATGCACCGCATTTAATGTAAAGATTTTGAAAACATATGATGTGCGTTTTGGGTGGGCCTGGGCTACTGTCGGCGATACTATACACCGTGGTACCCTCTTCGCCGCACAAAAGCGCATGCGTGGCCCACGGGCGCTTAGCAAGCGGTGGGTGCTTACACCGCCTGTTGATGCTAGTCCACGGGCGGCGGGCGGCAGCGGGCGATCACGCCGCCGCTGCGCGCCACTAACGTGGGCGGCTCGACGGCAAAGGGCGGCACGCCGCCTTCGGTGCCGGTCCACGGGCGGCGAAGCGAAAGGTGGCGATTATGCTCGCCGCGGCGCCAGCCTAACGTGGCGGCTCGACGGCAAAGCGGCGGCACGCCACGCCCTCCGGTGCCGGTCCACGTGGCGTGCGGGCGAGCAGTGGGCGATCACGCTCGCTGCCGGCGGCCAGCCTAACGTGGGCGTTCGGCGGCAAGCGGCGGCACGCGCCCTCCGGTGCTTGGCCCACGTGGCGGCGGGCGGCGGTGGGCGATCACGCCGCCGCCGGCGCGCCAGCCAACGTGGTATGCGGACGAGCACGCCTCGCTTATTCCGCCGCCATGCAAAAGGGTGGAATGCGGTGGCTTGGCCTCAAGTTTTTTCGCCAGATCTTGTGTCGGGCGAACTGTTGTACTGTGCATGTCGGTCCCAAGGAATTTCACTCTGTGCCTTCTCGACACCTCTCACCTACCTGCCACCGAGAGGTCACATTCCGAAGAACTGAAAGCGAAGGCATGCGCTGCATTAATTAGCGCCGAGGAACGGGACAAAGGCAAGAGTGTAATAAATGCGTAAGATAGGCATGATGACCTCTCTCTCCGAATCTGCTCATGTAAGCCCGTGCATATAAGGGCACTTGAGGAAAGAAAGAGGAGGAGAGACTCAAGAAGAGCTGGTCACCCACAAACTTGGTAACGACCTTTCGAGAGGCAATCCAACTTCAAGCAGAAGTAAGGTCACATTCCTTCTCCAGGGGCTCGAACACAGGTAAAAATCGTTGTGTTCATCTGAATTTAGACATCGAGCTCGTTAGTGTGAGAGGTGCGGGTTTCTCTCGCTAGGGTTAGCCAACCACAAGCCACCCCCTATCGAACAAAACCCGGTCCGTAGGCTCGGGCCTATCAGGTGGAATACACCGACAGCGGTCTAGACCCACAATATTTATTGTTCAAATCACTTTCATATAGTTAGACATTTATGTCATGTTCTAGATCTCTGTCTTTTTCTCTGTGTTGTTTTTTTTATTTGTATAGTATTAGAAATTTGCAGCTGTGATTTTCTAATAAACTAAATTGCATCATTCTTCATTACATTTTTTTTTTCTTGCGTGGAGCGTACTCGTAAAGGTCTCTTTTTTAGACTGTGTCGATGTCCAACGTGCCCGGATGGATTATATATACTCTACTCGGCGCGTTGACATCACCCGAAGCAAAAATTAACATATCTCCATTTCTGACCAAGACTTGAGATATTGATAATCCAAACAAGTCACCCACTGCCAGGTGGCCCCCTGTGTTGCGTACGTACATACTTAGGTTTGCGATTGAAACTCTCTTCACGATCAGAGCAAGCATATTTTTCCTCCACAAAAGTCTAATGCGTCTATTTAAACAACTACCGGACCCTGTTGTGACTTGCTTGGATGCCGTGTGACATGACTGTCAACAAATTAAAACTAAATCCATTCCAGTGGAAAAGTAATAGACTGTCCAACCTTCCCTATATAGAATAAACGACCTAACCTATAGCAGCGTTACTTGTAGGCAACTTGGCATACTCCGTACAAATATTATTCCAATTTCCTGGTCACAAAGGAACCCTAGATTTTTTTTAAAGAATAGCCACGCTCACATCAAAATTGTAAAATTAATACTCTCTGACAAATCAAGCTGTTTGAAAGCGCAGGATAATTTTTTTTTTGTCTTTCCTACGGATTGGAACCGATGAAACTTATTTTAATTTTTTATAGCTGAGAAATAATTTTTTTATTTTGCTGCGAACGGGGTGCACTGGAAAACGAGGAGATCCAACGGTCTGGAACTGCTGGAATCGGCTGAAGGAATCAAGCAGTTCAAGACTCCTGAAATCAAGCAACGGGAATCAAGCGATGGGATTAGCCGAGCGGGATCAAACGGGGCCGGCTCGGCTAATCAAGCGGGAAGTTTTTCCTATCACTTTTTCCCATTAGCTAATTAGCTAAGAAAAAGTGCAGGGATTAGCTAAGAAAAAGTGACGGAAAAAGTGGCGTCCTAATTAGCTAAGAAAATTTCAATGATGCGAACCATTGGATTCCTTCTATCGATTCCAGCGGTTCCGGATCGTGGATCTCCTCGTTTCAACAAGATCCTGCTCATAGCAAAATAAAAAATTATTTGATAGTCGCAAAAAAATTAAAATAAGTTTTAGGGTTCCAATCTGCGGGAAAGACAAAAAAATTATCCTACACTTCTAAATAGCTGGATTTGGTCTTACAGTATTAATTTTACAATTTTGACACAAAACGTAGCTATTCTTCTAAAAAATCTAGCTAAAGGGCTAGAACCTTAAAAAATAACAAAGGTGCGTAGTTTTGAGACACATGTAGTCATATTTCGAAACTTTGGATATCAATATCATTTTAAATATTTATATTAAGTGTATACAAATTATACAAATAGAATTATCTAAAATTATTTTCAAAGTAGAATAATTTTATGTTTATATAAATATATTTAATAAAAGTTAATAGTAAACATGATGTTTTAAAGACCGTGCTGATGATGTCTGACGTATATTTGTGATGGGAGGAGCATATACTCTACTGGCACACTGACATCACTCGAAGAAAAATTAACATTTCCATTTTTGACCAAGATGTGAGATATTGGTAATCCAAACGAGTCACCTACTGCCAGGTGGCCCCTGTCTTG
Organism: Guadua angustifolia; assembly: GCA_036346375.1. Classification (NCBI taxonomy): domain Eukaryota; kingdom Viridiplantae; phylum Streptophyta; class Magnoliopsida; order Poales; family Poaceae; genus Guadua; species Guadua angustifolia. The sequence goes on along the minus strand of CM070512.1, from coordinate 33,367,055 downwards.
CGTACATGTGCAAGGGCCGGTTCGTCCTCCCCTCGTGACTGGGCCCTTTCCCTTCCCGCCCCCTCAAGCTCGATTAGCACGACAACCTAGTGGGAATAGTTATCAGTTGATTACAAGAAAGAAATCCAACCTTTTGCCGATCGGTGGCCGCCGTCGCCGTCGAGCGTTGCGTGCTTCTTGTACCAAAGCCTTCCTTCCAACACTGAATCGTCTCTATTCTTTGGTTGATTGATTTCCCCCTCAGCTCTGGTTCTTGTTCTTGTTTGGTTGCGTTTCTTGCACCAGCCAGGTAGGCTGATACCTGGATCGATGGTGGGTGGTGACGTGAAGCGCCCGGAGGCGCTCGAGGAGAGGCTGCTGCTGCCGCCGCCGCTGCCTGAGGCGGTGGCAGCGGGAAATGGAGACGACAACGGCGGTAAGGCGAGGAGGAAGTGGGAGAAGACGTACCTTGATGTGCTGGGCGTGTGCTGCTCCGCGGAGGTCGCGCTCGTGGAGAAGCTGCTGGCGCCGCTCGACGGCGTGAGGGCGGTCTCCGTCGTCGTCCCCTCCAGGACCGTCATCGTCGAGCACGACCCCGCCGTCGTCTCCCAGTCCAACATCGGTAACCAGCCTCTCCATCGTCCTCATCAAATCTTCACATCCTTTCTACGAAAATTCTCACAAGAAACTAACAAATTTGAGTGTGTTGTCTTGCCTGAACCAGTGAAGGCTCTGAACAAGGCAGCCCTCGAGGCCTCGGTGAGAGCCTACGGCAGCAGCGGGATCATCAGCCGGTGGCCCAGCCCGTACATCGTCTCCAGCGGCGTCCTCCTCCTCGCGTCTCTCTTCCGGTGGCTCCTCCCTCCCCTGGAGTGGTTGGCCCTGGTGGCGGTCATCGCCGGCTCTCCGCCGATGCTGCTACGGGGCTTCGCCGCGGCCAGCAGGCTCACCCTGGACATCAACATACTCATGCTGATCGCCGTCGTCGGTGCCATCGCTCTCCAGGACTTCATGGAGGCAGGCGTCATCGTCTTCCTCTTCACCACCGCAGAATGGCTCGAGACCCTGGCTTGCACCAAGGTATTGAACCCAGTTCGGAAATCTCTTAATCCTGCACTAGTTGCCATGATCAATAGTTTTTCTTTGTAGAATTTGATAACAATTTCCACTGATAAGTGAAGTGATGAGAATTCAGTTCTGAACCTGGCTGGCTGTCACACATTGTGGGTACAGGCGAGCGCCGGGATGTCGTCGTTGATGAGCATGATCCCGCCGAAGGTAGTCCTCGCGGAGACGGGCGAGGTGGTCAATTTGCACGACGTCCGTGTAGGCACCGTCATCGCGGTCAGGGCCGGGGAGGTGGTCCCAATCGACGGCGTGGTGGTCGACGGGCAGAGTGAGGTCGACGAGAGTAGCCTCACCGGGGAGTCCTTCCCCGTGCCGAAGCAGCCGCAGTCCGAGGTCTGGGCTGGCACACTGAACTTGGATGGTATACAAATCAGCCTTTTCGGTAGCATTTGCATACAACTTCTGAAAGTCTTAAACATCTGAAGAGCCTCAAAGGCAACAATGTTCTTGCAGTCATCAGTTTCTGTCACGTTGCAGGTTACATTGCCGTGAGGACGACTTCTCTTGCTGAGAACTCTACTGTGGCTAAGATGGAAAGGCTGGTGGAGGAGGCGCAGAACAGCCGGTCGAAGACGCAGCGGCTGATCGATTCATGCGCAAAGTACTACACGCCAGGTACACGACGATGATGCACTCACCCAGACATGACCATATTCTGAAGATGTACAATGACGGACAACAAATTCATCAGAAACATTGTTCTTGTGCAGCTGTGGTGGTTCTTGCAGCAGGGGTGGCTTTGCTTCCATTGTTACTCGGAGCACATGACCTGAAACATTGGTTCCTGCTGGCCCTTGTGCTGCTGGTGAGCGCGTGCCCATGCGCGCTGGTGCTATCGACGCCTGTCGCCACCTTCTGCGCGCTCCTGAGGGCGGCGAGGATGGGGATACTCATCAAGGGAGGGGACATCCTTGAATCATTGGGCGAGATCAGGGTCGTGGCATTCGACAAGACCGGCACGATCACCAAAGGGGAGTTCAGCATTGACGAATTCCGTGTGGTTGGGGACAAGGTTCAGATGAGTCATCTTCTTTACTGGTACGATCGATTTCACCACTTGGTATGCAGCTAATGCTGATGATATTCCATTGCTTCTGCCGAACGATATGATAGGATTTCAATGCATAACCAATTTTACGCTTATCGATTGGTCCTTACTGCTGAAATTCTTGTGTGAAATCATCTTATTTTTTTCTTGCAGGGTTTCAAGCATTGAGAGCAAATCAAGCCACCCAATGGCAACTGCCCTTGTGGAGTACGCTCAGTCTAAATCTATCCATCCAAAGCCGGAAAATGTCGCCGAGTTTCGCATCTTTCCTGGGGAGGGCGTCTATGGAGAGATCAATGGAAAACACATCTACATTGGAAACAAAAGGGCCTTGACAAGAGCATCATATCAGACAGGTGAGCAACACTTTGTACGTGACAATTGAAGTTGCAGAAAGAAAACTGATTGAAGTCAACTTTGTGGCTTTTATAGTTCCAGAAATGGATGATCTCAAAGGGGTGTCCATCGGTTACGTGATCTGCGACGGAGAGCTTGTCGGGGTGTTTTGGCTCTCCGACGACTGCCGTACCGGGGCGGCAGAAGCAATCCGGGAGCTGATATCACTGGGCATCAAGTCAGTGATGCTCACGGGAGACAGCACTGCGGCAGCCATGCACGCACAGGAGAAGCTTGGAGGCGTCCTAGAGGAGCTCTACTCCGAGCTCCTCCCGGAGGACAAGGTCCGGATCGTCGGCAGCCTCAAGGCAAGGGTCGGCCCGACATTTATGGTCGGCGACGGCATGAACGATGCCCCGGCGCTAGCCATGGCGGACGTGGGCCTCTCCATGGGCTTGTCCGGCTCGGCTGCCGCCATGGAGACCAGCCACGCGACGCTCATGTCCAGCGACATCCTCAGGGTACCCGAGGCCGTCAGGCTCGGGAGGCGCGCCCGCCGGACCATCGCCATCAACGTGGTGACCTCGGTGTCCGCGAAGGCCGCCGTCGTCGTGCTCGCCCTCGCGTGGCGCCCGGTGCTGTGGGCGGCCCTTCTCGCCGACGTTGGGACGTGCCTGCTCGTCGTGCTGAACAGCATGCTCCTGCTGAGGGAGAGGAACGGCGGGAAGGACGTGACATGCCGCGCGACGGCGAGGTCCCTGATGATGAGGTCTCAGCTCGCCGGCGCCGGTACATCCAACGCTGCAACCACGAGCGCTCCGAGATCAGCTGGCCATGAAGGAACCAAAGGTTGCCATTGCTGTCAGAAGCCAAGCGAGTCGCTCGAGCACTCGGTCGTGATCGACATCCCAGCAGGCCGCGATCATAAAGAAGATCGAACGGCGGCTGCGCGTACGACGGCGGAAGGCAAGGTCGCCGCCGGGTGTTGCGGCGCCAGCGAGGCGACCGGACGCGTCGCTTCCGTGGCGCCAACCGCGAGCTGCGCGTCGAAAGAATGCTGCGCCGGTGACAGAGGAGGCAGCAAGGAAGCAGGTGAAGAAGATAGCTGCGCGAAAGCCTGTTGCAACAAGGGAGTTCAGACTGCCGCATTCGCCTGATTCTTTGCAGGAACGCAAGGTGTAGCTGATCTAGTGGTGAAGATGACAATCTGCTGACAGGCTGATGTTGCATTGCAACTTTGCAAGATCTGTAAGAATTTTACTGGTGCATCATGTAATGTTCCTCACTTCCTTGTGCTAAAATTTACTGCACTTGCAGGATTGATTTGCCAAGTTCTGTGTAACCGCTTGCGTACATGTTGTGCTCAAGTGCGAAGCGTATAGCTACCGTGTCAATGACCATAACCACCCTGGACTTATGTACAGTACCATATAAAATAGTGGTTCAGATCTGATAAGTTTCAAATCACAAATTTTGCTTCTGTGATTCTACCACGATCCAAGCACCCGATCCTGACAACGCCTTTGCCTCAAGAGGGTGAAACCGGATCGAATACGGTCGGATATTGCTCTTCCCGTATCCTAACCCATATTTTTTCCCGGATTCGAACCGATACGGCTAGCGGATCCGGATCTGAATCCGGATAGTTTAGGATACGGATACGGTCGGATATATGACGGATTCGGATCGGAAACGGATAATTCGGAAACGGATAATGCACGCAAATATAAAGTAATATATGTTGAATCAAACCACACGAATACATGAGAATAATTCAAATCTATTGTCTAATATAGGGTTTAACAGAACCATTCACACATAAGACAATAACAGTACATGTCTACATCACGATGAACAATAGAAAAAGTTTAACAGAACTGTTCACACATAAGACAATAACAGTACATGTCTACATCACGATGAACAATAGAAAAATGAATATTTCATTCCTATCAGGCTGATTCAATAGATTCATTCCCATCAGCAATTCAGCATCAACAGATTCACCCTATTGCATTGTGCCATTGTGTGCGCAACTTGATAGGAAGAGAACAGTGCCTACAAGAAAATTTCTATTAGCAAGGCATCAAATAGCGCATACAAGATTATTATGTATTCACAACTGCTCACTGCTCAAATAGCAAGATTATTTCTATTAGCAAGGCATCAAATAGCTTCAGACAAGCAGAGGCCATGAACTGAAGAAAATTAGGGATGTGGAACATGTGCAACAAAGCAAAATTGAGCTAAAACCTTGGATGTTCTTGATAATTTCAATTTCTTCTGAACACATATCCTATATTTTGACATGCATGGGCAACATAAACCTGAAAGGATCTATGCTGTGTTTTTTCTCGTAGTCTCTCACGCACATGCTGCCCAATGGCATTCGACAGGAAATTAGCTATTGTGTGCCTTGCAGATTGTACCTGGAATAGAGCAAATAGTTTTTTTTTTACTTTCGACAGAATTTCCACACAGTCGGGGACGGGAGTCACGGGAGTCAAGGTCAAGCGCTCGGGCTCCAGAGTCCAGACCTCCAGTGAAGGGCCGGGTGACCGGGTGAGTAAGGCACTAAGGCCGTATGGTATGGGCCGGGCTCAACCACTCAAGTGACAATCCGGATATCCGATTTCCCGAATACCCGATATCCGTTTCCCGACCCATATTTTCCGGATAGTGAGCGCTCCGAATCCGATCCGGTATCCGTTTATAAATATCCGGATCCGGATCCGGATCCGACCCGATATCCGTTTTGCTTCCCGGATCCGGACGAAACCGGATCCGGCTCCGGATCGGGCGGGAATTATCCGTCCCGTTTTCACCCCTATGCCTCAGTCTTGCAAGCTCTCAAATCGCAAGTGGCATGTGCTCAGATGCCTGCTTAATCTTCAGTGCAGCAGTCTGCACTTGGTACGACGAATACAAATATAAAATTGAGAAAGTTACATAGGCTTCTCTTTTTTTCGTCTTTGTTTGCTATAATTCATAGCTTGAATCCACTTTAAACACTACAAATACAAAATTGAGAACAAAAATACATAGGCTTCTCTTTCTATAATTCATAGCTCACGATCCTACGTATCTTGAACCCGTTTTCCATGAAGCAAAATCTTAACTACGCCCATTTGGCCAGCAAGGACATGAGGCCGGCCCCGACCAGCATGGACACGTTGATGGCAAGCTGCAGCTTCCCCCTGCTCTGCACAATGGGGTTCATGAAGTCCTCGGCGAGGAGGTCGACGAGGGCCATGTACACGAGGATCCCTGCCGCGACGGAGTTGAGGAGGCCCTCCACGACCAGCGCCGTCGGGCTGTTCTCGTTGTACACGTTAGATATGCCGACGCCGATGACGATGCCCACCGGCGTGGTCAGGCAGAAGAAGAGGATCATCGTCACGATGGACCTCACCTTGAACTTTGCCTGCGTGAGCAACGAATCGAGTTAATCAGTCGGGTGAGTAATTCAATTGCACAATGCACCGAATCTTTTTAGCTTAAATACTCCACCGTTCTTTTCAATTTATCGTTTTAAAATGCGTATAGTCAACATTGTAATCTTTGATCACAAGTATTTAGATCTGTCACATACCAAATATTTCTTTATTATTATATTTTTAATAATTTATAATGTATAATTAGAAAATCTAATAGTCAAAGCGGTGTATTGGAATCTGTCCTGAGGGCATGTACATGTCAGCTGATATTTCTTTATTATTATATTTTTAATAATTTATAATGTATAATTAGAAAATCTAATAGTCAAAGCGGTGTGTTGGAAGGCATGTACAATAGTACTGTCTGTAAGACTATGCAATGTAGGATTTTATATGATGTGGAGCAGAGAAAAAGCTGCTAGTTATTATTTAACAGATAGTCTTATAGACGGTTTTTACTTTATGTATCATTTTATAGGTAGTCTGTTAATTAGATGAGAGATTATTATAGGCAACTATGTACATAGACAATTCATTGTATTAGTTATTTTTAATACTGTCTATAAATAATATAAAAATATATTAAAACAGCTGTTATCTATACTACTATACATGTTCTAATGTTCAAGACGACAAATAAAACAGGGGCTGTTTCTATCCTAGAATTTTCGGGGCTGTTTCTATACTAGAATTTTGGCATCCTAGTGGCGCAACGCAGGACCTAATTCTGTTCACTTGTGGTTCTCTCACGATTCACGAGTACCAGGAAATCAGGAATCAATCATTCGAAGCTTTAGTGCTCTCGACCTTCTCATCACCTCTCGAGTAACCATGCCTTTCCAAGTCAAAGCATTATAGTACTCGAATCTATTTTAGGATAAAGTACTCCTTTTTAAAAGAATCAAAGCATGCAGCCTTTGTTTAGATTAGTTTTTTTTTCCACTTTTGGTAGGAACCATACACACAAATTTACATGCACAACATCTATCTGACGAGCCATCACCATGGCTGACTGCCGTTGGTAGTGCTGAATTGCTGACTGCCGTTGGTAGTGCTGAGATACGTACAGCCAAACATTTCTAACATGAGTTATAAAAGGCGGTCCCCTAGCTAGCCCCTCCTAGACTCACATAATTAGCTATCAGATTCGCTAGCACTTAGCGTCTCGGTGAACCATGTTTCTAATTGATCATCAAGATATTAAAAAGTATCAATGGGCGACAAATTTGGTATTAATATACTTGTTGCAAAAAAACAGCTATACTAGATTTAACAGTCAAAGCAGCCAATGGCGGAGACAAGAGTTGGAGATAACATGGACCAAATAATTCCAATTATGCAACAATATTTGACATGAGAGGCCAAATAGTACTAATGTTATTAAATCGTGTTCAGATCTAAGTAGCTAAAATTAAACTTTGAGATCACCGGGGGGCCATGGCCCCACCGGCACCCCCTCCCCCGCCATTGAAAATTTTCAGTACTTTCGGGTGTGTTTGGTTAGTTGTACCAAGTGGTGTATGTATAAATGGTTCAAGAAAAAAATCATCTATGTATTTGGTTGTTTGAATGGAACTATCCCATTCTAGATGGTGGGATATAAATTTAAGAAATATTCCCTATACATACTGAATCATTTCATTCACCCAAAATAATAGAATCAAATGGTATAGAACCATCCCATCCCATCCCATTCAACTTCACCTCACCAACCAAACACACCCTTAGAAACTGCATCAAAATAATCTCAAAAAAGAAATCTATGTAAATATCCAAAATGATCCACAGTGTGACGGAGTTGACCTGAACGATGCATCCACCGAGCCCCATGCCCTCGAACATCTGGTGGAAGCTCAGGGCGACCACCAGCGGCTTGATGGTGTCGGGTTCCTGAGACGCGCCGAGCGAGATGCCGATGATCACCGAGTGCACCACGATTCCCAGCTCCAGGACCTACACCACCGTCGTCGAAACAGAAGATTAGAATCCACACATGAGTTGATTTTTATTTTTTTTCTAGTATCTGTTTAGATTTATCAGTCGTTCTGCTGTTTTATGCGGTTTATTCTTCTCCAAATTAAATACTACTAGCCGTATTCGTATGTATATGTTGCCTTTATAAATTGAGAAACTTTATCAAGTGCATACGCTGCTCTTTTCAATGAAGAGGTTTAAGCAATTAAAACGGGCTGTAACCTGAGAGATGACGCGGTGCCGGAGCGTGTGCTCCTTGTCGCCATCGCCGCCGCCGATGGCAGCGACGACCGCCGTCGACCCGTGCGCGTGGCCATGCGTCGCGTGCGTGTGCATGTGCACGTGCCCCTCGTGCTCCCCTCCGTCGTGGCGATGCGCTCCCTCGTCGCTTCCGCCCTGGCCCTGCTTCTCCTCGTCCCCGTTGGCGGCGCTTCCCGTCGCGTCGGCGGCGTCCTTGAAGTGGACGCGCGTGAAGTAGCCCGTGGCGACGGTGTCGACGACGAGTGTGCCGATGGCGCCGACCATGGCGCCGAACCCGGCGAACGGGAACTTCTTCCACGGCCCGCCGGCGGGCAGGCAGTCCGACGTGAGGTTCTCGAACGCGTCGGGGAGGATGTGGATGAACCCCGTGGCGAGGATGACCCCCGCCGCGAACGCCTTGATCAGGAAGAACACGTCGCCCTCGGGCCGCAGCGCTGGCACGCGCCGCCCAAGCACCGGCAGGCTGCACCCCAGCGCCCCGGACACCAGGATGGAGAAGAAGGCCGCGATCTTGAGCGGCTTCGCCCGCGCCCGGTTGTGCGCCGCCGCCTCAGACGCTCCGCAGTCACCGTCGTCAGCACCGCGTGCGGCATCAACGAGAAAGAGCAGCGCCACGGCGGCGGCGAGCAGCACGGTCGCGCTCGGCTTCATGGCTAGGCGAGGAGGAGATCGATGGGAGAGCTTACAACTAGCTATTTCGTTTTATAGAGTGGAGATACAAGTAGCGTCGTATCGCTGCGGTTAATTAGGACTTTAATCACTTGATCAATTAGGATATTCAGATGAAAGCGATTGTCACACGGTGACGACATGCGTGGGAACATGTAGATACAATAATGCCAAGCGGAGGGTCCGGTTTTGCCGGTGGTCAGTGTGTCAATTAAGGGAGGAGCCGAGGTTTCCTTGATTTGTTTCGGCTGATTAGGAGGTAATTGCACTGGATGACGACATTTTTTGTGCACGTAGGGAGAAGTTGGCGACATATTGTTTACAGCGGGCATGCGTGTGGAAGTTGACTTTTAGTGCGAGAGAAACATGCCGGAGGTCTATCACTACTCTGGCAACGGTCACGAGATATAATTTTTTTTCTGAAGTAAATTTCGAGGAACTACCAGTTTTTCTTACAATCTATTACAAAACTATAAATTTTAATTTTTATTTTAAAAAATTATAGATTTTATGAGAATTTGTGTCACAAGATTACACTATCAAACCCACTATAAGAAACAATCAATTCTAAAATCTATAGTTGTGATATAAATTCTCCTAAAATCTATAATTTTACTAAATAGAAACTAAAACTTATAGTTTTCTCGATTATTTATACGGAAACATATAGTTTTTTAAAATTTACTCATTTTTCAATGTTGAGTAAATTTCATACAACTACATATTTAATACCAAAACCAATGCTAATTAAACTACTCCTTCAATTATCAATTCAATCTCTCCCTTCCCCTTTCCCTACTCAACTTTTTCACCTTCTTCCCACTCTTAACACGAAAAATTTAAAAAGGAAACATTTAAACTTTAAAAATTTTAAATAGGAAGTTTCAACTAAAAATTCAACTCAAAATTTAAACTCAGAAAAATTTAAATCAAAAAAATTCAGATCAGAAATTTTCAACTCGAAAATTTTCAACTTGAACACGAATTGTTTCAAATAAAAAAATTTCAAATCGAAAAGTTTCAACTCATAAAACTTTTAATTCAAAAGATTGGTACGAAAAGTTTCGATTCAAAAAACTTTTGGTTCAAAAGTTTCTATTTAAAATTCAACTCAAAAATTTTCAATCAAAAATTTTAAATCGAAAAGTTTCATCATGAAAATTTTAAAATTAGAAAGTTTCAACTTGAAAAAAAATTAAATCAAAAAGTTCGATCTCCAAAAAATTGAATTAAAAAACTTCAAAATCGTAAAGTTTCTGTTCAACAAACTTTAAGTTTGAAAAGTTTCTATTCAACAAACTTTCAGATCGAAAAGTTCACTTAGAAAACTTTCAAAAGTGGTTAAAAATACTTGTTTTCAAAAACATGACGGAAAAATTTGAAATACAAAAACTATTTGGAGCTTGAGGAGAAGGAATGGAGGAGAAAAAGGGATGAAGGTGATGCCACTTGTCATAAGGAGAGCGCCTTTGAGAGGAGAAGGGAAGTATGGGAAAGGAGTTAATAACACTTGTCATAAGAAGAGAGCTTTTGAGGGGGAGGTGCTGCCACTAATCATAAAGAGAATGTCTCCTCACCAAATCATTGGTAAGGGTGACCTTAAATTAGTAATTCCTTGGGTTGGTTGCAAGATTGGTGTCGCTATTAACCTTCAACTCGACTCCTACCCCTCCCCATTTATTCGACCCACGGGCATCACCCTCCCCTCTGACCACCTCCGTACAATTGATCCCATGGCTACAGATGTCCTAAAGAAGCTTGCTAGCATTGTCACATCACCCAAGCCCAACTCACGAAGACACATCCAATGGTTCAAAGTGTACCCCTAATAGAAGAAGAAAAAATGTATGTCTTAAAAAAAAGAAAATCAAATAGTGCATGATCCTCATCAAACCCATTATTTTAAAATTATGATTTTTGAAAAATTGAAGCAAAACTTTTTTTTTCACCTCAACTTGTCAAGAAGAATGATATTGGGAAATTGAGCATGCTTAACTCAAATGGGGGAAATAGGTTTACAAACATTTGGCACAATAATTGCAGCCATCGACGATCGTTGAATTACACCTGGGATAAACAAAGTGGACAACTAGGGAGAACAGCCTTTTTCCTAGATGCATGAATTAGAAAAAAACCGTTGACCATCGCATGAATGTCTCAAATCTACTACTCACACATTGTTAGGATCCAAATATGTAATTCCGGACTCTCTATATATACTGCACTAGCCTAGAGTCACATTAGTTGTCTAGAATCATGTTAGCACACACAGCGGCAACAAAAATGTATTGCCATAATCAGACACAGCGGAAACATAATAAAAAACTATATTTATTGGATAAAAGATAGTTGAATGACCATAAAATAGAATTTACATTTATTAGGCCTCACAAGGCTTTAACGCTACGAAAACAGTAGAGAAACAGAAAAACTTTAGCAGATAACCTATCAACATACCACAGGCATTTGACAAGGTTTGACTCCTAGCAACTCGCTTCTTCATGGAACTCTTCCTCCAAACCAGGTGTAGACTCCTCTTCAACTGATGGATTTATTGTAGCAAGAGTGAGTACATAACGCACTCAACAAGTTGTGCACAGGATACAAGTTAATTATATCTACATACAAGGCTTATTCCAAAAGAATATCCGATGTGGCTATTTTGCAATAAAGCAGTGTTTGCAATTGAATACAATAAATATATTAAAATAAAGAGTAAAAAAATAACATAATAATAAATTTATCATATATTTCTCAAGATATGCTGATACACATGCTAAACAAATTTCATTACTCCCATTGTCACAAAGCCTTCTTTCCCAAGTTTAGTTTTATAAAATCTAACCCTTGTATGAAATTCTCAAGCATTATCCATAACTCGACGATGTGACAATTAGGGGCTGTTTGTTTCACTAGGGATTAGAAAGCACTTTTAAAAGTGGAAGGTTAACAAATAGACATCTTTTAATTTGGATTGTAATAATCAAGTCCGGATTGTTAGAATCCCACAATCCACCTTGGAGGAGCTTTCTCATTTTTTTTTGTACAAAAGACCATAATACCCTTCCACCTTCCAAAAAATAAGACAACAAACAGCGGAGGGTACCCACAGGACTTTTGCCACGCAGAAACAACAATCCAAATACACTATAATCTGGGTTACCAAACAGTCATTAGCTTTTAACAATCCAGCTTTTAACAATCCAGATTTTACAATCCAGCTTTTAAAATCTGCTTTCTATAATCCCTAGCTGAAACAAACAGGCCCTTAGAATAAGTTGTACATTCTGAAGAGTTTATACACTTTACCCATAAGATACGATCAATCTTATATTATTGGCCATAGCACATACCCATTGTCGTGTGACTAAAAAAATCATAACAAAATCCTTTTAAAAACTCTATCCAAACATAGACACTCTCGATAATCTTGGTCTCACTATTGCTCCATCACACAGAGTAGAAGAATAAGAAAAACTCATCGTGTGTAGCAAGGCAAAAGACGTGTCGCAGTTTGAGCGAAAAGAGGTGTGGTGGGCGAGTGCACCGACGTTGCTAGTTCACGCGAAAAGGTGAAATGGAGAAGTGTTACTAGAGAATGAGAAAGTGTTGGGGAGAAATGGAGAAATGGTGGAGGATGAAATGTTCATGCGTTCTTTGGTAAAAGGAAACATCCATGCATGCATCGCTAGAAAAGAAACGCGAGACCGATAGAAGAATAAATTTGGAAAGGAAGTTGGCTTGGCAAGAAATGGCTTCATACGCATAAGGAGAGGAAACGGCTGCATGGTAGAGAAAAAAAAAAAATTGGAAACGGTGGGAATGGAAAGCGGCTAGTAAATGAAGCGTGCATGCATGCATGGTGTAAACGGCTAGTAATTGAACATACTGGTGGTAATTGAACATACGGCCGGTAATGCAAGAATTGAAACGGTAGGGAAGAATAATTCACATGTACGAAGTCTTCCTCACATTCCCAAGTTGCTTCGCTTTCTGTGTGATTGCTCCATTGAACTCTGTAGAAACGAATGGATTTGTTTCTTGTTTCCCGTTCAGCTGTGTCTAAGATCTTGATGGGATATTCCTTATAGGTTAGATCTTCTTGTAGCTCGATCTCTTCCAGAGATGTCTGCTCTGTTGGTACTCGAAGGCACTTCTTCAACTGAGATACATGGAATACGTCATGCACTCCTGCCAAAGATTGCGGCAATTCTAATTGATATGCGACTTCACCTCTGCGGCTCAAGATTTTGAATGGACCCACGTATCTCGGGGCAAGTTTTCCTTTAGCGTGGAACCTCTTAACTCTTTTGAGCGGCATGACTTTGAGATAGACATAATCTTCAGGCTCAAAGCTCAACTCGCGACGTCGGTTGTCAGCGTAACTCTTTTGCCTTGATTGTGCAGTCTTCAATCTTTCTCGAATCAGAACAATCTTTTCCTCTGCATCTAACAGTATGTCTGGTCCAAAAACATGACGTTCTCTCGTCTCATTCCAATTTAATGGTGTCCGACATGAACGACTATACAAAGCTTCAAAAGGCGACATTTTCAAACTGGCTTGATAGCTATTATTGTAGCTAAACTCTGCGTACGGCAAGTATTTGTCCCACGAGGTTGCATATGACAAAGCGCAAGCTCTTAACATATCCTCAAGTATTTGATTTACTCTTTCGATCGACCATCATGTCGTGGATGGTATCTTAGACTAAAATTCAGACGGTACCCATAGTCAGTATCGACTTATCCCAAAATCTCGAGGTAAATTGAGTACCTCTGTCCGATACTATCTTCTTGGGTACACCATGTAAACAAACAATTCTCGATATATATAACTCTGCTAACTTATCTCCTGAGTAGGTTGTCTTCACGGGTATGAAATGTGCAACTTTTGTTAACCGACCCACTATAACCCATATAGAGTCATATCCACCTTGAGTCCTTGGCAATCCAGTGATGAAATCCATCCCGATCTCCTCCCATTTCCATTCTGGTATCTTTAGTGGTTGTAGCAACCCGGTTGGTCTCTGATGCATTGCTTTAACTCTCTGACATACGTCACATAATGCTACATGCTCAGCTACTTCTTTCTTCATGTTCGGCCACCAAAATCTTTCCTTAAGATCCTGGTACATCTTAGCACTACCGGGGTGAATTGAATATTTGGAATCATGTGCTTCTTCCAAGATCAACTGCTTCAATTCCGGCTTGAGGGTCGCAGATTCGATTCTTCATCCATAGCGTACCTTGTTCATCTATTCTCAAGTCCTTTGCTAAATCTTCATCCATTTTGGATTTGATTCTATTTATCTTTTCACCATCTTGTTGACCTTCTCTCTGCTCTTCTAAGGCTCGGCTTAACCTCCAAGGTAGCTAAATACCCTTCGGTACAACTTCCAACCTTAGTTTCTGAAGTTCCTTACACAAATCAGTTTGATCTTCTGCTATCATCGAATTCAAGCTATAGCTTTTCCGACTCAAAGCATCTCCTACTACATTTGCTTTTCCTGGATGGTAATGGATTCTGACATTGTAATCCTTGATTAATTCTAACCATCTTCTCTGCCTCATGTTAAGATCCGATTGAGTGAATATATACTTTAAACTTTTATGATCAGTATATACTTCACATCGGTTTCTGATGAGAGAACGACGCCATATTTTAAGGGCATGCACTACAGCAGCTAACTCTAAATCATGAGTCGGGTAATTCTGCTCATGTGGCCTTAACGGTCTTGAAGCATAAGCCACTACTTTGCCGTTTTGCATCAGAACACACTCGAGTCCCTGACGCGAGGCATCACAGTATATATCAAAGTTATCCTTAGCATTCGGCAACACCAAGACAGGTGCTGAGGTTAGACGCTTCTTCACTCTTGAAACTTTTTTTCGCACTCAAAGCGTCCATACAAACTTTTTCTCTTTCTTTAGTAGTTGCGTGAGAGGTATCGCAATGGATGAGAAACCCTTGATGAACCGGCGGTAATATCCGCCATTAAAGAAAACTTCTAAACTGGTAAGCTGTCTTTGGTTGTTCCCAATGTAATCTGCCTCCACTTTCTTCGGATCGATACTACTCCTTGGCGGTCATTACATGACCTAGGAACTCTACCTTCTTTTCCGTAAGTCACATTTGCTAAATTTTGCATATAGTTGGTTTCTCTTAACTTTTCCAAAACCATTCTTAAATGTCCGGCATGCTCTTCATCGAATCTTGGAGTAAACCGGGATGTCATCAATGAACACGATGACAAACTTGTCCAAATATTCCATGAATACTTTGTTCATCATATTCATGAAATAATTTGGGGCATTGGTCAATCCAAAAGACATGACCGTGAATTCATAATGCCCATACCTTGACGAAAAAAGTCAGTCTTTGGTATGTCCTCGGTTCGATTTTTAATTGATGGTATCGGATCGAAGATCTATCTTAGAAGACTCCGCTCCTCTTAACTGATCGAAAAGATCATCTATCCTGGGCAAAGGATATTTATTCTTTATCGTCACCTCATTGAGTGCACGATAGTCTATACACATTCTAAAGCTCCCATCCTTTTTCTTAACAAACAATACCGGTGCTCCCCATGGCGATGAGCTTGGTCTGATAAATCATTTTTCCATGAGTTCTTCAATCTACTTCTTCATTTTCACTAACTCTTCTGTGGACATCCTAAAGGGTCTCTTCGCAATAGGTGCTGTTCCAGGCACTAGCTCAATCACGAACTCGATATCTCTATCCGGTGGCATCCCTGGCAAATCTTCGGA
This sequence comes from Guadua angustifolia, assembly GCA_036346375.1. NCBI lineage: Eukaryota > Viridiplantae > Streptophyta > Magnoliopsida > Poales > Poaceae > Guadua > Guadua angustifolia. The sequence goes on along the minus strand of CM070512.1, from coordinate 33,351,455 downwards.
GAAAACATCCGGAAACTCTTTTACCACAGATACATCTTCCAATCTGACAGTCTCTAGACTGTTGACCATAAATTTTCCATCTCGGACTGTGGTTGCTTGAAATTCCACTTTTTCTCCGTCTTGATTCTCCACAGACACTACTCTACGACCACAATCTAATACGGCTTTGTGCTTGGTCAGCCAATCCATTCCAAGGATTACGTCCAGGGTTTGAGTATCTAGCACTATCAGGTTTGCTAGAAATTCTACCCCGTTTATGACCAACTTAACTCCCAAGCAACCTAGATTAGATTGAAGTTCAGAACCAGGTGATTTGACCAATAATGTGCACCTTAGTTTAACCATTTTCATCCCATTCCCCAAAGCAAACTTTCGAGAGATAAATGAATGGGAAGCTCTGAGTCAAATAAAACAAGCGCACGTCTTGAGTTAACCAAAACTTACCCGATCTGACGTCCTCGCATCATGAGCTTGGCGGTCGTGATGTGGTTCACTCGACCTCTAACAAGCTGTTGAAGGTGTAGCTCTGGTTTGGCCTCCTCCTCGACTTGTATTTGGTGTTGGTGTCTTTGTCGGTGTTGGCCCCGAGTTAAAGCCAGGGGTCACATTTCCTCTCTTTGGGCAATGATTGGCGAAATGCTGGTTCATTACTGGTGGCAACGCCTCTTTGGAGTTTGTTGATCAGTTCTCTGCAGGTTATTCCCCTGAGTAGGCGTTCTGAATCCTTGACTTGATGATCCCGGTGTAGAAATTGTCCTATGGTTGGTCATTTGCGGCTTGAATCTAGCAAATTGTTGAGAATTCACTCTCAGCCTCAACTGGTTTGGACGTCCTCCTTGATTGATCATCCGACGCTTACGGTCTTCACCGATTTCTTTGTGCTTGTCCTCTAGAATCAATGCCTTGTTAACCAATTCCTGAAAATCTGAAGCGTGTGGGTGATCGAGTCCCTGCGGCCGAGTTAAGTCCTTCATGAACAGGAATGTCTTGCTTTGTCCGTTGCCACATCCTCTTGCGCATAACGAGCCAACCGAGTGAATTTGTTCAAATAATCAGCCACCGATTGGCCTCCTTGTTTAGAGATCGAACTCTTCCTTTTAAGTTCCATCATTCCTTCCAGGGTACATGAATGCTGGCGGAAGGCTGTCGTAAATTCCTCGGGTGATCTCACAGGGATGCTCGTGGGATGCACAATAGTTCTCCCACCACTCTGCGGCAGTCCCTTCAAGTTGATGGGAGGCGTACAGGACCTTCTCATTGGGTGCACTTGGGATATGTGCAACTTCCTTTCTATCGTCTGAAGCCAATCATCGCGCTTGATGGGATTGACATTGCGGAAAATGTCGGGGCCTGGTCCTCATAAAGTCCGGCTAGTCTAGTGGTGTCCATGGTTTATGGCTTGATTGTTGTTGTTAGGCTGCGGCTTTGATTCGCAATCGCTGCATTTGATGCATCATAGTTCCGCATCGGTGAGTTTAATGACGGAAAAGCTCCTAGATTGCCCATATCAGCGGGTGGTCTTTGGTTGAGGATTTGGTGTGTTGTCTTGGTTTCCACCCTGCTGTGATCCGCTTCCTCCGGTTCCACTGTTTCCACGCGTATTCACCATCTGAAGAACAATAAAGTTTTATAGGAAAGGGAGTAACAGAGGAGACAAGTACACAAGATACTAATGCAGGGGAAAAGGTTTGACTTAGAAACTTAAGCAAATAATTACTAACTTGGTATGGTTGCTTATCCAAGCCTAAAAGCTCTGCAACGCATACTGCACACTCAGCAAACAAGGAAAACCAAATTATCCTAAACACACAATAATCTACCGTCTAAGAGGATAACACTTCTATCTTAGACAGACGCGACTCTCACACATGAGTCTCAACTGGATACTAAAACACCTTGGTTCTTCTAAGCACGGAATACTTCATCGATCCACTTTTCTTGAGTTAAGCGATTCACATCTTCACGATCTTGAGGATTAGCGGCGACACCAGTGCTTTCTCCTTAAGTGTGAATTAACGATAACTATTTGGAACAACTTAGATAAGATCTTCATTTAAAACAACGGGGAAAGATAGAAATTTTTAGCAAGGAGAAAAGAATAGAAGAATAAGACAAGTCAAGAACTTATCATTCTTTTAAGTTAAATTTTTCTTTTTAGAAAATAATTTTGAATTTCCTAAAGAACGGCCAATCTATCTAGGGTCAAGACCTACGATCGGTATGGCTCGATACCACCATACATCGCCCGGGAATTTGAATTCGAACACTCGATGTGAAACACGACCGAGATCACCTTTGGTGCTCACAGATACTAGCGAGATGAATACCAACACACATACGGCGGAATAATAACAATAATGTATTTATCTCAAATTAAAGCTGTAAAGACTTTAAGGTCACCTTACAATATTAAGCCCTTGAACTGAGTTGAGTAAACAAATAACGGCGGAAATAAATCTTCGTGAAGCCCTAGTTTGCCACGAACAAGCCTGACTAAACTTGCTCCTAGTTTATCGGCTCCTCTGAAACTCCTCCTCCATCAGCAGTGTAGCTTCTTCTTGATTGAGGTTGTGATGTTTGCAAAGGGGTGAGTACACAAGTACTCAACAAGTCATGCACAAATGCAATCTAATATACTACATGCGGGCTTATTCCAATGGAATGGCTTAAAGGTTATTTTGCAATAAACAACATTTAACAATAACATTAGTAGATTCGAAAGCGGTAAAAATAAGTAGAATTAACAATAACTTTTCGGAAGGTAAGTAAAAGCATTTCCACATCCTACCATCAACTTCATTTGTTAACCCAACCATATTTTTAATAAAGTCTAACCCTTGGTGTAATCCCCGAGCAATGTCCAATCTAGTGGACACGGCTATTGAATAGTTTGTACACTCTGCGGAGGTTATACACTTTACCCACAAGAAAGCAGTCAAACACCACAAAGGCGGCGACTATAACAAAGCCTTTCCAAGGATCCGTCTAAACCAGATCTTGCTCGCTAAGGTTTCAACCTTTGGTGGGACTGGTTACCACATCGGGGCCCCCTCTTGCGCTGTGAGTTTTACTACCCGCACACTCGGGACTCACTCCACCACAGCGATCATCAGAAGAATAGATTTCACAATTTACTCGGCTAGGTCAGTCCCATTCGGAACTTGTGGTTGTATGAATACTCAGTCAAAGGCTCGCAAGGTTAAGTTCTTAATTGATGAGGCAAGACTTCCCAAAAACTCATCACGTCAACATGTCAATAAAAACCAAATCCAAGCTGCGATCGCCCAAATGCCATCGGCCCACCATGAACATCTTGCCACTTGCCCCATCTAAACTATTTTCCCCCGATTGGTTACCATGCACCACGTGCCATCATCTTTTCGATAACACATGTCACATTCTTTCAAAACATGTTCTATAATTCAATAGTCAATATTCGACTTTATTCCCAATCTTGTGTCATTAGTTAGGGTAGCATGGCTAAGCAAACTATCACGTTCTAATTATCCCAATCTGGCGACTAGTATAGACCCAGTATGTAAAATCCAACCTAGGGTGACAATGATTTAGTGACATACAAATACTATGGACAAGGTGACAATATCAAGTGGTAAATAGCTAATCCCAAATTACTTGAACATTTTATAATTAAATTAGCATGCATAATTTAAATCAACATAACTTTTTAAAAACATAGGAGCAAAATGATCAAAGCATAACTTGCCTTAAGTAAGCGGTGAGTCTTGATGCTGGAGCTTGATCCTCGAAATTCGTGTCCTCACACAGCTCAACGTCTACGCGTAACAGACAAAGAACCAAATAAACACGCAAAACAACGCACAAACACACATTCGGAAAAATACGTCAAATCAAACTAATTTGTAACTTCATGAAAACTTCCAGATAATTAGTTTAGCATTTTCTAATATTTATAAAATTTATTTCAACATTTTTGAGCGTATAGTTTAAGAGCTACAAAATTCATAAGTTTGGACTTTCCTCGAATATTTTAATAGTATAAATTCAATTATAAAATTTCATAAAAATTACTGTGGATAGGTATTAATATTTACTAATTTAAAAATTTGTAGCATATGATTTGGACTTATAACGAATTTGTAGTGAAAAAGAAAAAATCCATAATTTAGTAGCAATTTCGTACAAAATTTAACTAGTTATCAATGCATGGCCTTTGTTCATCTCATATACCAGTATTCTTCTTGCTTCTTTGTTTTCTTTGGTTACTGGCGGCTGTCACGAAAAAGAAAATCGAGAGCTTAGCTCTTGAGAAGAAGGCACATGGCCAAGCAAGAGAAAATTGTCATTATGCCACTCTGGACATGTGGCTTCACCCAAATGCCATTATTAGCGTGGTGTCGTCAAATGCCACTTTCAGCCGACAACTTCGTTTCCATGCCATTTTGGAGTTTTGGTGCATTTTAGGATAATAGCATGGGAAATGACCTCTTTGCCCTCGACGCATGCCTTTATGCTAGCCATATGGGCCCGATTGCGTTCTGAGCCCACGGAAGTCTCTGAACCTGTCTTCTTCCTCCTCGCTCACGAGCACCCCAGAGCCAAACTCCTGCGTCTTTGTAATTGCGTCATTCTTTGCCGCTTATTAATCCGCAGCAGAGGCTCGACCAATCGTTACTAGCCATGGTGAGAAGCTGCCCACACTGCCGATCTTCCATAAGTTCCATAGCCACGCCATCATTTTCTCTGTTGAAGCACCGCATGAACGGTGAAGATCACAACCAAAGGGCTGGCTCATTCGCATAGTCTCCTCGACTATAAATTGCGCCCTAGTGATGTAAGGAGCGCACCATCTTCCCTCTACTTCCTCATCCTCTCCTCGGTAGAAGGACCCGATTCTTTCTATTTGCCACCATGATCAAGAACTTAAAGCTTAGGAGCCAAAAATGAATTAGCTAAACCAAATGAACCAATTTCAAATTCCTCAGGACAATATCATCTAGAGCCTCTAAAGATTGAAAGCCCTTAAAAATATTTGGAGTGTTTCATTCAAAATCAGTTGCCATAGTGAACTTTCTTCCTCACAATGGTGGCCGGTGGCTGACCCCTCCGTCTATCCTCACTTCAATTAGCGGTAACATGGATCTCTCTTATCCTTTGTGATTCTTAGTAGGGTATCATTCAAGCTCAAATTTCGTTGGTTCGTACTCTTCGCCGTCGGCCATGGCACCGCCATCGACTCCTTGGCGGCTTTGGCGGGAGCCTGCTCAGGTCACCTCGCCAGCCAAACATCTCCATCGGCGCCTGGCTCTGGAGCTACCCAAGCCTTGGCCGGTGGAACCTCGGACGAGCCATTGGCGGCAAGCCCTCTAGCGAGCTACGTTGCAGTCTCTGGGTGGGCCTTTAGTCGATGGGTGAACACGATTGCGATGCCAAGGGCAAAAGGTCATTTCCCCATACTATTATCCGGTAAATGCACAAAAACTCCAAAATGGCATGGAAAGCGAGTTGTCGGCGTTTGAAAGTGACATTTTGGCGATTACTACGTTAATAATGGCATTTGGGTGAAGCCATATGTCGAGTGGCACAATGACAATTTTTCGCCAAGCAAATGGCGGACAGTGACGGCTGACAGCGATGGCGCTCATTGTCCTAATATATATGTGTATACACCCTAGCATAATTGTATACTTGCATGCGACCTATCATATACGTGGATATGTATACATGCTAACATAAATATGGGAGCATGCATTTGGCCTAATATATATATACATGCGTACGTATATACTAACATATATATGTATACAAGCAATCATTCCAAATACAAATATATGTGTACAAATACGCGCATGCTTCCTAATATATACTATATACATGTATGCGTCGAACATATATATATATATATATATATATATATATATATATATATATATATATATATATATATATATATATATATATAAGCATACATCCTAACATAACCATGTATACAAGATTACGTACTCATATATATGTATGTATATAGATATATATGTTAGTGATTTGGCCTAATATATTTATGCGTATGCAAGCCTAAGAATCAACCTAATATCTACATGCGTACTAGCATATATACGTACATGCACAATACATACGGCGAATCAACCGATTGATAAAGGCGAGGCGCAAAAAGAGAAAAAAAAGAGTACCAATCCATGATGAACAACAGTAGCGAAGAAGCGAGGCGAAGATTGCGTCGACGGCAAAAATCTGCGACAGGCGACGGAATCGACAGCAGTGGCGGCGGTCAATCGATCGAGCAGCCGATCACGATCGACAATAAGCGACAACGGTCGACGAGCGCAAAAAGAGGCGTGGCGGCGAGTGCACCGATGTTGCTAGTTCGCGAGTGCGAGAAATGGAGAAGTGTTGCTAGAGAATGAGAAAGTGTTGGGCGAAATGGAGAAATGGTGGAGGATGAAATGTTCATGCGTTGCTAGTAAAAGAAGCGTCCATGCATGCATCGCTAGAAAAAAGCAGTACCGATAAAAGAATAAATTTGGAAAGGAAGTTGGCTTGGCAAGAAATGGCTTCATCATAAGGAGAGAAAGCGGTGCATGGTAGAGAAATGAAAAAAAAAATTGGAAGCAGTGGGAATGGAAAGCGGCTAGTAAATGAAAGCGTGCATGCATGCATGGTACATAAGCGGCTAGTAATTGAACATACGGTGGTAATTGAACATCTGTTGGTAATGGAAGAATTGAAAGCGGCGGGGAAGAATAATTCACATGTCGAAGTCCATGCATTCACGTATTTGTCGGTTAACTTAAATTTGAATAGTGTTGGAACAATACGCGGTTAGGATAAAATAGCAAAAAGGCTCTAAAATCTTGGAAAAATCCTCTAAAATAATAGGGAATATTTGGAACTTAACGGAGTTGGTTTCGCAATTTTTCGATATATAGATTTTCTGCAAAATTCTTTTAGTGGATCGAGACACTTATGCGGTTTTTTAATATAATCGACAAACTTAATTTATAATCTAGTTTTTGAAGGTATTTGAAAGAAACATCCTTATTTTCAAATGTTATTATTTTAGACTAAATTTGGAATTTATGCATACTTGAAATGCATGATCGTTATTTTATATGATTAATTCGATAAAGTTTAGATTCAAATTAATTTCAAAAATTCCAAATAAATTACAGACATTTCCAAAAAAAAATCGAAATAACGTAAATACCGTTAAAGCAAATTTCGGAATGTTACACATCGCCACCACGTCCGAGCTATTTGCCTTGGCGCACAAGTGTGCTCGGGCGTTGGAGGCGTGGGAGCGGATGGCCGGAGCGGACGGCGTTCACGGTGGAGGTGAAGCTGGAACCTCGAAAGGTCTCGGTTCATAAACAAGAAGAAAGCCTTGGCGGTGGTGAGTCTGGTCAGGTCTTGGCATGCGGCGTGGGCACAAGGGTGTCAAGCGCGGCGGGGCGATCGCCATGACCGTGAGGCGGCCATTGTGATCAACAAGACTACTGCGTCGGCAGGAAAATAGGGGTAAGGTCTTCTGCCCCATCCATAACACTAATACGCACGATTTGGATAATTGCCAGGTTGTGCGCAAGAAGGTGGAGCAGCGGCTCAGGGAACGCCGCCCTCCTCTTGACGACGACAAGGGTGATGACTCCGACCCGCTGCCCTTCTAGTAGGCGGAGCATAGGGTGGCCTACATCAACGGTGGTTCAGCCACCCACACCTCCAACTCGAAGTACAAGCTCCTAATGATGGAAATGCTGCAACTGCCGTCGTACCAAGCCTTGAGGCGGCTATTTCTTTGAGGTGGTCAGAGGAGCCGATCACCTTCAGCCGCGCCGACCACCCTGGGAGCACGGCCGGCCTAGGGCACCTTTCGGTCGTGGTTTCGCTCACGGTTCGGAACGTGAAGCTCGGGTGCGTGCTGATCGACGGGGGGAGCTCCATCAACCTCCTGTCCCCCAGGGCGTTTCGGGCTCTTCAGATCCCAGAGCGAGAGCTGCGCCCGGTGCTTCCCTTCTATGGAGTCGCCCCGAGGGCTAGCTAGATGCCCCTAGGCCAAGTCCGCCTTCCCGTTACTTTCATAAACATGGACAACTACCGCACGGAGTTGGTGGACTCTGACGTCGCCGACTTCGACCTCCCCTACAATGCCTTACTTGGCCGACCCGCGTTGGTCAAGTTCATGACGACCACCCACTATGCCTATATGGTGGTAAAGATCTTGGGACAGGAGGTCCCATAAACATCAGTGGACAAGCTAGAGGCCTTGCGCTCGACAAGCAAACCTTGGACTGGCATGTGCCACTGTGCAAAGCGGGCGATCTTGCCTACTCGGGAGCCCCTCTGGTGAAGACCCGTGCCTCGCCTGTCTGTCGGCGAGGTTAAGGTGGTCTCCCTGAGCGAGGTCGAGCCCGAGAAGACTGTCAAGCTGGGCCCCAACCTTGGCACCAAATTGGCAACACTCTCGGAGGTGCACCTGGTCCAACAAAAGGTCCTGCGCCAGGCCCCCGAGTGACCGGATGCCATCCGCAAGGAAGTGGATATGATGTTGTACGCGGGTATCATTAGGGAGGTTATTCACCCAGATAAACGCCAACCCGTGCTCGTCGAGAAGTCCAACGGGAAGTGGCGAATGTGTGTTGACTTCACCGACTTCAACAAGGCCTGCCTGAAGGATCCGTACCCATTGCTGTGCATTGACCTGATCGTGGATTCTCTGGCGGTCTGTTCTTGTGCTTTACGGATCGTACTCCGGGTACCACTAGATTAGCATGGCAAAAGAGGATGAAGAGAAGACTGCGTTTGTAACCCCTATGGGTGTTTATTGCTACATTTGAATGCCATTTGGATTAAAAAATACTGGTTCTACTTATCAGCGTGCCATGCACGCCGTTTTTTGACCACAGGTCGGGCAGAACCTCGAGGTATACATCGATGACCTGGTGGTGAAGGCTGAGAAGAGCGAAGGACTGATCGAGGATTTGAAGGAAACCTTCACCAACCTCAGGAAGAATCACCTGAAGCTCAATCCCGAGAAATGCGTCTTCAGCGTACCCTCCGAGAAGCTATTGGGATTCCTCGTGTCCAATCGAGGCATTGAGGCCAATCCCGACAAGATTGCGGCCATCGAACACATGAAGCTGTCGACCAGACTCAAGCATGTCCAGTGTCTAGCTGGCTGCTTGACATCCCTCGGGCGATTTATCGCCTACCTGGGAGAAAAAATTCTCCCCTTGTTCAAGCCATTGAAGAGCACCAAACACTTCGAATGGACGCCTAAAGCCCAACAAGCGTTTGAAGACCAGAAAAAATACCTCTCCTCACCCCCGGTACTGGTCGGTCCTACTCCCGGTGAGCCGCTGCTTTTATATATCACGGCTACCTCGGCGGTAGTGAGTGCGATGCTGGTGGCGGAGAGGGAACGCGCCCAGAGACCAATCTACTACATCAGCAAGGTGCTATCCGATGGGGAGACCAGGTATCCGCAGGCACAGAAGATGCTCTACGCCGTTCTGGTGGCGTCCCGGAAGCTCCAACACTACTTTCAGGGACGGGAGATCACGGTGGTCACCGTCTACCCACTTCGAGAGATATGATGAGGACATCACTCCTATGTATACGCCCGAGACTTCTCCAGTTGTGATGCAAGGACCCATCACAAGAGCACGAGCACGGCAATTGAATCAACAGGTGAGCTTGTTCCTAAGTGCCCGTGTATATACTTGTGAGGATGGTATGCTACCTAATGATATTATTGATTATATCGTACTTAGGAACTTTGGAGAGGAACATGAAGGCCTTGGGAACCAGCAAGGGCCAGGAGGGAGGCAAGGAGGGCGTCCAAGTCAAGTTGGAGTCCCAATTCATCTCGGAGTCGGAGTCCCAATTCAACTCGGAGTCGACTACCTCGGCCACCAGGAGCAGTGTTCACTAAAATCATCGCCCAGGCCACAAATGGACTCCGATTTCAATGATCCACATATGTATCGAAATCTAAGGAGACAAACTTTCCAATGGCACTAGTTTCAGGTCAATTGGACTTCGGAGTCAACAGGAATATACAAAACAATCCAGAATACTTTTTCAGTCCGAGTTCGAGTCCAGTTTGGCCTCAGCAACAGCACTGACTTTAAAGTGTCATAACTTTTGATTCCGGAGGGCTCTGGAGACCCATGAGTACACGTTTGAAAGATCTCAGAGTCTACTTTCCAAAGGATCCAGCCTCACCTCAAAATTCCTTCAGATGCATCCGAAAACTGTCAAAAACCAAACATTATTTTTTCAGTCCGAGTCAAACTCTAGTCAAAATAGGCTTGGTGTTTTCAATTTGAGTTGTATTAGATCTCCAATGCTATGGACGACCCCTCCTGCTCCCTAGTATAAATAACCACCCAAACCCTCATCTAGGACTTGGGTTTTGCTTAGATCAATTCTGTCTTTGAACAGTATCGCCGTTCATCGGTTTGTGGAACCCCAACTCGTGTGCTTAATATAATTCACAATTTCAGATTGCTTCTTCTACGTTCTTGCTTGTGTTCTCGATTAGCATGCAGGATAAGCCTTCTTGGCGAGTCAACCGTGTTTGTGCAAGGTTGATAACCAGCGAACCGTGGTGTAGCGATTCTTTGAGTTCGGATCGGTTACGATCGAAGCCGGATCGTCAACGTCGAGTCTCCACCAATCGACTTACCTCTACAGCCGGAAGATCGGGCCACCGTGCGCATCAAGTGGTATCGAGCCTCGGTTTCCCATCAAGTATCATTGTATCCCCTTTAGTTTTGTTTTGCCATCGTCCTAGAGTCGAAAAACTGCCCCACAAAAGTTCATCATCAATTCATTTGTCCTACAACCCTTTGAGCCTTGCAATTTCGTTTTCGATGTCGTATTGTTGAGTATTGATCCATAGTCATCGTCTTGTTGCTGGTTTGAGGTCGCGATTCTAGTTGCTAGTTGTCCTGTCCGTTGCCCTAGTTCTTGTTTTGCATCAATTATCAACCCATAAATCGCCAACCCTAGAACAGAACCGAATTCTTCTCGGTTGGTCCTTGCCGCACTTTCTGCATTATAAAACCTATTCCGCAAACCCTAGATAGGTTGCGAGCCACCTTGTGTCAATTGCCCTGCACCGCTGGCCATCCTTTTCACCCATAAACCTAATCCTATTCTAGCCTAACCGGGAGAAAGATCTGAATTCGCGAGCAATTCCAGATTGTGCAGTGTTCACTAAAACTGGCATAACTTTTGCATACGAACTCCGATTTGGGTCTACTTTTTTTTGTTTCGAAGGGGACGATGATGCGCATATGAAAATTCCACAAGTCTTTAGACCTGTACAATTTTTGACCCTAAAAAAACCTCTAAGACTGAGTTTTGGCGCTGGAAGTTTGCTGTCCTGTTTTGTCAATTCTTTCGGGCATCGGTTTCTGTCGTCTGTTGCTTCAAATTGTGAGATTTTTGTTTCTCCTCTGAGTTAAGAGGTATATATTTGTGTTAGAAAAAAAAAAGTGAAAAAAATAAGAGGAGAGAAAGAGCCAAACCGCAAAAAAAGCAGAGAGAAGAAGAAAGAGAAGTAGAAAATCAGAATTGCTTGCATCCTTTGAGTCCTTTGTACTTTGATATATCCCTTGCTAGGTTGAACTAGTTCTAGAAGCACGCTTAGGCCAGCAAGCTGTGACAAGAACTTTGAATCTTTATTCACTTTGCTAAGCTTGTTTTCGAAATTTGCTAATCCTTGCTACTATACTTTGCCTTCCAAGCTCCACCTTTCTTACGATCGATTCGAGGTTCAATTAAACAATCGCTACACTCAAGCTTATCACGGTATCACGAACCAGCCGCCGGTTGTACCACTGTTGCATTGGTAAGAACACTTGTAGGCGTGGTAAGGCGGCTTGAGTGAGTGAAACCACCTTCTGCCGCCAAAGTAGTTGATAGGGATTATACCATAGGTTGTTTTGTTTCTTTTGTTTTCTTTCAACTAACAATGGCGGGTAATGAGGAAGATGAGTGTGTTACGGAGCGAGCTTAACTGTGGCAGCTCAATGACATCAACGCAAACATCGCAAGGATCGGCCAAGATAACGACCAAAGATTGGAGAGGATAGAGCGAAGCATCGCCAATCTTCTTACGAGGTTAGAAAATTTTGAGAGCGGCCGCCTCCCAATGGAGCTCATGAGTGGAAGATCAAGAAGAGTGCATCACACGGAGATGAGGTGGATGGAGAGGGCCACGATGCCTTTGCCGCTTCATGGCAGTTGCACATGATGTGCGACAACAACAACGCTGAATAACAACCGTCAAGGTATGGGAGGTAACAATTTTAATCCTCGTAATGGTCGTGGACATGATGATTCTTTTCTAGGGTTAAATTTACCATACTATCTTTTTTCGGTACTTATGATCTTTGAAGTTTACTTAGATTGGGAAATGACAGTTGAACAAAAATTTAACTCCCATCTTGTTCTGAGATACATAGAGTTAGACAAGCTACTAGTGAGTTTAAAGATTTTGCTATCATTTGGTGGAATGAAATAGTAAATCTTTGGATTAGCACCGATACATGGGATAGATTAAAACAAGCCATGCGTAGAAGATTTGTTCCTCCTTCTTATAAGCGTGATATCATAAGAAATTGCAGCGCTTAAATCAAAATAATAAATCTGTTGAGGAGTACTACCAAGAGCTACAAATAGGCATGTTGCGTTGTGAGGTAGTTGAGGATGAGGAGGATAAGATGGCTCATTTTATGGGGGTTTCTGGCGTGAGATTCGAGGACATAATTGATTACAAAGAATATAATTCTATCAATAGATTGTTCGACTTGCTATGTTGGCGTAAAAAAAGCTGCAGGGAAAACAACAAAGGCCAAGGAGCAATTTGACAACATACCCACACCAAAAACGGCGGCCGGGGACAACCAAATCAGTGCCACCCCTTTACTGTTTGATGCTGCCCCTCCATGAGTAAGGCGGCGTTCAGCGACACCATCACCGCCATCACAGTACCGAGGTGAGTAAATCTAACCATGTGCGAGGCACCAACAAAGAGTTCTTCATCGGTGGCTTCCATGGGTCGAACAACGAAATTGTGTGCCACCGATGCAAGGGGATGGGCCATGTCATGAAGGATTGCCCAAGTCGTCGGCGTACATTACCTTGAGAAGAAGGTGGGTACATGAGTGCTAGTGATGTTGAGGATGAATATGCTCTTGTAGCTAACCTTGCAGATAATGAGGATGGCCATGAGGCGGATGGCGATGATGAGGAGATTTTAGGGACGCTGCCACCAAGAATTATAGGACAATCATTGTACAGCAGTGTTGAGTGCTCAAATGGAGCAAGCGGACAAGCTACTAGCGCCATAATTTGTTTCAGATGTACCTCATCGTCAAGGACCGTCGTGTTCGTGTCATAATTGATGGTGGGAGCTGCAATAACTTGGTGAGTTCAGATCTGGTGGAGAAGCTTTGCTTGCCCACGTGCACACCCTCATCCCTACCATATTCAATGGTTCAATAACAGCGGTAAGGTGAAGGTAACACAAACTGCGAGAGTGCAATTTTCCATTGGAACATACCGTGATTTTGCTGATTTTGATGTAGTGCCTATGCAAGCATGTTCCCTTTTGTTAGGCCGTCCATGGGAATTTGATACTGATGCAATTCATCACGGTAGAAGTAACAAATACACTCTTATACACAAGGGGAAGAAAATCACTTTACTTCCTATGACTCCTTCTGAAATTGTGCAATGTGACAAAGAGAGAGCGGAAAATGAGAGAAAGGAGAGTGCGCTAGAATCTGAAAATCAGCAAGTGGCTAAAAATATTTTCCCACCTAAGAAAGATAAGAAAGAACCTAGTTCTCGGTCCAAGGGAATTAAATTGAAGGGTGGTGTTATGCTTGCTACAAAATCTGACCTTGCTGAAATTAATGAGAATGATGCACCATGCTATGCTTTGATATGCAAAGAAGCTTTATTTTCATTTCATGATATGTCTAGCTCTTTGCCTTCTTTGTCGCTAACCTTTTGCAGGAGTATGAGGATGTGTTTCCAGTGAGATACCCCGGGGCTGTCACCTATTCGAGTATTGAGCACCAAATCGACTTGATCCCGGAGCGACTTTGCCAAACCGAAGTGCTTATAGGACCAACCCGAGGAGACTAAGGAGATTCAGCGCCAAGTCCAAGATCTTTTGGACCGCGGATATGTCACGTGAGCCTTAGTCCTTGTGTTGTTCTGTTATTTTGGTTCCTAAGAAAGATGGCGGTTGGCGCATGTGCGTAGATTGTAGAGCCATTAACAATATCACAATAAGGTACCGTCATCCTATTCCTAGATTAGACGACATGCTTGATGAGTTAAGTGGTTCTATAATTTTTTCTAAGGTTGACTTGCGTAGTGGATACCACCAAATAAGAATGAAACTGGGAGATGAATGGAAAACAGCCTTTAAAACCAAGTTTGGATTGTATAAGTGGTTAGTCATGTCTTTTGGTTTAACTAATGCACCTAGCACTTTCATGCGCTTAATGAATGAGGTTTTACGAGATTTCATTGAGAAATTTGTAGTGATTTATTTTGATGATATATTGATTTACAGCAAGTCGTTACATGAACATCTTGATCATCTCGTGCTGTTTTGATGCTTGCGTGCTACGTTTATTTGGTAACCTCGAGAAGTGCACTTTTTGCACTGAGCGAGTATCGTTCATGGCTATGTTGTGACTCCTTGAGGACTTGAGTTGGATGAAGCCAAGGTGCATGCGATTAAGAGTTGGCCATAGCATACGGCGATTTCACAAGTGCGAACTTCCATGGACTTGCGGATTTTACGCCGCTTTGTGAAGGATTTCAGCACCATTGCAGCCCCATTGAGCGAGTTGACGAAGAAGGAGTTTTGTTCCATTGGGGGCAAGCACAGGAGAATACCTTCAACCTTTTGAAAGATTTGAAACCGTTCATGGGAGAAGAAGATGAGCTTGAGTCGAGGACGACTCCACTTCAAGAGGGGGAGGATGATGAGGACATCACTCCTATGTATACACCCGAGACTTCTCCAGTTGTGATGCAAGGACCCATCACAAGAACACGAGCACGACAATTGAATCAACAGGTGAGCTTGTTCCTAAGTGCCGTGTATATACTTGTGAGGATGGTATGCTACCTAATGATATTATTGATTATATCGTACTTAGGAACTTTGGAGAGGATCATGAAGGCCTTGGGAACCAGCAAGGGCCAGGAGAGAGGCAAGGAGGGCGTCCAAGTCAAGTTGGAGTCCCAATTCATCTCGGAGTCAGAGTCCCAATTCAACTCAGAGTCGACTACCTCGGCCACCAGGAGCAGTGTTCACTAAAATCATCGCCCAGGCCACAAACGGACTCCGATTTCAATGATCCACATACGTATCGAAAGCTAAGGAGACAACCTTTCCAATGGCACTGATTTCAGGTCAATTGGACTTCGGAGTCAACAGGAATATACAAAACAATCCAGAACACTTTTTCAGTCCGAGTTCGAGTCCAGTTCGGCCTCAGCAACAGCACTGACTTTAAAGTGCCATAACTTTTGATTCCGGAGGGCTCTGGAGACCCATGAGTACACGTTTGAAAGATCTTGGAGTCTACTTTCCAAAGGATCTAGCCTCACCTCAAAATTCCTTCAGATGCGTCCGAAAACTGTCAAAAACCAAACATTATTTTTTCAGTCCGAGTCAAACTCTAGTCAAAGTAGGCTTGGTGTTTTCAATTTGAGTTGTATTAGATCTCCAATGCTATGGACGACCTCCTCCTGCTCCCCTAGTATAAATAACCACCCAAACCCTCATCTAGGACTTGTGTTTTGCTTAGATCAATTCTGTCTTTGAACAGTATCGCCGTTCATCGGTTTGTGGAACCCCAACTCGTGTGCTTAATATAATTCATAATTTCAGATTGCTTGTTCTATGTTCTTGCTTGTGTTCTCGATTCGCATGCAGGGATAAGCCTTCTTGGTGAGGTCAACCGTGTTTGTGCAAGGTTGATAACCAACGGAGCCGTGGTGTAGCGATTGCTAGGTTCGGATCGGTTCTGATCGGAAGTCGGATCGTCAACGTCGAGTCTCCACCAATCGACTTACCTCTACCTGTCGGAAGATCGGGCCACCATGCGCATCAAGATACTCCACAGCCGAGAAACCGAAGGTCGTATTACCAAGTGGTCGGTGAAACTAGGCGAATTTTGCCTCAAGTTTCGCCCACGCACTGCCATCAAGAGTCAAAGGTTGGCTGAGTTCATCGCCGAGTGGACTCGCCCACCGGGTGAAGGAGCACCCGTGGTCCCCTGTGGACCTTCGTTCTTGACGGCTCTTTTCGGGTCAAGGGCGCTTTGGGTTTGTCTGGTCTCCTGACGAGGACATCCTCCGGTACCTGATCGTTTTGGACTTCAAGGTGACCAACAACATCGCCGAATATAAAGGGTTGCTAACAGGGCTATGCGCCGCCGCCGCACTCGGCATCTGGCGTCTGCACATTAAGGGCGACTCTCTACTCGTCGTCAACCAAGCGCGGAAGGAGTTCCAGTGCTCTGATCCCATGATGGCCGCCTACTTGGTGGAAGTTAGGAGGATGGAGCGTCATTTTGACGGGCTGGGGTACATCCATATCCCCCAACGTGACAACCACTTGGCAGACGAGCTTTCGCAGCTCACCTCGATGAAGGCTTCTATTCCGGTTGAAGTCTTTGAAGAAAGGCTTGCCCAACTGTCCATCGCTGCCCCCAACTCCGGCGGGGCCGATGGCGCTCTTATTCTAGTCCGCCCCTCTGAAAGGAGTCTTGCGAGACCGTCTATCTATTCCTCGGTCTCCGGTGGGGACGATAGCGCACGACCGTCCATCGTCACCTCGGTCTTCGGCGGTGCCGATGACATGTCGGTTCCGGTCCAAGTCTTTGAAAAATGATTTCCGCGACCGTCCATTGCTACCCCCAACTCCGGCGGGGCCAATAGTGCGGCTGTTCCGTCCTCCAATTCCGGCAGGGAGGCACCGCATCCGTCTCAGTCCTCAGCTACGGCGGGGCCGATGATGCGGCTGCCACATCCATCGATCCTGTGAGGGGAGGTGACACATCTGTTTCGGCCCCCAACTTCGGCGGGGCCGATGATGTGACTGCCATATCCTCCAGTTCCGTGTGGGGAGACAACGCATCCGTCTTAGCCCCCAATTCCGGCGGGGTCGACGACGCGGCTACTACATCCCCCGGTTCTGGGAGGCGGAACTGTAACACCACCATGGTGGTACTGGTGGAAATGCTCGGCCAGGCGGAGTTACCCAGGCAATCAACATGAGATCGCCACACTTGGTCGAGGGGGTCAGTGGATGGATCTTATCCTGGCCTTCCTATGTGATCAACTGATCCCCGATGATGATGCTTCAGCTGAGAGAATTGCACGCAAGGCCAAGTGCTATACTCTGATAGATGGGGACCTATATCGCAAGAGCAGAAACAAAATTCTCCTGAAGTGCATCACTCGGGAAGCAGGAAGCAAGCTGCTCTCCGATATTCATGGAGGCATGTGCGGGAGCCATATGTCCAGTCGGACACTGGTTGGTAAAGCTTACCGCTAGGGATTCTATTGGCCTACTGCGCTCCAGGATGCTTGTGAGCTGGTAAGGAGTTGTGAGGTGTGACAATTCCATGCCAAGCAGACCCACCTTCCGGCCCAAGCTCTACAAACCATCCCACTCTCGTGGCCGTTCGCGGTCTGGGGGCTGGATATCCCGGGTCTGTTCCAGCGGGCCATAGGGTGCTTTATCCACTTGTTCATTGCCATCGACAAATTCACCAAATGGGTTAAAGCTGAAGCAGTGTGTGCCATTACGGCTTCCACTGCTGTCAGGTTCATGCGCGGGATCTTCACTCGTTTTGGAGTTGCCAACCGCATCATCACCGACAATGGCACCCAATTCACCAGTGCAACATTTCTGGAATTCTGTGAAGAGATGGGCACCAAGGTGTGTTTTGCCTCCGTGGCCCATCTGCGAAGCAACGGACAAGCTGAGTGTGCCAACGCGCTGGTCCTGAGGGGCATCAAGACCAGGGCGTTTGACTGGCTCCACAAGCGCGAAGCACGATGGGCGGAAGAACTTCTGACGGTGCTGTGGTCTCTCTGAACCACACCCAACCGTGCGACTGGGGAGACTCCTTTCTTCCTAGTCTATGGCGCCAAGGCGGTACTGCCCTCCGAGCTCTCCCTAGTCTTGCCGTGCGTATCGGCCTTCAATGAAGAAGACCAGGAAGACCAGCGCCAAGATGATGTCAACTTCCTAAAGGAAGTACGAGATTGGGCGGCACTGCGTGCTGCCCGGTACCAGCAAAGTCTCTGGCGCTACCACGCCACCCGGGTCCGTGAGAGAACACTGGCAGTAGGCGACCTCGTCTTGCGCCGAATTCCACCGCAGGCAAGCCGCGACAAACTGTCTCCCCGTTGGGAGGGCTCCTTTAAGGTGGTCTCTGTCTCTCGACCCGGGGCGGTTCGTTTAACCATGGAAAACAGTTGGGAGCTGGTGAACTCCCAGAATATAGAGCTACTACGGAAGTTCTACCTCTGAACTCGTCTCACATGGTTGTCATGAGTACCAGTATTCGGCGGCTCCTTGGCCATAACGTAGACCCCTAGCTTCTACGCCAGGCCCGGACAGGCGTTCAGCAGATGCGTGTGGCACGGTGCTTCGCGGCAAAGATCCACCCACCATGGTGCTCCGTGGCAAAGTTCCACCCACCATTTGGCCCACCTCTAGCAACCTGCTCCCTAGCCCCGCAGTTCTCTGGCTTGGTCCCACAAAGATGACAAGGGCATAAGTTCCGGATGGCTACGGGAAAGTGACAACCTAGCGAGCGATGTTCGGCATGCTGTAAGTTTTTCGTGGCCTCACCCCGGGTCGGCTAGCAGGCTGTTGGACTCTCCCCCAGCTGATCTTGGGCTCCACATGCTCAGTATGCAGTCGATTATCACTTTGGTCCATTCAACTTGCTTATGCCTATAGGATTTGTGCCACACTTGGTTGTCATAAGTACCAGTAGCTTGATAGCCCCTTGTCAAATCCTTTGAACCATACACATGATATGATTTTGTTATCATCACTGTTTCCACTATGTGTGCTAGCTTTTCCTAAATTAGCATGGTTATACATAAAGAGTTCGGATTTGAAAATCCGGTCCCGACACAGGTGGTATCATAGCCATATCGACTGTAGGTCGCATCCCTAGTTAGTATGGTCTTCTTAGCAAGAACTTCAAAATTATTTTCTAAATCAAACCAACAAAATAGTTTGAAATAGATTGTCCCTTCTCATGTTATTCTTAGGTTCTCACTTCTTTCCTTTGCTGAAATATTATTTTAAAATTTTAATTTGATCTTATCTCATGAAATTTCTCAAAACTTTGGTTCTTCTGCAAGAATCCTAATCAAGGAAGAAGATGATCTATGTTCTCTTCAAGGCCAATGGAAGGGCTGCGGGAAAGGTCAAGTTGACAAAAGAGTGCCCGAAAGGATTCCTATGTAGGATAAGTTAATAAGTGCTCAATAGTGTTGGAGCATGTCATCCCTTTTTTGCTTAGTGACGTATAGTCTGAGTGTATTGGATTTTTGTTGCTTGCTTGTTGGGTGTCTTGTACACTTGCCCTAGGCATTGTGCTGCAGCCACATTCGTTTGGAGTTTTAATTGCTTATCCTGCCTTGGAATGGCTGCCTCCCTAGTCTTCTTATCTTTTGCTCTTTCCCTCTCATATATTGCTAACCTACCCTTTGGTTGTTGCTTCAAATGGAGAGTCAAGGAAGATGTCGTGGAGCTGGTGGCAAAGGTCGTGATTGTGGTTGTGGCCAAGCAGTGCCACAAGAACAACAAGATGTTTCAAAGTAGCAAGAATAGTCAAAGCAGGAATTGCCGCCGCCACCACCATTCCAACCCCCAGTTGTAGATATTCAGTAGATGATGGCAATGCAGTTTCAATTGTTGCAGAACCTTGCTCAAAACATAGTGAACAATCCCCAGCCAACACCAATCGCAGCACCTGTGATGCCGACCCAGTCAAAACTTGGAGAGTTCATGAGAACAAGACCACCTACCTTCTCGGAGCAGGTGAACCCTTGGAGGCAGATGATTAGCTGAAGGATGTGGAGAAGAAACTCCAGTTGGCTCAATGTGATGATTGTGAGAAAGTGCTCTATGTGAGCCATCAGTTGAAAGGAGTAGCTGCTACCTAGTGGGATAACTTTTGTACTGCCCATCAGAACACACAAGCTATTACTTGGGAGGAATTCACTGAACCTTCAGAACTGCACATGTGCCTATGGGCATTATAGAGATGAAGAAAAGGGAGTTCCGTAAACTGCATCAGGGGGACCAGAGTATTTCCAAATATCTCAATCAGTTCACCCAACTGTCAAGGTATGCACCGGAAGATGTGGCAACTGAAAGTGCCAAGATTTGGAGGTTTATAGAGGGACTTGACCCTAACATCATGGTGCAACTAGTTGCTTTGGATTTTCGAACTTTCAGCACATGGTGAACAAAGCACTAGTGCAAGAGGATGCTCATCGCCACATTGGGAGCCCGCAAGAGAAGGATGGCATTTCAGGCTCAGCAAGGAGCAAGTGGTTCTCGACAGCGCTTCCAACCTCAGCAGGCTAGCAGGACACCTATTCAAGGAGCACCCCGTACTCCTAAATCTGAACTGCGCCTAGTTGCTCAAGGACCCCAGCATAATGCCAGTGGCTCAACATCAGAAAAGGAACTCAAATGCTGCAGAAGTTCAGTGTTTCCACTACAATCAAATGGGACACTATGCTAACAATTGTCCTCAGAAGCGTCGCTAGTGACCCTAGTGCCATTCAACTTGGGATCCAATTCTGCCAAAGCTCCGACGCAAGGACAAGGTCGTGGAGCGCCTCAGATCCCAAGAGCTCCGCAATCTTTTGGAAGAGGACGTGTCAACCACATGACTGCAGAGGAAGCTCAGGAGGCAAAGATGTAATTTTGGGTAAATTCCTTGTCAACTCAATACCTGCCATAGCATTATTTGATTATGAAGCATCGCATTCTTTTATATCGAAGAACTTTATTGAATAATTTGGTTGGGAAACATTTACCCTTAAGAGCCATATGATAGTTCAATCACCTGGGAAAGAGATGAAAACTAATTCAGTGTGCCCAAGTGCAACCATAAAAATCAATGGGGTAGAATTCCTAGCGAATCTTATCATTTTCGATTCAAAAGGAATAGATGTCATCCTAGGGATGAATTGGCTAACCAAGTATAAAAGTCAAATAGATTGTGCCAGTAGAGCCATCATCCTCACCAATTCAGAAGGCATTTGAGTGGAGTACATGCCTGATGAGTCTTCAAGTGAAAGATGCACTTTGAATAGATTGGAGGAAGCAACCTTGGCAAGTGTGCCCGTGGTAAGAGAATACCCAAATGTATTTTCTAAGGAATTGCTAGGCATGCCGCCTGATCGAGATGTAGAGTTCATCATAGAACTAGTCCATGGTACAGCTCCTATTTCCAAGAGACCTTACTGTATGCCAGCCAATGAACTCGCCGAGATGAAGAAACAGATTAAAGAGTTGTAAGAAAAAGAATTCGTTCGACCAAGTTTATCACCTTGGGGAGCGCCAGTTCTTTTTGTAAAGAAGAAGGATAATAGTTTACACTTGTGCATGGATTATAGAGCCCTGAATGAAGTCACAATCAAGAATAAGTATCCGTTGCCCAAGATTGATGACTTGTTTGATCAGTTGAAAGGAGCTTGTATTTTCTACAAGATCGATCTTCGATCTAGATACCATTAGTTAAAAATAAGGTCGCAAGATATTCCGAAGACAACTTTTGCTACCCGATATGGATTGTATGAGTTCACAGTTATGCCTTTTGGACTAACCAATGTACCAGCTTATTTCATGAATCTGATGAATAAAATGTTTATATAGTGCCTAGATAAGTTTGTGGTGGTATTTATAGATGACATTATTGTCTATTCTAGAGATGAAGCAGAACATGAAGGACATTTGAGGATGGTGTTAGAAAATCTCAGAAATCATCAGTTATATACCAAGTTCAGCAAGTGTGAGTTTTGGCTAAAAGAAGTTGCTTTCTTGGGGCATATAATTTCTGCTGGAGGTGTCTCAGTGGACCCTGAAAAAGTGAAAGGTGTGTTTGATTGGAGATAGCCTAAATCAGTGCCTGACATCAAGAGTTTCCTTGGTTTAGCAGGATACTACCGAAAATTCATAGAAGGATTCTCAAAGATCACAAGACCGCTTACCTAGTTGCTAAAGGAGAAGAAGTTTGCATGGACTAAAGCCTGCGAGCAAAGTTTTCAGGAATTAAAGAAAAGATTGACTACAGCCCCAATGCTCATTTTGCCAAATATTCGGAAAGACTTTCAGATTTTCTATGATGCTTCAAGATAGGGTCTTGGATGTGTCTTGATGCAAGAAGGTAAAGTAGTTGTATACGCCTCACGGCAATTGCGACCACATGAGGAAAACTATCCAACCCATGACTTAGAAATGGCTATAGTTATGTATGCACTAAAGTTATGGAAGCATTATCTCATTGGGAATTGTTGTGAGATCTTCACAGATCATAAGAGTTTGAAATATATCTTCACTCAAGCAGACCTCAACCTGAGACAAAGAAGATGGTTGAAGTTAGTCAAAGATGATGACATAGGGATATATTACCATCCTAGCAAGGCTAATGTAGTTACCGATACCTTAAACCGAAAGAGTTACTGCAATAATTTGATGATACAAGAAGTGATGAGGACATCCAACCCAAGGATACGACCACTGCCCCTACTTCGTCTCCAACCACTTCATCTTCATCGCCGAGAGGTCTTAATCCTGAACCTTTCAAGCCCATGACAAAGGATCAGCACCTCAAGCACACACCCCGAGGACAGCCCATGCGCCAAAGAAGGCTCGTATGGAAGCCCAAGATGCCAAAAAGCCCGGTTTGGCCATCCAGCAGCATGTCAACTTTAGACTGCAATTTCAGCGTACGACCACCCATTTGAAAGCTCAAGAGATAAGTTTTCCAATGGATTCAGCCCCACCTCCAAATTCGCTCTGGGTCAACAGGAAAATGCAAAACAATGTCACAGGCCAAATTTGTCAAGTGCTGCGTCACCGTATTTTTAGGCCCATAGCCCATGTATGGTTAGGGTTGTGTGGTGGCTGACCCTAGGGTGGTGGCCTACCCTAATTTGGGCACCCCAAGTCTGGTCTCCACCCTATATAATGCTCTAGCCGTCGTACGTTGTCGTTTAGGTTTTGTTGCGTGTGGTAGACCCCTTGTGCGTCCCCCCTCGTGTTCGCGTGTATCGACTAGACCACCCGTGACGAGAGATAGAACCTCACCCTTGTTTCTTTCAAATTATTGGATTGAAATTGCTTTCACCTTGTTCTTGCTTGTTCTCGGTTGCAGTAGGTACAAGGATCAATCGGATCTTGATTCGGTTGATCACCTCGTGTGGTGACGTTGCGATTGCTTAGTTGCTGATCTCGTGGTTAGTAGCCAAACCATCTACTCCGTACTACATCAAAACCGACGTATCGTTCTCATCAGAAGATCGGGCCGACACCCGTGCGCATCAAGGACAACCTACTCTTTATGAGGAGTTTCAACGTTTGAATTTGGAACTAGTGGAGGAAAGTTCTATTGCTGCCTTAGAGATTCAACCAACCTTAGTGGATTAGATCAAAAAGTTGCAAAAATCAGATAAGGAAGCTGCTAAGATCAAGGATAGAATAAAGGAAGGCAAGGCCCTAAGATTTACAGAAGATGAAGAAGGAACAGTTTGGCTTGGAAAAAGTATTTATGTGCTGAATCAAAAAGAAATCAAACAGTTGATATTAAAGGAGGCGCATGAGTCAGCATACTCAATTCATCTAGGCAATACTAAGATGTATCATGATCTTCGAGGTATATATTGGTGGCCAAGGATGAGAAAGGAAATTGCAGAGTATATAGCCATGTGTGATGTATGCCAGTGAGTTAAAGTTGAACATTAGCGACCCGCAGGATTGCTGCTACCGTTGAAGGTACCTGAATGGAAGTGGGAAGAAGTTGGAATGGACTTCATCACAGGACTTCCAAGGACCAGATTAGGTCATGACTCAATATAGGTTGTAGTGGATCGATTGACAAAAGTTGCACATTTCATTCCTGTGAGAACCACCTATCAAGGAAATAAACTTGCAAAGCTGTATATGTCAAGGATTATGTGTTTGCATGGAGTGCCAAAAAGGATTGTTTCAGATCGAGGCACACAATTCACATCAAGGTTCTGGCAAAAGTTGCAAGAAGCATTGGGTACCAATCTGAATTTCAGCATAGCTTATCACTTTCAGACTGATGGACAAACTGAGCGAGTGAATCAGATTCTCGAGGATATGTAAGGTCTTGTGCATTGTTCAATGCGACAAGTTGGGATCAAAGTTTACCTTATGTAGAATTCTCATATAACAATACTTATCAATTGTGGAGTACATGGACCCTGGGTATCTGCATGGTGGGCCGTGAGGACCACCTAGGAGGGGATGGGCCGAGCCGACTACATGGAGACAAGCACCACCGTGAGGGCCACTGTCGTGTGCAACAAGGAAATCCTAAAGATAGCAACCAACCTTGATTAAGTAGGATACGATTGTAATCCTAGCTGTTGGTATATTCGGCAGATAAGGATAGAGATAGAATCTCCACCTTGTAACTAATCAGGGATCTTCCTTGTAACCGCACCCCTCTGCTATATAAAGGGGGGTGGGGAAACACGATCATACACACTCACAAGGACATCTACATCCATAATCCCAGAGCACAGGACTAGGGTATTATCTCCTCCGTGAGAGTCTGAACCTATATAAATCCTACATCTTGTGCTGCCATCGAGTTTGGATCCAACGCCTAGCCCCATATTCATTATTACCGACAACAAACGTCAACATTAGTGAAGCTTACAGATGTCACGCTTGAAGCCTTGTATGGAAGAAAGTGCAGACACCTCTCGTTGGAATGAAACAGGGGATCGCCAAGTCTTCGATCCTGATATTCCACAAAAGGTTGAAGAACAAGTGAAAATGATTCAAGAAAGGTTTACTCTAGGGTATTATCTCCTCCGCGAGAGTCTGAACCTATATAAATCCTACGTCTTGTGCTGCCATCGAGTTTGGATCCAATGCCTAGCCCCATATTCATTATTACCGACAACAAACGTCAACATTAGTGAAGCTTAAAGATGTCACAGTTTGAAGCCTTGTATGGAAGAAAGTGCAGGACACCTCTCTGTTGGAATGAAACAGGGGATCGCCAAGTCTTCGATCCTGATATTCTACAAAAGGTTGAAGAACAAGTGAAAATGATTCAAGAAAGGTTAAGAACTAGCATAGTCTAGGCAAAAGAGTTATGCTCATAACCGTCGAAGAGAGTTAACCTTTACTCTGGGTGATTATGTGTACCTAAAAGTCTCACCGCTCAAAGGGATGTGCCGATTCCAAGTTCGCAGAAAGTTAGCACCAATATTCATTGGACCGTTCCCAATCCTAGCTAGAAGTGGAGAAGTGGCTTATCAGTTGAAGCTACCACCACAGATGTCAAATGTGCACAATGTGTTTCATGTGTCACAGCTGAAGAAGTGCCTCAGAGTACCAGAGGAATAGATGCAGATTGAGGATGTTGAGCTACAGGAGGATATCAACTACCTAGAGTATCCGATCAGAATTCTGGATGAAGTAGAGCGCAAAACAAGAAATAAGACAATCCAATTTTGCAAGGTAAAGTGGAGCAACCATTCAGAAAAAGAAGAAACCTGGGAGTGTGAAGAGGATCTTAGAGCGGAGTACCCCAACCCTTTTCCCTAGTCCGTCCAAATCTCGAGGTCAAGATTTCTTTTAAGGGGGAGGTTTGTAACATTTCAAAATTTGAGTTTTGAGTGTTTAAGTTTGAAAAGTGAACCATTGGCATTTTCTTAGAATTAATTAAAGCTTAATTTGAATTTTCCAATAATAAAAAGTTTTAATTTGACTAATCTATCCATCAAACAAAAGATTTCCAGTTTTGAATTTTTCTATATTTTTGGAGTTTTTTTTGAATTTATTTGCTATTTATTCAAATTTATTTGCTTTTATTTGAATTTCTAGAAATTTCTAAATTCAGAAAATAATCTTTATTTCTAAAATCTCTCGGGTCGAATCTTCTCCTCGGCCGTTCCTATTCCCCATGGCCCATTCCCATTTTCCCGCCGCTCGGCCTAAAATTTTTCCCCGCAGCCCACTTCTATTTCCTCCGGTCAGCCTGGCTCCTGCTTCGACCTGAGTATTCTCGGCCCAGTCCACTGAAAACCCTAGCCCATCCCAATCTCAACCATCGGATTGGATCACACGGTCTAGGGCGTGCCACGTAAGCCGTGTGATGTAGACCGTCGGATCATCATGTCATGAACGACCTCGATTGAGCCACATCGCGTCATCGATCGAAACCCTAGCCTTCATCGGAGTCCTTGCGCTGCACATCACCGCTCTTGGTTTTCGAGTTTTGCACGCCTCTCGAGGCTATTTAAGGCGCCGCCAACCCCCGTTCGAGGTTTGCCTCGTCATGCCGCACCCGCCACCCATTCTCCCGTCACCCGAGACCCCTCCTGCCATCATTGCGAGCTCGTCGAAGTTCTCCGCCGTAGCCACTGTGTTTCTCCGTGTGGACCTTCGCCGCTAGTCCGCCTCCGCCGTTTCCGTTGCTTCACCCGAGTTCACCACGTCGCCCTCTCCTAGAACCGCATGTCCCTCGTCTGATTTGCCGCTCCTCCGTTGCATCCCGCATCATCTTCTTCGGCTCTGGTGAGTTGCAACGCCGCCTCGCTGTCGGTCTGGTCCGTAGATTCATGGTCGTCTGATTGGTCACATACGCACCCGTTCGTGCCGCATCGTAGCCGCCGTGTCCCTCTACCTTGGTCGTCCGATCACCCGCTAAAGTCTTACATTGTGCCACGTCCCACCGCCCACAACCATGTCCCTCCGTTGTCCGATCTCGAGCCACCGCTCGATGTGCGACACGTGGCTTGCCCATGTCAGCTGCCTTACCAGCCGCCCGTGTCAGTCGCTGCGTCAACCCTAGCTGGCGTGTGGCACGCCACCTCAGCCGATCTTCCATGTCTCCACGAGTCCCCTCGGTGCTCTCGATTCACCGGGCCCCACATGTCAGTAAGTGTTTCTTTTCCTTTTTATGATTTTCCTAAAAAACTAATCATTCTAGCCAATCACAATCTACTACGTATAACCCCTTTTGATTTTTCTTATTTTTCTGACCCGAGAGACTTCCAGGATCCCGTTCTCCTTCGTTCGAGCTTTGATTTCAATGATTCAAATTTCTAAATTCATCCAAATTCAAGATCTATCTTCTAGTCCCATTCTTTTCAATTTTTGAATTTTGTTTGAATTTATTTTATTTATTTGCTCTCGTTTCACGTGTAGAAGACGCAATTGAAACTCAAGCGAATCATCAGGCAAAGGTAGATCCAGCAAGAGTCAACAAAGGCAAGTCTTCCTTGAACATGTTGATCCCAAATTTTATGAAAACCTTATGTTGTTTTCAATTATGCATGCTTATTATTTTCGCAATGTATTTTTAATGTAGTGTTATGGTTTAGCTAAATTCCAGTTGCGGTATACCCTCATTGACTTTAATCATGACAACCTTTGTCACCCTAGATGATACTAGCTACTTTATTTGGTAATAACCACTAGTGTAGCATGGGACGGTAGAATTTCTTAGCCCAGCTTAAACGTTTCAAAATTATGCCATTATAGGAGATTTTTCAAACATTGTTTAAACTTATTTGTGAAATTATGGCAATTGGTAT
This sequence comes from Guadua angustifolia, assembly GCA_036346375.1. Taxonomy (NCBI): domain Eukaryota; kingdom Viridiplantae; phylum Streptophyta; class Magnoliopsida; order Poales; family Poaceae; genus Guadua; species Guadua angustifolia. The sequence continues at coordinate 33,323,567 of CM070512.1, read as the reverse complement.
TGCTGCTGTTATTTAAATGAAATAAAGCGGAAATGGCTTAGACTACAGCGGATGGATGTTTGGTGGGTGCTGGATGCACGAGATCTTGTAAAGTGAATACTCCGCCCTAGTCAATTAAGAACCGAAGCATGTGTTACCATGGACTGAGCACTATCATACAACCATAAGTATATATGGGTACGACCTGACTAATTAATTTGTGCGTCTCGTTATTGGCTTCACCATTTGGTAGGATGTGGGTGCCGGATGTAGACACTCGCAAGGCACAAGAGGGGGCTTCTGTACTGGGTGGCTAGAACCCGAACAGCGGTGAAACCTTAGCGGGCGAAGTTAGTAGCAAGGTCGTGCAATGTAAAGGCCTTGTCAAGGTCTCTCTACCGACACACCAAAGGAAGTGTGTTAATTATATGGCAACAAGAGTCGATTATGTCTTGTGGGTAAAGTTGTACACACTCTACAGAGTTAAAACTACTTAAATAGCCGTGCCCACAGTCACGGGCAAGCGAGGTATGCCAACACATTGTAGATATTATGATTTTGTTTTAAATAAAAATGATGGGTTGGGAATCCGTGAGTGGTTAGAACTCCCAGATTTTGGTTTGGCGGCTAGAGCCAGTCAGGTGGCTAGAACCTATTTAGTTGTTATATCAATTTCAATTATTATTCAATTACCCTTTGGTCAAATAATGCTTTGTGAAATTACTATTGGTATTTAAAGTTAAATTCTATGTTATGCTAAAGGAACCATATTATGCGTTCAATTGTTCAGCCATGCATATAGTTATCATGTATTATGTTTTGAAGACTTGCGGAGTACATTTTGTGCTCACCCTTACAACTTCCCAACTTTCCACAGAGGAGTGTGCTGAAGCTGAAGGTGACTACGAGTTCTATGCATGTGGTTATGATGAAGGCAATCCGGACTACTAGGATGCGTACCCCGGTCGATTGTCTATTGAGCATATGGATTGGCTCATTCTGCTGCTATTATTTTATTTCCGCTGCTTCTTATTGAACTCAAGCCATGAGGCTGTTTATTTGTAATAATTTGGCCATAAAGCTAAATGCTTCTTCTTAATAAATATTATGTGATTCGTGATATGATTGTGTTATCATCACTGTTTCCACTGTATGTGCTAGCTTTTTCTGGACTAGCACGGTTATACACAGATGGTTCGGATTTGGAAATCCGGTCCCAACATCTAAGCTCATTTATTATAATGATCGTCATGTGTTTAAAAAGGATAAAATTGCTAGGACTTCTAAGCCTCCTTATTACCATACCAATAAATCGCTTAGGAGTAATAACAAATACAAATCTTCTGCTAGTCATGTTAGTTCACCTAAGACCAATAATGTTAGGGCCATTTGGGTCCCTAAATCTCTTGTGACTAACATTCTTGGACCCAACAAAAATCAGATATCAACAAGTGCTTAAAAGATTTCTAGGTACTTGGAGTGGCATTTCGATCAACGTGAGCTTTAATTACTAAGGTGAAGTTTAATGAAAAATGGATTACCAATTTTCTCAATCGAGCTCTCAACATGAGCATCAGTGTTCGGTGGGAATGACAGTTAGAGGATGAAATCGAGACCTTTCCGGCTGAGGTGAGGAGGGGAGTGGTGTGATGGGCTACTGCGAGCTCTAGACGACAATTATAGTAGCGGGAGAGGTGGTGCATGTGTGAGCTTTTCTTTGGGGATGGCGGCTCGGGTTGTGAAACTAGAACAATGTGAGATATGGGCTTGGTAGCACAAATTGCCAAGAGGGTGAGCCATGGTAGCAACGTGGCAGTGTATGGATGGCTGGGTGATGTCAGTTGGTGCGTCAGAGCTTACACGAGCTTGGTTGGCTGAGGATAGAGGAAATGGAGGTTGTTGTGTTGTTGCGGTTGTGTTTTGCTCATGGAGAATAAGAACAACAAAGAGCGGCTATGGCGGTGTAGGGCATGGCCGTGGCAACACTTGAGCGCCGTGCTTGGTTGTGTTCAGCGCTGGATGTCGGCGCCTTGAGCTGTGGTAGCAATTTTGTGGGAGTTCTACTGCCATGGTAGGGGTATTCGGTTAGAAGGGAAACATAGCTAAGAAGAAGAAGGCTAAGGTAGTGGGCGCTGCCAGGTGGGGTCGAACAAGAGGGAGGGCCATTGGTTAGTGAAAAAAAGAAACCGACTTATTAGGTGCTGGACAGGATAAGATTAAGTGCAATAAATGGGCTATCATTCATGTCTAAAATTTTAAAATTTTTTTTAAGTAATGTGGAGAAAGTGTTTGCCCTTCTATAAAAATTTCAGCTGAAAATATTTTGTGTAGAATTTATAAACATTCTAACAATCCTGTTGACCAACTTCTGCCATTATATATTTCTCATTTTTATGAGGATAAAAAATGTTAAAAATTTCTAAAACTTCAACTAGAAGTTACTAATGGTTTAAGGACACTATTGTAAAATTTTTAGATTATTTTATTTCATATTTATTTTATAAAAATTCTGAAATTGCATTTGGGAATTTATCGAGTCTCAGTTTTTGAATTTTTAAAGGCAATAAATTGGCTTTAATATTTTTGATAATTTTTCTATAGATCTCTATGGTTCTGTAGATGATGCGGTAAAATTGTAAGATGAAGATAAGATCTGTACATAATTAATAAATTCTGACAAATTTACTATTGCTAGTTCAAATTTACTGTTTTTAAACCTTTATCCATATTTAATACATTCATACCATCTTGGGGTTTTTCAAGGGGTTTCCAATGATGGCATTATTTTTTAAAATATAATTTTATAGATTTTGTTGTCATATAATTTCTTTTTCCATAGTTTATGATTTTAGAACCAAATGTTGAAAATAATTTTCTTTAAGAACAAAATGCAAGAATTTAGAGAAAATATTGGAAACTTGGAACCAAAATCATAATGCCATATGAATTATCACTTTATCTATTTTGTAACTTTGTCTTTTTTAACCTTTCTATTTGAAAATGGTTTTTATAAATTAACAATTCAATATTGAAATTCAAGAGAAGCAAAGAAAAATAGAATTTTAGATTAAAATCATAATTCAATTTAAATTTTATATTTTATTCAGTTTTGTATTTTTTTCAGGATGTTACAGTTAGGGCTTCAATTGTGTGGCTCAAAGTAGTCCCGATGATCCACTTTTATTTGCCTAGGCATCTATGTGGCGAAAGAAATTGAAACAGAGTCGATGACGGTGAAGACTCGGAGTCATACGTGTACATAGGGAAGATGATCATGTCCCACCTATTTGTGGCTCACGTGGGCGTGGGTTGGCACATGGGTTGGGTTGGCAAGCACGATCGGCTGGGCTGTGCCATGGCGCATTGGCCTGGATGGGTTAGGTTTCGACCTAAAACTATTACATAATTTTTGTTTGCTTTTCTTTTTTAGAAAATATAGAAAATACAAATGAATTCTAAATAAATATAAAATAGATTTTAAAACATCCTGAAAAATTTTGTAAAATACTTTAGAGCATATAGAACTCAAATAAAATAGTTTTGATCATTTTTCACTTGAGTGCTAATCATATTAAATCCTTTTTAAATTAAGGAAATTTATAATTAAGCTTTAATTAGCAATAAAAATTATAAAATTTGTTGGAAAGGCTAAAATACTTAAACAAATTTAAGATAAAAAATTGGGATGTTACACATGAAGAAAAAAAAGAATAGAGACATATATTCAACTGTAACGTAAAGATAGGCACAGGGCCGTACCAGCAAAGTAACGAGCAGAAGGGAACAAGAATGTCACCCTAGCAGTGTGTAGAAAGAAGAAAATTCGCCGTCCGTACGGCTGCCCAGTCTTTCCGCCCTGTCGCTACCATGTCGACACCGTGGGGCATACACGCCTGGCAGTTAGCGCCTTGAACAGCAGATCCAGCTAGGCGGCAGTCGCCTATTGGCACAACCAGTCTCGTTTTACACAACGGTTCACACCAACATACTTCAGGCTCGACCTATCGCCCTCACGTTAGATGTTACTGTATTTCATAATGACTTTAGGTCAGACGTTTGATATTTTTAGATGTGTTATAATATTTTTTCTCTATACATATAATATTTTTTCTAATAAGTGCAATATTTTACTTCGATAATAGTAGAAATGTGGCACAGTAAATAGATGTTGCATATATTGAAAAAATGTTGCAAGCGTTGAAAAAAAGTTGCAAGAGGCGTCCGATGGAATGAACAGTGATCGGACATCCGATTGCTAGTAATCGCCATGTTATTTTCAGTCTAATGCATGTGCAATGATGATATATGTCGATGTATGTAAGTCTATATCATATAGAATTTTAGATGATATAAACAGGGCCGGCCCTGAGGGGGGGCAGGTGCCCCCCGGGCCTCCAAAGTTATGGGGCCTCCTAGGTATACAACTATACCATGGGCTTTTGGTTAGTCGCGAGCAAACGCGAGCAACTACACCAGATTTGAAGAACTCATGGTGTTTAAAGATATATTCGGATTTTTATTGAGCTCAAACACCCTGAAGTCATTAAATGATAGTGAACTTGAAGAGTGTTGCACTAAATTTGCAGATACTTTCTCTCATGATGGTTCATCTGATGTTGAGGTACATAATCTTATTTCTGAATTAAACATTATGAAATTCACTTTGCCAGATGGCGCATTATCTGCTATGGAGATTTTCGAGCATGTCAGAGATGTGGATTGTTATTCTAATGTCTCCATTGCTTATCGAATCTTATTTATCGTGCTCGCGGCTCTGTTGCATCGGTGAAAGAAGCTTTTCAAAATTAAAATTGTTGAAGAACTATTTGAGATCAACAATGACTCAAGAAAGGTTAAATGATTTGGCGACTTTATGCATCGAGAAGAAGTTATTGGACGAGATTGATATCAATAGTATAATCGATGACTTTGTATCACAAAATGTTAGAAGAAATTTTTTAAGATGATACCATATGCCAAATAAGTGTTTATGGTTACAATTTACATTTGTCATTTCATAAACTTTAAATTGTTCTATAGAAGTATTTTTTGTGCATCGAATATTAATTTCTTTAATGATATGTGCTTATAAGACTATATATATATATGAAGAGGTGGAATGGGCCTCCATATAAGTTTTCGCCCCGGACCCCTAAAATACCAGGACCGGCCCTGGATATAAAGAAGAGAGAAAACTGTTGTCTACTATTTAACATACGGTTTTATAGACAACTTTCTATTTTGTATGTCATTGTATAGACAATCTATTAATTGGATAAGAGACTATAACAGAGATAACTATATAGACGATCCATTGCATGAGTTATTTTTAATGTTATCTATATATAACATTAAGATATATTCTAGATAGTTGCTGTCTATATATGCTCTTATATATCTTTGCATCACTGCTGAGCAAATTCCTTCTGGTTAGAGAATCACGTCTTGCTTACGGTTTCTTCTGGATCGTCCTAGCTCAATTCTTCGAAGTTCAAGCGACAAATTTTTAGGAAGGTATTCTACTATTGACTCTGGAAAAGGTAACTGAGTAGCTGTACATCTAATTAAAACAATGAAAACAATTCTATTAATTATAAGCCATCGCAATGCCCACCTAGGCATCCAGCCCTACACAATACTTGCTCCAAGCACAAATACACGTTCGTTTGAGGTACGTATAGTCACTTTTAAAACATTAGCTATTAATACCTTTCTAAATATTTATAGTTGATGCATAAAATTCATATGGTAGATTTGTCTTGACTTCTTGTGTTTTTTTCCTCTCGCACATGACATGGCTCATGTGCATTCTCTACGAGGATCGCAAGTAGTTTTTAAGTTAATCTTTATAGGCTATTGTTAGGATCGTCTACCGAGCTATAGTAACAAATAGTTCAGATCTAAACATCAAGTGTACATCGGTCTCCGCACTCGCTTATGCTACAGGTTTACTATAGTAACTGCTATAGTGAAAAAATGTATAGTGATCTTGCGACTTCTATCCTAAAGAAGATCTAAACATCACTTTTTGATATATCGATCTCCGTGCACTCGCTTAAACAGCAGTTCTTGCGAGTTGCGACTGAACCGAATCCCTTTCCCCGCACAAAGGTATGGATGGGGTTAAAGCTAGAGTACAGCTGGCCACGCGCAGATGGGACCCAGGAATCAAACTTGTGTGTAAGCGGCCGCAGTGAAGTCCGACCACGCGCCAATAATTCGACCTCTCGGACGACCAAGAGAATTTTGCACCTGTTTGGCCAATTGTGTTTGACTTACAAGTGTGTTAGTTACGGGTACCTCTCCGATATTTTCAGAACATCATCGTTTTCTTATTGGAGTACTGGTCAAGTGACCATAGGTTGAGGTGGAAATATATTTTTAAATCAAATAATTAAATCATGTCACATATTTATAAAGATAAAATTACACTCTTAAGTTGTCACGGAGAGAGAAGTGAGGAGCGGGTGAGGGTGAAAAAAGATATACGGTTGGTTTCTTTTTTATTCGCGAGAGATGGATGAGCGTATCATGATCTATAGTCCATATACCGCGTGCTACTTTTCTTAAAATATAGGACAGTAGGAGAGAAATAACGAACAAACATCACTAAATTGTATTATATATTAGTAAAGAAAAGCTACGAGTGAACATGGCATGCAATGATGAACGAGAGACTGATGGTAAGGTAAGATGGAGCAGGTCGTGACTTGTACAAAATAAATCCTAGACATATGCCAAGCTGCCAACCACGCAAGAAGTAGGCTAAATTGGCTGACGGAAAATTACCCTCTTCTTCGATCCTTATCCTAGATAGAGGTGAGCGTCGCATCATGTCAGGCCAAATTGGCTGACGGGAAATTACCTCCCTTCTTCCTTATCCCGGCCTCCTGGGCAATCACACATGCATTATTCATCTTACACAGCTCAGTGGGCCCTAATTAAAGGCCTGTAGAAAAAAACTAGTGCCAAGTGAAGACGGGAAATAACCTCCCTTCTTCGGTTCTTCCTTATCCAAGGAACCACACATTATTCATCTTATACAGCTCAGTGGCCCTAAAGGCCTGTTGAAAAAAACTAGTGGACAAGTAAAGGTAGCCTCTCAGCCTACGACAATGCTAAATCCCTCGTTGCATGAAAGTATGCTCATTACCTTTAATTTAATCTTTGCAAGAAAATACTTTAATTTAGTCACAATGGATACTGCTCCCTCCGTTCAGAATTATTTGACCTATAATATGAAAGGATAATTCATACTATACCGCTCTAAAGGTTGGCAACCATCGGAATGCTACTCCAAGTATTTTTCTTTAGATACCACCCCAAATATATTTGGTTCCACATAATATCATTTTCATTCTTTTTCCCTTTTTAAAATCATTTTGGTTCAGCACAAAAATACATATTTGCCCCATACTAATTAGTTGTATGCACCTGTATTATTATGTTAAGTAGTTATATGTTTTGTCTAGTATCTATTGTTTTGTTGGATTTTGCATGGCCCCGTCGACATCTCTAACTCTGCAACCAATGTTAGTAGAACGTTAATCAGTTGTGTGTTTTTAAGCATGTGTTAGATCCTAAATTGCTAGAATTCTAATGTTGCAATGTGTGCCTCTTGTTCAACCGAGTCACGGCCGGCTGGGCCAAATGATTTGCCATCTAACAATAGAGCAATTAGTTGGGTCAGACCTTAGAGGGCCACCAGTGTGCCTTTTTCCACGTGTTAAAAGGTACAAAAATGATTTTAAAAGAGGGAACAGAGTGAAAATGATATTGTGCAGAATCTAACATGTTTGAAGTGGTATTCTCTGTAGAAAAATCTTTGGAGTGGTATTTCGATGGTTGTTAATATTTGGAGTGATATAGTATGAATTATCCCTAGTTTAGAGTGATCTTATTTATAAATATAAAGCTTATATGTAGATTTAATTAGGATTTTTTTACTATACCCTTATTTTATTTCTCTAAACCATTTGCATTTTTCCATTATCACCTACACAAAGTATAATTTCTCATCTTCCAAGACAATTAATTAAGGATATATATCTAAGTCATCATTGTCTGTGTAAATTTCATTACGACCTTAATACTTATATAAAGTCAAAACACCTCTTATATTTCTAGAGAGTACATAAGAGGACGTGTATCCTCTACATTAGGAAATAGAAAACAGCAGGATCTACAGTACTTTTTTTGGGGGGATAATCACCTTCGCTACCTACTGCTACAGTGATTTGCAGCTCCTCTCCCCGGCTTCGCTGAACAAAGGCAGAGGATGTACATCCCACGTCAAATATATCCGGAAAGTAAAGGCTAATTAAAGACTGCGGTTCAAATTCCAACACCTTCGTACGACTACATTCGAACTTGACTCTCGTTTAATTTCCAGATATATAGCTACCTAGGTTCGCTAATCCTGTTCGTAAAAAATAAGGTCCAGTTGCATCAACCACGTACTCCCTCCTCCGATCTTAAATAATTCTCATTTTAGACTAGGTATAGTTAAAATTTTAAAACCTTGACTTTTAATATCTTTTTAAATATTTAAATTGATAAATAAAATTATACATATATATATATATATATATATTTGTCTTAAAGAGTATTTTTATAATATTATAATTTTATTGTGTTTTGTAAATATATTATGATAAAAATGCAACGGAGAGGCACGTCATCATCACCCGAGTGCACGACAGGACTGAAGCAGACGTATTGAGTTCACCCACCACACACGCTGCTCTCGTCGCAGGATCTCGATCCCACGTCTGCATACTGCGTATCTGTGCTTATTAATTGCTAATTTCGTGCGACGAACGCTAGGTCAAAGTCTCCGCCCGGCCGGTCAGTGTTGCAGGTCTCCGAGGTTTTCACTTCGAAGGGCCGGAGTTAGGACAGTGTATACAGCGCCGATATGGACGGGCTATTCCGGCTTAATTGATCAACGCATCATGCCTGCGATTGCATGTGCTGGGATTGATGCAGATCGATCAGCCGATGCCATTTACTCGTCGTTATCGTTAGTACTACTACTTTCTCGGTTATTTTCTACCTCACGTTTCTAGTTTTTTTTTTTTTTTTACAGTTTTTGATATATGATTTTTTATATCTGTTCAGCCGATGCCATTTACTCGTCGTTATCGTTAGTACTTTCTCGGTTCTTTTCTACCTCAGGTTTCTAGTTTTTTTACAGTTTTTGAGATATGATTTTTTTATATCTTTATATTAAGATGTACTAATAAAACTATAATAATATAAAAGTATTTTTAACAACAAATCTAATGATATAATTTTTATTTATTAAATAGTTAATAGTTTTAACTAATTAGTGAAAGTTTGACGGCACAAATCCTAGATGTCTAATAAAGGAGAAAAAAAGGGGATAATACTTAGTAGGAATAAAGTCCATGCCCATTGTGCCGGCCGTCATCATCAGGAAACAGATCGAGCCAGCTGGTGCTGAAGTACAAGCAGAAGCAAGCAACCATTGGAGATTCGTTTTAGTGATGTAATGGCCTCTCTTTGGCACTGCCTAGCTTTTCCAAGCATCTTTGGACTTTAGGCATAAAGGTAATATCTTTGGAATAGCACATGGAAGAAAACATATTAATGGATACTTCAGTGAGCAACTAAGGTTGATCAGCTCCAAAGGTTAGGAGTCCACCATGGGTGTTTCTTCGGAAGGAAAGAAAAAAACACTATGGAGCCGCACATTTTCTCTTTAAAAATAGCACATATATGGTATAGGGCTGTAAAAAAAGCTCGAGACTCGCGAGCTACTCGAGCTCGGCTCGTGAGAGGCTCGATTCGAGCTCGGCTCGAGCTCCGAACTCGAGCTCGCGAGCCTAACTAAGCCGAGCTCGAATAGTTCGCGAGTCTACTCGAGCCTGGATCGAGCTTGCTTAAATCGAGCTTTCTTGAGCTTGTTACCGAGCTTTCTCGAGCCGAGCTTACTCGAGCTTGTTACTGAGCCTACCGAGCTTACCGAGCTTCCTGAGCTTATCGAGCTTAGTCGAGCCGAGCTCGAGCCTGCTCGAGCCTGGACCGAGCCGAGCTCGCGCCTGAGTTGAGGCTCGAATCCAAACTCGAGCTCAGCTCGAGCTCGGTTTGAGCCTTACCGAGCTCAAGCCTGGAGGGCCAGGCTCACTCGAGCTCGGCTCGTTTACAGCCCTAATGTGGTACCCATGCATCATTGTATTCTTACCGACTATTAGGTCATCTCCAATGCGATGATATCATAACTCGGGCTAAAATACTTTTGACGCTACAAGGATCATGTCTATCCTTGTATCTAAGGTTAGAAATCTCGGTGAGATTTCACAAGATCTCACCGAGATCTCATTCTCTGGAGTTGGACGAAATTTTGATAACCAACTGAATTCAAAAATTCAAAAAAATTTCATGTTACTATAGTAATGTCGTTTTTTCGGCGAGATTTCGCCATTACCGCCCGGTATCTCCAGATTTGAACCCAGAATTCAAAGTTTAATACCTAGATTTGACCGGATTTAGGTCAATTACCCTGTAAAAAGTGATCTTCCATGATAATTTGTCAAAAAACCATTTTTTGAGATATTTTTAAAAACTGCAGAAACATTGTCGGATTTTTATAAAATTGTACATGCTGTATCCTGATGTAAAAAATTTATGGTATCATTCTAAGATGTGTAGGATCATACATAAAAATTTCAAAATAATTGAACCTCATTTTTTATCTTTAAAAAATCAAAAACAAAATGAACATAATTGGGACAGTAACATTGTCGGAATTTTATAAATTTTCTCGTATGTATCATGATCCAAAAATTTTTATGAGAGATTAATAATTAACTCAGTAACATTTTATAAAATTTTAAAAAAATTTAAACTTTTTTGTTTGCTCAATCAAATCTATGTATTTATTGAACTTCATTTGTTATATTTCAAAAATATAAAATGGAAAGAACACAAATGGTACACTGTCCTTGTAAGAATTTTATAAATTTAGTGGACTGTGATCATGATTCAAATTTTTATGATATCTTAAGAATTTCCTTATAACCCCTATGAAAAATTTTCAAAAATTTTAAATATTTTTTTGTTGCTAAAGCAAATCTATGTATTGATCATCACGCTTTTATGAGGATGTAGCAATGACAAAATTTTTCGAACATCTTGAAGCTTGATCATCATATAAAAATTTTATAGAAATATTAATGATAAATCAAGACTATCCACAAAAATTTTAAAAATGTTATAACATGATTTGTACTATTTTTCATTTGGTTGAAGTTTGTAGGTAAAGCTTTTATCAACACAGTAGCACTGTCTGAATTTTTAAAAATTCAAGAAATTTTATCATCATCTAAAAATTTTATGAAAATATTAGTGATGCATCACAACCATTCATAAATAATTTAAAATTTTTCTAACATGGTTTGTTTTATGTTTCATTCAGTTCAAATTTGTTGGTCAGTGTTTTATCAAGACAATAGCAATGTTTGAATTTTTAAAAATTCCACAAGCTTTATAATTTTACCAAATTTTTACAAAAAAAAAATGTGTCAGTAATCTTCAAAAAAGTTTCAAAATTGTTCGACTTCATTTTAACTAGATTTCACCCTGCCCAAATTTGCCGAGATCTCGGCAAATCTCACCGAGATCTCGGCTATACCTGTGGCAAAAAAAACCGAAATTCAAATTCTATTTTTGTATTTTGGCCAGAATTTGTTTGAAATACCGAGATCTCACTAAGATTTTATTCTCTAGTCATGGACGGTATTTAGAGTGATATCAAGATTTCAATACTTGATTGTAACAATGGAAAATTTATGTTACAATTAGTCGAAATGCCACTCGAAAAGTTGGCTTCCACTACATACCACCTCAAATATGTTTAGATTTGGAATATACAATTATCATCAATTTCCTCTGAGTTAATTTTTTCCCTTTTTTATCGTGGGAAAGGACATTTTTCCCCATTGCCCCCCTCTCAATGATTTGAGATCTACAACCTTGCCTTAGCATGCCAGGCGGGCGACTTGTTTATCTCCTTGCTCTGGCATTTGAGCCTGCTAGGGAGGATGATTGTGGCATGGCCAGGTACCATCTAATGGAGGCAGGGGCTAGTGATCGGAGATGGAGGAAAGGTGGTGCAGCGGGGGGAATGGAAATGGAGGAGGCACCAGATGGGAATAGAGATTGAGGAGGAGATGGCTGAGAATAGGCCTGGTAATGGGCCACGATTTTAAGGGCTAAGAGGATTGGGCCTGTAATGGCCTGCTATAGGATTATGCTAATTGGGCAAAAAATAAAAATGGGTAAGGATAGGAATGACTTGGCTTGAAACAGGATTGGATTAGGATTTAAATGGGCTGTAATTTCGGGTTTTAAAAGGGCCAATCCACTGCTACAGCCTGTGGAAGAAGGAATAAGGCCGGCTATGTCGTTCACTCCATCTCCGTCACTCATTCGGACATTCGGTCATTCCGCATGCCGCAGCTTCCGCTTCGGTGATTACAAAACCTAAACCTAGAGATCTGACCTCGCCGGCAACGACAGCCTCACCGTAGATCTCGCGGGCCCCTGCTACGTACACTTCGAGTATCAAGGTCCGCCGCTTCCTTGTCTGGTTCAACGTCGTCCGCATCAAGGTCGACCTGCCCCCGCCCCCACGCTTCGTCTATCTCGACATCGGCTAGATCACATGCAAGCTCCCGCCGGTGACTTCGATCCCTCCACACGGCGAGTCCTCAAAAGGTGCCGCCTCATCTGCGCTTCGCCGCCGCGACATGGTTCCAGGTATGTGGGTTCCCCTCCTAATGCTTTCTTGAACTGTTTGTGTTCAATCGGTTCTTGATTTCTGTTATTGGATATTAACTCTGTTGGTAAATTTAGTCCCGATTAGAAATTGAGTTGTCGACAAGCTACAAGCGAGTTTAATTTCTTGGGCTATGTTATCTTGCGTCACTTTCGCGATTACAAACTGGAATTACGCCAAGAATCCAAGGTGCTTCATGGTGGTAATTTCGTGGGCGACGTGTACTTTCTAGAGGCTTCTTGGGATGGTTCTTGATGGTTGTTGGTGCTGGGTTCTTGGACGGTTTGCGTTTCGTTTGGATCTAGCTCCAAAATGGTAATGGCGCATGATTAGTGTGGATTGGTGAGTTCATTAGCAGCTTATGTATGTGTGTGCTGCTTCTATTTCTGAGTTCCCTGATGTGGCAGTAGGTTGCTTATTATTGTGTTGTGTGTTGTGGTGCCAAGAAAGACTATGTTTGGTGGCGTGCTTAACAGCGTCTAATTTTGATTTGATCTGATAAACAGGGTGAGGAGGCTCCTGAGTTTCGTGTTGAAAGCATCCCCTTGGAGTCCAAGGATTGCCTACAGAATGCCATAGATGTTGGTGATACTAATTTTGGAGTATTTTAATCTAATTACCATTCCTATTAATACATTGGTTGCTGTAAAAGGCACGCCCCTTCAGGATCAGAAGGTATTCCTATTCCATACCTTAGATTATTTTTCAGAGGTTAGATGCTTCCGGCTATTGCATTAGCTCGTGCTTCATGCATGAAAATATATGGACCTCTATATAAGAGTATAAGACTTGGATAACTCAATTGTCAATTATAAACAATGTGCTGCAGACCATAACCAGCTTCACTTTAAGATTATATTCTTGACTTCTTTTATGATCCGTATGATTGCCACTGCTCGAATTGTGATGCCAAAGGCAATGGTAATTAGATTAGAACATATTGCCTTTTCATGTTTATCCCCTTGTCTGTGTTGGATTATTGACACAAAGAAAATGCAGAGGATGCTTATGCTCATATGTATTAGGTAATTTTTTTTATAATGGAGAGGATTGCATCCATGTCAGAAAATTCAGTGGATAGTCGTGATCTTCACTTGGCTGATCTGCCAAGTCGCACATCAAAGAAAAGGGCTAAAGTTTGGGAATATGTTGAATCAGAAATTATAGATGGGAAAGAAAAGGCAGTCTGTAAGTATTGTAAGATGAAATTGTCTTGTGAACCTAGGAAAGGCACTAATCATCTTAATAGGCATATAGGATTTCATTGTCGTGATATTCCACATGAAGATAGGGAGAGATTTCTCGTGAATTGCAAGAGACAGGCCATGGATGGGGACCAGTCTCTCTTTGACCCTCAAGTGTGTCGTGCACTAATTGCCAAGTTTTTTATTAATGCGGAGATTGCATTTCGGAAAGCTGAGGATCCTTATTGGAAGAAGATATTGAACTACCTCCATCCATCTTTGAGAGTAGTTGGTCGACAAACTATTCGTTCAGACTGTCTTGTACTATATGAAGAGGAGAAGAAACGATTGCATGATACTATAAAAAAATTGGTCTCCCATGTCAATTTGACTGCAGATCTCTGGACATCAAACCAAAACCTAGGGTATCTTTGTGTCACAGCACACTATATAGACGGGGAATTCAAGCTGCATAAGATAATCATAGCATTCAAGCAAACTTCCTTTCCACATACATCTTATGCTGTCCAGGATGCAATTACCTCTTGTTTGGTAGAGTGGGACTTAATCACCAAGCTATTTACATTAACATTAGATAACGCAAGTGCTAATGACAAAGCTGCAAGGGATTTGCGTGTCACATTAGGTGCTGAAATGCTTCTTAGAGCCGAGGACTTCCACGTAAGGTGTGCTGCTCATGTGCTGAATATCATGGTTCAAGATGGGCTAAAGTTGGTTGTTCATGCAATTGGGAGAGTGCGGGACATTGTTAAAACAGTCACATCCTCACCGTCACGAATGCAGATCTTTAATTCAGTTGTTGAGAGATTGGGCCTTAAGCAAAGTCAGGGCTAGTACTTGATGTCCCTCATAGATGGAACGCAACATATGACATGATCCATGAGGCTTTGGAGTATAAAATTGCTTTCAATAGATATGCTACTGAACAATACTATGAAACTCCCACTGAGGAAGATTGGGCAATGGCTCAAGCTCTTCATAGGTTTTTGCAAGCCTTTAGTGATGCCACAAAGGCATTTTCAGCTGATCGACACCCCACAGCACACCTCTTTTTGAAATTGGTGTTGATGATTCGGGATGTTTTACTTGATGAAAGGTGGAATCACGATGAGCTTCTAAATGAGATGGCCCGTGTTATGTATGTCAAATTTGAGAAGTATTGGTCTGAGCCAAATGTTGTGCTTCTCATAGCAACCGTATTGGACCCTTCGCAGAAATTTTACTTTCTTAGGTTCTATTTTCATACCACTGAACAAAATGTTGAGGAAAAGATGAGAAAACTACGTACTTCTGTAGATAAGTATTATTCAGAGTATGAGAAAATTGTGAGGAGCCAAGCCTTGCATATATTTGTACAATCTAATGAACATATGGTTGCTAGTGAGCCTAGTTCTTGCCCTAGTTCTTCAGGAGGTGCATTTTTTGGTAAACGGTTGATAGAATTTGCCTTCGCTCAGTTCACTTCACAAAATCTAGAAGCACGTGCACAACGATCTGAATTTGATGCATATTTAGAAGATCCTGGGTCCTCCTAAACTGTGATGAGAATTTTGATGTTTTGGGTTGGTGGAAGAGAAACACGAAAGTCTACCCAATCTTGTCTTTGATGGTTAGAGATTTTCTAGCAATTCCTGTTAGTACGGTATCCTCTGAATCCGCGTTCAGTGCTGCTGGCAGAATTATTGGTAAAAATAGGACTTCATTGTCCCCTAAAAGCCTTGAGGCTCTAATATGCAGCAAAGATTGGCTTATTGGATTTAATGATGATGACGAAGGTAAATTACTTCCAGCTTAAGCAGTAATTGTACCTTCCAATAATATGAACTATTTTCTTTTGATTCAATATGCAGGAGAAACAATGTAGGGACATAGTGCTTGTGAGTTGCAAGAGGACATTTCAAGGTATTGTTTGTCACCAAATATCTCATGTCTGCTTCTTTCAGTTGGAGAAAAAATTTCTAGTCTAATTAAAATTGCATATGATATAAGACTTGCTGGTCATATAGTCATGAATGCTTCCATACTTTGCATTGTTGTTAGGAATTAATTGGGCTGAGACCAAGAAGCAACTGAAAATGGGAACCAGATCAGTACAAGAAGTAACTAAAAATGGAGACCAGATTAGTACAAAAAGCAACAGTTCTTGTGATAGATAACAAGGTCAGTGCCTCTCTGTACGACTGTACCCCAAATGAATCATTCAAAAGCTTGTCGTTGATTGTGAGAGATGAGCTGAGTCGTCCATCATCATTTCATTTCAGGTAGCTTTTACAAGCCGGAAAGATTTCAATGCAGGTAGCTTTTACAAGGTAGCTTTTACAAGCCGGAAAGATTTCAACGCAGAAATCGTCCAATCGTACAATCGTCCTTGATTACCTAGGTAGTAGGTACCTCAAATAAGTTGAATAACTGAAATGTTAGGTACTACTTAGGTTGTTTCATCAATGCCTGCCACGGGATTCACCTTTGTATTATTTGGTTTCTAGGCATCCATCGATGTGCAAATGACAATTTCTTGTCAAATGTTTTACCGAGGATTGAGTATTGATTGTGAAACTTGTAGTCAGACCTAAAGGTTGTTCTGTTTCCTGAATCCTGATAAAACATACTTATTGATGTCAGGGGCATGGAGATAAGCGAGGCTCAAAAGTTGCAAATGGAGGTGCAAAAGCGGCTATGTGAACAATTAGAGGCAAGTAGATGTATTCCTAATATGTGACTTAGCTTCATGTTTTTTTGAGGGTGTCAATATATGGTACTATGGGTAGCTTGTTGGCTTATTTTTTCACTGAACAGACAGGAGAAGCGTACGGTGTAGGACGACGTAGCATCAACTCACTTGGATGCAACGCATTTTTTTTACCCTCTCTTGTGGATTGGCCGGTGATGGACTGTGAGTTGTACAGACACTCTAATGAGTTACATGAAGTGCAATAGCTATTCTTTGTGCGTTCGCTTCTGCTGATGATCACTTGTTTTTCTCCTTGGATAGCATAATCTTTGGTTCTATGTTTCTGGGTGGTTTGCGCAGTCCTTGGATAGTCCATGTGTATTAATCACTTCAGTTTTCTTCACTTTTTGAGGCATCAATGTTACCTTCTATATAGGATTTATGTGCTTTGTTGTTACAAGATGCTGTGCAGATTCATGATCTGTAAACGTAGCAGACTGAGTAATTTCTTGTTGGTTTGTGGATGCATTTGAGAGCCCTTCATGAATTCTTACTCAGCCCTTCATGTATTGATGTATGTAGTGATAGCAAATCGGAGGCTCTGGTGAAATCGGAGCACGTCGTATTGAAAGCATCTAGGCCCCCATGTGGTTATGGTTTTGATAATTAATGACAATCACGCGAAAAAGGCTAACGTCATTTGCAGTGGTTAAGTTGAAAACAGGAAAAGCTGTTGTTCAAAGGAAGTCGGATACTCACACGCGCAAAAGAAGCTGAAGAAGTGAAGGTATAAAATTTAGAAGTATTTTCTAGTCTTTTCACCGATCTCGGAGTTGGGAAAAAGATCGGATTATTAGGATAGTAGCCGTACTATTAAGAGGGACTTGATTTGGGCATTGAACTTGAAAAATGCGCATAATATGGCTCATTAGTTCTTTTGTTAGTTCATGCATTCGAGAAAGAATTTAAATCCTGAAAAATGCATTGAGTCCGGCACTACCGCAAGTGTTGAGCGATAGTACCGCAAGTGCGGTACTACCGAGTGTTAGATGGCGGTAGCTAATTTCCAGTGGGCAGATTTTTGGGTGTCTTTCTGGATATCCCTCGGTCGGCACTACCGCTCTGGTTGGGCGGTAGTACCATTAAATGCTTGATACTACCGCACCTATGCTTATGTAGCTTTATTCCGAATGTATCCTTTTCCTGTCGATAGTGAGGTACTATCAAGACTTTTCAAGGGCTGAGTACCTACCATATAGAAAATTGCTGTAATGGCTACGTGTCAGTGCATTAAATGCCCGTTCTAGTCGTTACACCCCAGGTGCGGTACTACCGGCCCTTAGAGGGCGGTAGTACCGGCCATGGCGCAAATTCGGCAGAAAAAGTAAAAAACGGCTAGTTTGAGTGGGTGGGGGTTATAAATACCCCCTCACCTGTGCTAGGGCATGGTTGGTGACTCCATTGAATACATTCTAAGCCCTAGCAACTCTCTCCACTCTCTTGTGCATTGAATTCTTGATTCTTGAGTTTTGGAGAGCTACAAGTGAGTGCATTGCATTAGTGAGCCATATTGATTGCACTCTTTAGTTCAAGCCTACGTCAAGTTTGTTACTCTTGGAGGTTGCCGCCTCCTAGACGGCTTGGAGGCGTGAGGCTCCGGTGATCTTCACAAAGAAGGTTGTGTGAAGACCCGGGCGGTTGTGAAGGCACGAAGCTCGCCTACCCGGAGCGGGGAAGAGCTATCACTAGTGATCGGGGAAGGCTCAAGCGAGTGGAGCCGGCTTGAAGGAATTCAAGCTACCTCAACGTGGAGTAGGGGAGACCGGCAAGTCTCCGAGACCACGGAAAAAAATTCTCTTGTCCATCATTTGTGGTTTGCTTGTCTTTACTCTAGTGCAATTCTAGCATTTTGATTCTCTTGTGCTACTTGTTTAGATATTAATATACTTGTGTAGTGATATCATCTTGTGATCTCTTGAATTGTTGAAGTATTAAGTTTGCTAAAATTGTTACTAATTCTTAGAAATCATTAAGCTTGAAATTAGCGATAGAAAATTTTAGAAAAGCCTATTCACCCCCCCTCTAGGCTCATCCTCGATCTTACAAGTGGTATCAGAGCTTGGTCTCTCTATTTCGGCTTTACCGCCTAGAGAGCAAGGATGGCCAACGAGGGAATTTCAATCGGAAAAGCTCCCTTTTTTGATGGTACAAATTATGCATATTGGAAAATACGTATGACGGTTTACCTTAAAGCTATGAATCCTAACATATGGAGAATTGTTAATGAAGGTTATGTTGTGGCCGGTGATCCCGCTTTAACCCCGGAACAAAATGAAAGATATGTTCATCTAAATGCACAAGCAATGAATGCTATTTTCGGTGCTCTAAATGCGGATGAATTTAATCGTATAAGTAATCTAGGTACCGCATATGAAATTTGGAATACATTATCGGAAATTCATGAAGGGACATCCACGGTTAAGGAAGCTAAATTGCATATGCTTAGAGTAAAATATGAAAGTTTTATTATGTTGCCTCATGAGAATATAAATGAAATGTATTCTAGATTAAACAATATTGTTAATGAGCTCAAGGGTCTTGGTACGACCTTGAGTGATGTTGATATTGTCAGGAAAATGCTTAGAGCTCTTCCGGAGAAATATGAAACATTGGTTACCTTATTTCTCAACTCGCCGGAATTGCCAAGGATGACGCCAACCGGACTTCTCGGCAATCTCATCACCAACGAGCTCTACAAGAAAGACAAGGAAGAATTGTTGGAACAAAGCTCTTCCAAGAAGAAGAACATCGCCTTCAAGGCAAAGGCGGAGTCAAGTGATGAGGACTCCGAAGATGAGGACACCGAGGAGGAAATGGCACTCCTCGTGAGAAGGATGAAGAAATTTATGAGAAGGCGATCGAGCTTTAACGGTCCGCAAAGGTACAAGAAAGGACAAAATTCTAATACTAACCGATATGCTAATATTCGGTGTTATGAATGTGATGAAAAAGGACACATAGCCTCGCATTGCCCCAAGAAGAAGGATGACAAAGACAAATCACCTAAGAAGAAGAAATTCTTTCAAGGCAAGAAGAAGCTATTCAAGAAATTCCAAAAGGATGGCAAGGGTGAAGCTCATATTGGAGAATGGGATTCCGAAGAAGAATACTCGGACTCCGATTCATCCGAAGATGAAGCTCCTTCAAAGAAGAAGGGGCTTGCCGGTATTGCTATCAAAGAGGCTTCATCACCATTCGTCACTCCGCTATGCCTTATGGCTAGAGGAGAAACTAAGGTAAACTCAAATGAAAATGATGAACCATCGTATGATGAATTAATGGATATGCTTGAGGAATTAAATGAATATCTTGGCAAAGAGAAATCAAAATTTAAGGTTTTGAGAAAAGAGTTTCTCTCTCTCAAAAATTCTTATGAGGAGCTAAAGGAAGCTCATGAGATTCTCCTTGCCAAGAATCATTCAAAGTCCTCAAGTGACATTGGAATTGAATGCAATATTGTTGATGATGTGTCTAGATTAGAAATTAACTCATGCTATGTTAAAAAATCAAATATAGCTACTTCATGTGATGATTTAATTAATATATCATGCTCTAGTGCTAGCTCATGTCATGAAAATTTAATTGTTGAAAATAATGAACTTAAGATGCAAGTAAATAAACTAAATCAAAGTCTAGACAGATGCTTTAAGGGTAAGGACACCTTAAATAAAATTTTGGGTAGTCAAAGATGCTCCTATAACAAAGAAGGTTTAGGATATGTCCCTAAAAGGAACAAGAAAATAAATAACAAGGCTCCGCGCTTTGTTAAATCAAATGGTAAATTTTGTTATAAATGTCATGAAATAGGACATCTAGCAAATGATTGCACCTTGAGTAAAGCATCTAAGAATAATGTTCATGATTCTTGCTATGTACTCAAAAAGGATAAGAATGGTAAAACATTTGCTAAATTTATTGGAACTCCAATATTTGGCCAAAGAAAGAAAGCCATTTGGGTTCCTAAGACCTTGGTTACTAACCTCCAAGGACCCAAACAAATTTGGGTACCTAAAAAGGCTTGATTTTATTTTGTAGGTAAACTACAAGACCGGTGGACGGCATTGGGTGTTGGATAGTGGATGCACTCAACACATGACCGGCGACCGGAAAATGTTCACCACCTTTGATTCGGGAAATGGACAAAATGACAAGATTACATTTGGGGATAATAGCAAAGGAAAGGTATTGGGCTTAGGTAAAATTGCTATATCAAACGACCTTTCTATTTCAAATGTATCATTAGTTGAAACATTAAATTTCAATTTGCTATCCGTCGCTCAAATTTGTGATCTTGATCTTATTTGCACATTCTCTAAAAATGGTGTTGTTATTACAAAAGAAAATGATAATTCACTAGTGTATTTAGTGAAATTTGTATTTAGTTGACTTCACCTCAAATGACTCATGTCTTCAAACTTGCTTAATGGCAAAAACATCCTTAGGATGGTTGTGGCATAGAAGACTAGCTCATGTTGGGATGATTCAACTTAAAAAGCTATTTAAAAATGATTTAGTTGTGGGCTTGAAAGATGTGAAGTTTGAGAAAAATCGACTTTGTAGTGCTTGTCAAGCCGGCAAACAAGTTGCTAGTTCTCATCCTTCAAAAAGTATCATGTCCACATCTAGACCATTAGAGCTCTTACATATGGATTTATTTGGCCCGACAACCTATAAGAGCATTGGAGGAAATTCTTATTGCTTAGTTATTGTTGATGATTATTCTAGATATACTTGGGTTTTCTTTTTAGATGATAAATCCGAAACCTCAAATATTTTCAAGAGATTTGCAAAAAGGGCTCAAAACGAATTTGATTTTATAATAAAGAAAATTCGTAGTGATAATGGTTCCGAGTTCAAAAATACAAGAATTGAAGATTATTGTGATGAACTTGGAATAAAGCACGAACTTTCCGCAACCTATACTCCGGAACAAAATGGAGTTGTGGAACGGAAAAATCGTACATTAATTGAAATGGCAAGAACAATGCTTGATGAATATGATACTTCCGATAGTTTTTGGGCGGAAGCCATTAATACCGCTTGCCATGCTACAAATAGACTTTATTTGCATCGACTTTTGAAAAAGACTTCTTATGAGCTCCTTATTGGAAGAAGGCCGAACATTTCTTATTTTAGAGTTTTTGGTTGCAAATGTTATATTTTGAAAAAGGGTGTTCGGCTCTCAAAGTTTCAAAGTCGTTGCGATGAAGGTTTCTTGCTTGGATATTCATCAAATAGTAAAGCTTATCGAGTTTTTAATAAAAACAAAGGATTTGTTGAAGAAACTTGTGATGTTGAATTCGATGAGACTAATGGCTCTCAAGAAGAGCAAGAAAACTTGGATGATGTAGGTGAAGAAGGTCTAAGAGAAGCTATGAAGAATATGACAATTGGAGATGTGAAGCCGGAAGTGGATAAACATGATCAACCTTCATCCACTCAAGCCGAGTCTTCAACTTCCACAATGCCAAGTCGAATTCAAACAATCGACGAAGATGACAAGAGAAATGATCAACAAGTTCAACCCCTACCTCTACGAATTCATCACGGTCTTTCCAAGGATCACCCAATAGACCAAATATTGGGTGACGTGAGTAAGGGTGTTCAAACTCGATCCTGTGTTGCCTCTTTTTGTGAGCATTGCTCATTTGTATCTTCAATTGAACCTACTCATGTAGACGAAGCATTAAGTGATCCGGATTGGGTAAATGCCATGCACGATGAACTAAATAACTTTGCTCGTAATGATGTATGGACACTAGTAGAAAGACCTAAAGAGCATAACGTAATTGGCACAAAATGGGTCTTTCGAAATAAACAAGATGAGAATGGTATAGTAGTAAGAAATAAAGCTAGATTAGTGGCGCAAGGTTTCACTCAAGTCGAAGGTTTAGATTTCGTGAAACATTTGCACCGTAGCTAGGTTAGAAGCTATTAGAATCTTGCTCGCATTTGCATCAAGTTTTGACATTAAATTATTTCAAATGGACGAAGAGTGCATTCTTAAATGGACAAATATCCGAATTAGTATTTGTCGAACAACCTCCCGGTTTTGAAAATTCCAAATATCCCAATTATGTTTACAAACTCTCTAAGGCGCTATATGGACTCAAACAAGCACCTAGAGCATGGTATGAGCGACTTAGAGATTTTCTACTCTCAAAGGGTTTCAAAATTGGGGTGGTTGATACTACACTCTTTACAAAAATAATTGATGAAGATTTCTTTGTATGTCAAATATATGTTGATGATATCATTTTCGGTTCTACTAACGAAGATTTTTGCAAAGAGTTTGGTGATATGATGTCTAGGGAGTTTGAAATGTCAATGATCGGAGAGTTGAGTTTCTTCCTTGGACTTCAAATCAAGCAACTCAAGAATGGGACGTTCGTGAGTCAAACCAAGTACACAAAGGATCTTCTCAAAAGATTTGACATGGAGGACTTAAAGCCGATTAAGACTCCAATGGCATCAAACGGGCATCTCAACTTAAACGAGGGAGGTAAACCGGTAGATTTAAAGCTTTATAGATCCATGATTGGTAGTTTGCTTTACCTTACCGCATCTAGGCCCGATATTATGTTTAGTGTTTGCATGTGTGCTCGTTTTCAAGCTTCTCCCAAAGAATTCCATTTAGTTGCCGTAAAGAATTCTAAGATATTTAAAACATTCCTCAAACATAGGTTTATGGTATCCTAAAGGTGCAAAATTTGATTTAATTGGATATTCGGATTCGGATTATGCGGGTTGTAAAGTGGATAGAAAAAGCACCTCCGGGAGTTGCCAATTGCTAGGTAGATCCCTAGTTTCATGGTTCTCCAAGAAACAAAATTCGTAGCTTTATCCACCGCAAAGCGAATATATATCCGCCGGTAGTTGTTGCGCTCAACTGTTATGGATGAGGCAAACTCTAATGGATTATGGAATAAAATTTAAAAAGGTGCCTCTCTTATGTGATAATGAAAGCGCGGTTAAAATAGCCAATAATCCCGTTCAACACTCAAGAACCAAGCACATAGATATTCGCCACCATTTCTTGAGAGATCATGTGAGTAAAGGGGATATTGAGATTAGTCACATAAGAACGGAAAATCAATTAGCGGATATACTCACTAAACCCTTGGATGAGGCTAGATTTTGTAAATTGAGGAATGAATTAAATGTCATTAATATCTCTAATGTGGCCTAAGTGCATTTTCTTTGGGTGTTTGTTGGATTTTATTTAGTATTTGTTCTTTAGATGTGTCTCACATCAAGGGGGAGTAATATGCAATTCATGCATACACCACATCCCTTAAATGTGAAAAATTGAAGATTGTGCTATAAATATCTTAAAAGATAAAACTAGACCTTATAAGTCAAAATTATTTGGAAATAATCTATTTTAGATTTTCAAAGTGCAAAGGGTTCTCAAACCTTCATTTAAAAATCAATTATTATGTAAATCTCATCTTTTGGAACTTATATCATGTTATAACCTATTTATGTTTATAACGAAACAAATTTGTTTCAAAAGGCTTGATAAAATTCAAAATCGCGATCTATATTGATCTAATAAAGGCACATCTTGAGTTTTGCCCAAAGAGCTAGAATTGCCATACTTCTAGTTGCTTATGTGGTATTTCAACTCGAACAAGTCAAATCATTATTCCTTATTTAATTGTGTTTAAAGTTTTTGCTTTGTGTTTTTCTTTTGGTTGGAAATGTTCTAATATATACTCAAAATTACTAGTATAACTATTGAGCAAATTCATGACCAAAATTCCTCTCTTCTCCTCGCCACTTTCTCCCTGACTCGGCACTCTAAGCCGCATGCAGTAGTAATCCGCATTCTTGATACTACAAGGGGTCCAGAGCGTAGTACCGCTCGAATCGAAAATTGTGGGGCCACTTCATTTCCTGCCGTTTCTCTGCCTTCTCTCTCTCTTCTTCAATTCTCCACACCCGAAACCGCCTCCTCTTCCATTCCCGTGCGGCCCCTTTCTCTCTCCTCTCAAACCCTAACTTCCATCTCACTCAAATCTTCGTGTTTTCGGAGATTTCTTCCATTGATTCCAGTTTTTGAGACCTCCTCCTTCGAAAGGTATCACTCATCTCCATTATTCTCTTTTGTTTCATCCTTTTGAGCAATATAGGGTTTGAATGAAGATTTAAAAGGAGTAATCGTGTGTTGAGGCAAAATACTTGAGGATTAGGTGTAAAATTGAAGTCCTTAATATTTCCTAGGCCCTAATCCTAGTTTAACTCATCAGTGCCTCAAGCATTGCCCCAAATGCGCTCAAATTCTCCTGGGTCGCGCTCGGGCGGCACTACCGGCCACCAGGAGCGGTAGTACCGACTTTGCGGTACTACCGGCCTCCAGTAGCGGTAGTGCCGACCATTCTGTGCAGCCTTCGGTTTTTGAGCCATTTGAGGGAGTTTTGCTCTATTGTTGTCTACACATTTCATTTCTATCATGTCAAATCCTATCCATATTCATTACTCACTCCTCAAAACTCCTTGAATCTTCTTTAGACCATGCCTCGCACCAAGATTGCCGGAACCGGTCCTTCTGGATGGGGCAAGGGTACGAAGAAGACGACTAAGGGTCGTGGCGTTCCCACCTTGGACTCGGACAGCGGAGACAGCGACAACTCTTTCACTATCGCCATGAGGATCACAAGGGCTAAAGGAAAGGGTCCTACTGAGCCTTCCCAGGCTAAGAAGAGAAAAGTCCCCGCACCTGCTCCTCAAATAACTGGCAGCGACGATGAGACTGAAAGCGACAATGAGGAGAGCTCAGAGGAAGAAGAAGTGGTGCCTCCAATTGGAAGGCACGATCCTTCTCAAATTAAAGGAGATGACTATTATGCCCGCAGAAGTCAGAATCAATATCTCCAGCCTCGCTCTGCCACCAACCAAAGGTTCCATTCTCTGTTTCAGCAGAAGGTCTATGAACAAATCTATTTGGAGAAGGATTTTGCAAATCAGCGATGGGTCAGTTGGAAGCACATCCGAGTTTGCTAGCATTCCGAAACTATTTGGAGGAGCTGGCCTGTACAACTTCCTTGGTACAAGGACTGATTATCATGAGAAGGTCATCAAGCAATTCTATGCGACGCTTCATGTTTCTGATAATTTTGAGCAAATCACCTGGATGACCGACTCTCACCGCTACACTGCTTCCAAGGATGATTTTGAGCATGCCTTGGGAATCTTTCACAGTCGACATCCTAAAATCCATGACGAGCCTCCTTGACATTAGAGCAAGCTTCTGAGTTCTATGATCAGTCTCATGTTTTCAGAATTAGAAACTCAGCCAGTCTTCTGCCCAACCAAGCATGGTAAATAAAATCATTCGTGTCACTATTCATCCGAAGAGTGGCAATTTCGATGCTGTGAGAGGCCATGCTTGGAATGTCATTGCGAAGATCATGGCAAAAGAAAATTTTGATGTGGTAGACTTCATCATGAGGGAGATGGCTCAATCTGCTAGGGATAGGGGGAAGACCATTTACTTTGCGCCGTACATCATGGCACTAATCCGGAGAGTTACCGAGTATAATGGTGCCACCCCTACTCCTCATAAGCCATACAAGCCTCGCGTTGCTCCACCTCAAGTGTTGCATCACATTGCCGAGCAAGCCGCTCAAGCAAAAGCTCAAGCGGCGCAAGCAGCCCAAGCCCAAGCTCAAGCCTCTCAAGCTGCCTCTGTGCCCGATGCCTATCTTGCTAGCCTTGAGACTCTTCGTTCGGATATGATGGCCGGGTTTGCACGTCAAGAATCATACATGCAGGGCCAGTTTGCACTTGTTATGGAGCTTCAGTACAACAATCGCCAAATGGTTGAAGAAGTCCGAGAGCGCCTGGATACATTTAGCACTTCTTTTGATGACTATCGCTCATATCATCAGTCCTACCAGCGTCGTCGCCCAGATGGCAGCAGTGGTTCTCCTTCCTTTCACCCTCCTCCGTCATCCAGCTGGGATCCTTGGTCTCCTCATCCTCGATCTTACAAGTGGTATCAAAGGGGGAGTGGTATCTACTCCTGGAGATGCTGAGGAGTAGACGGTTCTTTGGCGATCCTCTTTTGGTCCTTGATGACAAAAGGGGAGAAGAATGAAGAATTGAAGTCCGTTGAAGCCGCCTAGCTCAAATCTATCTATTTTATTGTAATAAACTTGCTTATCTTATGTGGTTGTTGGATTTAAACTCTTTGTGGTTATTTATGTCGTCGTTTTGCGTCTTGTTGATTATATGTTGTGAACTCAGTCTTGAACTAAATTCTATGATCTTTTGCGCTCTTTTTATCTAAAATCTTCCTTATTATGAGTTTTGCATTATGCCATGTCAATTCAATTGAACAAACATCATCTCCATTGTCATATAAAACTCATATACAAATGTGCAAAATTTTATTGTTTATCCATGGCACATTTGTAGGGGGAGTTCTGTTCTCATTTAGCAATATTTTGATTCAAATATCTTTTGTCCTCTAAAGACAAAATATTGCTAAATAAGAATCCCACGTGTGAGTAATTAATGTTTATTGGTCACTCACACTAAATATCAATTCACTTCAATTTGATTACGAGGATTGTCATCAATTACCAAAAAGGGGGAGATTGAAAGCATCTAGGCCCCCATGTGGTTATGGTTTTGATAATTAATGACAATCACGCGAAAAAGGCTAACGTCATTTGCAGTGGTTAAGTTGAAAACAGGAAAAGCTGTTGTTCAAAGGAAGTCGGATACTCACACGCGCAAAAGAAGCTGAAGAAGTGAAGGTATAAAATTTAGAAGTATTTTCTAGTCTTTTCACCGATCTCGGAGTTGGGAAAAAGATCGGATTATTAGGATAGTAGCCGTACTATTAAGAGGGACTTGATTTGGGCATTGAACTTGAAAAATGCGCATAATATGGCTCATTAGTTCTTTTGTTAGTTCATGCATTCGAGAAAGAATTTAAATCCTGAAAAATGCATTGAGTCCGGCACTACCGCAAGTGTTGAGCGGTAGTACCGCAAGTGCTGTACTACCAGGTGTTAGATGGCGGTAGCTAATTTCCAGTGGGCAGATTTTTGGGTGTCTTTCTGGATATCCACGCAAGACTACCGCTCTGGTTACGGTAGTATCAAAATGCTTGTACTATCAACACCTATGCTTGATAGCTTTATTCCAGAATGTATCCTTTTCCGGTCGACAGGTGCGGTACTACCGCACCCAAGGGGGGTTGTACCGACCATATAGAAAATTGTTGTAACGGCTACGTGTCAGTGCATTAAATGCCCGTTCTAGCCGTTACACAGTCTTGATACTCTAGGCCCTTAGAGGGCGGTAGTACCGCCATTTATAAATTCGCGGCACAAAGTAAAAACGGCTAGTTTGAGTGGGTGAGGGTTATAAATACCCCCTCACCTGTGCTAGGGCATGGTTGGTGACTCCATTGAATACATTCTAAGCCCTAGCAACTCTCTCCACTCTCTTGTGCATTGAATTCTTGATTCTTGAGTTTTGGAGAGCTACAAGTGAGTGCATTGCATTAGTGAGCCATATTGATTGCACTCTTGAGTTCAAGCCTACGTCAAGTTTGTTACTCTTGGAGGTTGTCGCCTCCTAGACGGCTTGGAGGCGTGAGGCTCCGGTGATCTTCACAAAGATGGTTGTGTGAAGACCCGGGCGGTTGTGAAGGCACGAAGCTCGCCTACCCGGAGCGGGGAAGAGCTATCACTAGTGATCGGGGAAGGCTCAAGCAAGTGGAGCCGGCTTGAAGGAATTCAAGCTACCTCAACGTGGAGTAGAGGAGACCGGCAAGTCTCCGAGACCACGAAAAAAAATTCTCTTGTCCATCATTTGTGGTTTGCTTGTCTTTACTCTTGTGCAATTCTAGCATTTTGATTCTCTTGTGCTACTTGTTTAGATATTAATATACTTGTGTAGTGATATCATCTTGTGATCTCTAGAATTGTTGAAGTATTAAGTTTGCTAAAATTGTTACTAATTCTTAGAAATCATTAATCTTGAAATTAGCGATAGAAAATTTTAGAAAAGACTATTCACCCCCCCCTCTAGGCTCATCCTCGATCTTAATAGTGATAGCAGCCCTTCATGTATTGACGTATTTAAATCCTTACTCAGCCGACTCTACAACCCAAAGGGCCAGCCCAAGGATTTAAAATGGGCCAAGGTAAGTTTAGGACCTTATTGCTTGATGGGTTGGACCGGATTGGAAGGAAATATTAAGCAGTGGGCTGGATTGAGGATTGGGCCAGCCTCTAAACACATGGGGTTAGGGTGGGGTTTGGACTGGGCCTTGGCCCATTGTCAGTGCTAGCTGAGAATGGACATGGAGCATACGGAGGGGAGCCTATTTTGTTTGCTCTCACTCGATTGGACCGTGATGAGGAAGAAGGTTGGGTCACTATTTCTTGAAATTACGAGGCTGGTGACAACAGGGGGAGCTTTCAATTAAACATTGTTGTTTTAATGATATTTTGTGCTTACACTCTTTCCAATCCTAAAGGCAAAAAATTGTTAAAACAAATCCTCTTGAGTTTACAACTTGATTCTCTAAGTTGCAAACTCAAAATTTAAAATTAACCCATTTCTCACATGAGGATTGTCATCAATTACCAAAAAGGGGAGATTAAAAGCATCTAGGCCCCCAAATCGTTTGGGTTTTGGTAATTGATAACAATGATGATTTAAAGAGCTAACATCTTCTATTTAAGTATTTTGAGAATAGGTTGATCCTAGATGCGACTAATATGGGAGCATAAACTTAATGAATAGAAGATCAACGCAAAAAGACAAGATGGCTAAGGTATAAAAGTTAAGGACCTCTTCATAACTTTTGCCGATCTCGGTGTTTGGAGAAAAAGATCGGATTGCTAGAATAGGTGCCGTACTATTAAGAGGGATCTGTGTCGCGTGTTTGATATCGATAAAAGTGTCAAGACTCAAAACATAAGCATTTAGACATCTCCGTAACAAATACACTCAAAGGCATAATCAAAAAGGGATGAATTTGCATTTTGTGCAGTGGGGCCGGTTACCGGGCAGTGGTATGACCGTGCCTTCAGGCGGTGTGTTTTTTATAGAACGGGGTATTTTTCCACTTAGAAGAGGTGGTATGACTGGACCCCCTCCGATCATACCGGCCTCCGGTGCAACCGCCCCCCTCCCGATGTGTTTTTTCCAGAAAAGGTGCTTTTGGCACCAAGGAGGGCAGTATGACCAGGGAGCCTCCGGTCATGCTAGCGAGCGGTATAATCGGGCCCTCTCCAACCATACCGGCCATGTGACCAATGGTCACTAACTAGGCATTAATTGCTCCACAGTGACCGTTGGGCACTGAGGGCCAGTCATACCGGCCTAGGGGCGGTATGACCGGCATCTCAGGACGACTTTGGCCAACGGCTAGAATTTGTTGGTAGGGGTTATAAATACCCCCACTTGTATTTTAGAGTGAACTTTGGTCCTCATTAAATACATTTAAACTCTAGTTAGTCTCTAAAACTCTTAGTGTATTCAATTCATATATTGAGAGAGTTAGAAGCAAATTGAGTGATGCATTTAGTGTTGAGCCTTAAACACTTGATTTAGACCTCGAGCAAGCGTTAATACTTGTTACTCTTGGAGGTTGCCGCCTCCTAGACGGCTCAGAGGCGTGAGAAATCGGTGATCTTCTCAAGGGAGCTTGTGAGAAGGCTCGATTGGTTGTGAAGGTAAGGAGCTCATCTACCCTGAGCGGGGAAGAGCTACCACGAGTGAACGAGGAAGGCTCAAGCGGTTGGAGCCGGATTGAAGGAGTTCAAGTCACCTCAACGTGGTTTAGGGGAGATCGGCAAATCTTCGAAACCACGGGATAAAATTCTTGTCTCTCAACTCTTGTGATTTGCATTTATTGTTCATGCGCTAAATTTTTGTTCCTAGCAAGTTGTTTACATTTGAATTTTATACTTTTATTGCTCATACTTGCTTTGCTAAGAAGATCCGTGAACATTAGAAATAATTGTTTTAAAATCTCATTTGTTGTCAATCTTCGCTTAGAAAATTAATAAAGTGCGCAATTAGGTCTAAAAATTTAGAAACCTCCTATTCACCCCCCTCTAGTCGGTTGTCCTTGATCCAATAGAGGGCTAGTGTAACACACTGATCTAAACTTCGTCCAATGTCCTAGCTTAACGTGGGGTGGATCGGCACATGCATAGCACCCCACTTACACTTTCATCATCGCGTTGTATAAAAGGGTTAACCTGGAGATGCTATGTTTGAACCCAACAGGTATTACATACTACTACAACTTATTTTAGGCAAGTAATGCGAGACTAATCTCACCATCGCTCTATATAGGTCTTCATATTAATAGGCCAGGGTATTACACTCACCCTCCTTAAGGGTTGACGCCCTCAACAGCACACTGTATACATGGTAGACACCCAATCATGCACCATATGCCTGTGCACCCATCTCATACGCACACATGTAGCGAAGTTTGATGCTCTGATATCATTTTTAACACCTTAGTCCAAACTTCACTCAATTTCCTAGCCCATTATGGGGTGGATCCACTCATACATAACATTCCGCTTACATTTTCGTTCTCGTTTCGTATGAAAGGGTTAACCCAGAGGTGCATTGGACCTAACAAGCATTTTATACTACTACAACTCATTTTAGACAAACAATGTAGGACTAATTCCACCACTGTTCTATATAGACCTTCACATTAACAGGACAAGATATTACAACCAGAACACATGTAACCAAGCACCCCATATATACAAGTCATCTCCTTTTACTCATTCTCCGTCTTTAAGCATTCGGTTATGCCCCTTCAAGGCCCACCGAAGCTTCCTTTGTATTATTATTTGGCTTTGTAAACACATAGTATAATTTAAGGGATGTATGGGGAAGCTGTGCTTCAGTTTTGGGCCAAAAGCTCTCCCAAATAACATGACTGTAAAGCAGCTGGGAAGTTAAGCAACAGCAGAAATACTCCAAAAGGTGCAGCTACTAGGGAGGAGCTTTTTAGCTATGGTTTTTCTTGATTGCCTCCCATCTCGCTCACTCTGTCTCCCTGACCTTCGCGGCCCTGCCTCGCCACGTCCACATCACCTTCCTATTCGGGCGCCGCTGTGTTTCGCTAGGTTACTACCTCCCCGCTCAATTGCCCTCTAAAAGTTACAGCTGTAACAGCTAGTTTGCTAAACGGTATAATAAGAAAAGCCACAACTGGTAGGTACAGCTGCTTTATAGCCCAACAAACCAAAAACATCTTTTCAGTTCAGCTGTAGCTTCCCAAACAGGCCCTTAATTGGACGGAGGCTACCTATACAAGACAAACAGCAACAGTGAATCCTGAACAGAGGTGAGGGAGAAGAAACTCGATTTGCAAACCCTGTTAGCAACATAATTAAATTAATTTAGGGTTTGCATCAGAATAGGCTAAATCACGAAGTGACGTGAACAAAAGTCCAGATAGCTCACCAACTTGAGAGATTGAGCATTAGTGGCTGACATTAATGATGGCTTGGTGGAGCAGATGATTCAGCTCAGCAGTGGTAGCTTCGGATCTATAACTTCATGAAGAACACTAGATAGGAACCCGCGCTACGCCGCGCTACGCCGCTCCGCACAAAATTTGGTTCGCTGATCCTCTTCGGAAAAATAAAGCTGGAGGACACGCACGCGAATATACGAAACCATAGTTTTTTTCTTTGAAATGGAAAAATAAAGGCGAATGACCAATACGCGAATATACGAAACGATAGGGCCCTTTTTGCAAAACCATCGATCGAAGGGGCTGGATGTAATTTTTTATTCTCGCAAAACCACCCACCGGTGAAAAATAGTCTAGAGGAAAAAGGGTGAAAATTTATTAGAGCTGACAACCTTCTTTTGTCGAGCCTAATACTCTACGTGTTTACCGAGTAATAATACATGTTTAAAAAAATATCAGAGATCGAGATGGAAAATCGAGTTGGGGAAAAAGTCTAGAGATAAAACTGCACACATATCTCTGGTGACAAAAACATTTTTTCCAGGAAAAACGGAGAACACAACCGCGAATAAAAAAACTACGGATTTTTTTTGGAAACGAAAAAATAAAGGCGAATGACCCGTATGTGAATATACGAAACGATAGGGCCCTTTTTGCAAAACCACCGATCGAAGGGCCTGGATGTATTTTTTTATTTTCGCAAAACCACCAACCGGCCAAAAATAGTATAGAGGAAAAAGGGTGAAAAATTATTAGAGACGATAACCTTCTTTTGTCGAGCCTAACACTCTACGCGTCCACCGGAAAAAGGGCGAAAAATTATTAGAGATGACAACCTTCTTTTGTCAAGCCTAATACTCTACGTGTTCACCGAGCAATAATATATGTTCGCAAAATTACCCATCGAAAAAAAATAGTCTAGAGGAAAAAGGGCGAAAAATTATTAGAGATGACGACCTTCTTTTGTCGTGCCTATCACTCTATGATTTCGTAATAATACATGTTTAAAAAAATATCAGAGATCGAGATGGAAAATCGAGTTGGGGAAAAAGTCTAGAAATAGAACTCGCTGGTGAATCTATGGGTCGCTATAAATCTTCGGACGAATCTACATTTTTTTTTAAAAAAACCCGCGGTTATGACCCTTGGCAACATGTTTAAAAAAATATCAGAGATCGAGATGGAAAATCGAGTTGGGGAAAAAGTCTAGAGATAAATGCGAATATATGAAACGATAGGGACCTTTTTGCAAAACCACCGATCGAAGGGACTGGATGTATTTTTTATTTTCGCAAAACCACCAACCGACAAAAATAGTATAGAGGAAAAGGGTGAAAAATTATTAGAGACGACAACCTTTTTTGTTGAGCCTAACACTCTACGCTGCTCACCTAAAAAGGGCGAAAAATTATTAGAGACGACAACCTTCTTTTGTCGAGCCTAACACTCTACGCGTTCACCGAGCAATAATATATGTTCGCAAAATCACCCACCGGCAAAAAATAATCTAGAGAAAAAAGGGCAAAAAATTATTAGAGATGACGACCTTCTTTTGTCGAGCCTATCACTCTACGTTGTAATAATACATGTTTAAAAAATATCAAAGATCGAGATGGAAAATCGAGTTGGGGAAAAAGTTTAGAAATAGAACCCCGGTGAATCTATGGACCGTTATAAATCTTGGACGGATCTACATTTTTTAAAAAAAACCCATGTTATGACCCGCTGGCAAATCCATAAGTTGCTATAAACTTTCGATTTAATATATGTTTTCTTGGTGACGAAAACATTTTTTCCGGGTTTTTTGGTGACGAAAACTTTTTTTTCCTGAAAAAACGGAGAAAGGACCTGAACGTAAGAAGCAGGGAAAAAATAGTATATGTTCACCGAGCAATAATATATGTTCGCAAAATCACTCATTGGGAAAAAATAGTCTAGAGGAAAAAGGGCGAAAAATTATTAGAGATGACGAGCTTCTTTTGTCGAGCCTATCACTCTACGATTTCGTAATAATACATGTTTAAAAAAATATCAGAGATCGAGATGGAAAATCGAGTTGGGGAAAAAGTCTAGAAATAGAACTCGCCGGTGAATCTATGGGTCGCTATAAATCTTCGGACGAATCTACATTTTTTTAAAAAAAACCCGCGGTTATGACCCTTGGCAACATGTTTAAAAAAATATCAGAGATCGAGATGGAAAATCGAGTTGGGGAAAAAGTCTAGAGATAAATGCGAATATATGAAACGATAGGGACCTTTTTGCAAAACCACCGATCGAAGGGACTGGATGTATTTTTTTATTTTCGCAAAACCACCAACCGGTCAAAAATAGTATAGAGGAAAAAGGGTGAAAAATTATTAGAGACGACAACCTTTTTTTGTTGAGCCTAACACTCTACGCGTTCACCGGAAAAAGGGCGAAAAATTATTAGAGACGACAACCTTCTTTTGTCGAGCCTAACACTCTACGCGTTCACCGAGCAATAATATATGTTCGCAAAATCACCCACCGGCAAAAAATAATCTAGAGGAAAAAGGGCGAAAAATTATTAGAGATGACGACCTTCTTTTGTCGAGCCTATCACTCTACGTTTTCGTAATAATACATGTTTAAAAAAATATCAAAGATCGAGATGGAAAATCGAGTTGGGGAAAAAGTTTAGAAATAGAACCCGCCGGTGAATCTATGGACCGTTATAAATCTTCGGACGGATCTACATTTTTTTTAAAAAAAAAACCCGCGGTTATGACCCGTTGGCAAATCCATAAGTTGCTATAAACTTTCGACGAATATATGTTTTCTTGGTGACGAAAACATTTTTTCCGGGTTTTTTGGTGACGAAAACTTTTTTTTCCTGAAAAAACGGAGAAAGGACCTGAACGTAAGAAGCAGGGAAAAAATAGTATATGTTCACCGAGCAATAATATATGTTCGCAAAATCACCCATTGGGAAAAAATAGTCTAGAGGAAAAGGGGCGAAAAATTATTAGAGATGACGAGCTTCTTTTGTCGAGCCTATCACTCTACGATTTCGTAATAATACATGTTTAAAAAAATATCAGAGATCGAGATGGAAAATCGAGTTGGGGAAAAAGTCTAGAAATAGAACTCGCCGGTGAATCTATGGGTCGCTATAAATCTTCGGACGAATCTACATTTTTTTTAAAAAAACCCGCGGTTATGACCCTTGGCAACATGTTTAAAAAAATATCAGAGATCGAGATGGAAAATCGAGTTGGGGAAAAAGTCTAGAGATAAATGCGAATATACGAAACGATAGGGACCTTTTTGCAAAACCACCGATCGAAGGGACTGGATGTATTTTTTTATTTTCGCAAAACCACCAACCGGTCAAAAATAGTATAGAGGAAAAAGGGTGAAAAATTATTAGAGACGACAACCTTTTTTGTTGAGTCTAACACTCTACGCTGCTCACTTAGGAAAAAGGCGAAAAATTATTAGAGACGACAACCTTCTTTTGTCGAGCCTAACACTCTACGCGTTCACCGAGCAATAATGTATGTTCGCAAAATCACCCACTGGCAAAAAATAATCTAGAGGAAAAAGAGCGAAAAATTATTAGAGATGACGACCTTCTTTTGTCGAGCCTATCACTCTACGTTTTCGTAATAATACATGTTTAAAAAAATATCAGAGATCGAGATGGAAAATCGAGTTGGGGAAAAAGTTTAGAAATAGAACCCGCCGGTGAATCTATGGACCGTTATAAATCTTCGGACGGATCTACATTTTTTTAAAAAAAAACCGCGGTTATGACCCGTTGGCAAATCCATAAGTTGCTATAAACTTTCGACGAATCTATGTTTTCTTGGTGACGAAAACATTTTTCCGGTTTTTGGTGTGAAAAATTTTTTCGGGTTTTTGGTGACGAAAACTTTTTTTCCCGAAAAACGGAGAAAGGACTGAACGTAAGAAGCAGGGACTTGTTTGTTAATTTTTTGGACCTGTTCGCTATCCTGAATAATTAGAAAAGGGCTTGTTCGCGATTTTGAACTTAATTGGAGATTTTTTTGTAAAATACCGCGCCAGGGACCTAAACGCGAAGAAAAAAATATATCTTCCTCTCACAAAAAAATCACGAAGGACCTATCCGTAATTTCGAACAAACGGAGGGGTTTTTTCGCGATTTGGCGGCGATGACACATGGATAGGCTAGCCTGGCTCCATTTCTTCCGCTTGTTTTAAGGGGATAATAAGCGATGGCAAGGAGGATGACCACGTCCATGTACACGTTCGGTTGTAGGCGTGGGCTGTGACCAGACCCACCGACCAAACACTCTGGTCCTGTTTGATAGAGTTCTAAATCTTAGCTCCATCTCAGATCTGAAACTTGTAGGCTAAAATAAAGTGAATTAAGTTTATATTTTTAGTATAAATTTAAACAAGATGACTCACTTAAACATTCTTAATATATCTATAGCTCCAGCTCTACGGATCTATAGAGCTAGAAATACCTAACATAGCCTATATCTCAAATTCTCGATCCCCATCTCACTTAAACCCCCCTGGACCCACCAACCAAACAGGACACTATGAGCTGCTTTCTGCATGGGGCGACCTACTACTCTTCCTTCACCAGCTTTGCCTTCTTTTCTTTGCAACCCTTCACTGCAACCTTGATTGCATCCTCAGCAAGCATGTTGCAGTGAAGCTTTATGGTGGAAGCGACAGATGCTTTGCAATCTCTGTGTTCTTGATTGCCGCCTACTTCCTCCATTTGCTTTCCCTTCACCCACTAACTAGTGACGGAGGAGGATGCGATGGCGGAGCCGCATCCGAAGGTCTTGAAGCAAGCGTCGATGATCCTGTCAGACCCCTCGTCAACGCGAACGTGTAGCTTCATGATCTCCTCACTCGTGGTACCCGTGCCCACGTCCGGGTCCTCTTGTCGAAGGTCCCTATGTTGTGCGGGCTGTTGTAGTAGTCCACTACCCACTCATGGTACCCGCGGCCTCCTCGCTACCGCCACCGTTGGCACAGCCTCGCCGACGCCTGTCTCAGTACGAGCCCCGCGTCAAGGATCCGTTGTTGGAACTATCAGAATTTTTTTCCTGACATTGTCAACATAGCTCATCATTATTTGTGTTTATTCTTTAGTTTATATAACCAAGCCAAATTACAAATCAACTCAACAAACTAACCAACTAAATCTTATTTTCTTGAACTGACTTATCAAACAAGCTAAATCTTATCTCTTAACTTTGTCATGATTATATCTAATATTTTCATATCTAATCTTGACACACCAACTCTTACTTATTGAGACAATCGATCTTAACTACGATTTGTCCAACACATACTTGACGCAGGATGGAGAACATACCTCCTCAATATCCCGAACTCATCTTCGACGAACTTGATTTTGGACGGCGAACACATCTCTTTAACATCTTAGATTCATCTTCGATGAACTTGACTTTGGACGTCGAACGCATCCCTTCAACGCTCTTAAGTCAACTTTGACGGACTTGACATAGCACGGGACCATACCTTCTGAACGTCTCGGACTCATCTTAGCACACGCAGTGACTTCCTTTTGATCTTTTCATACAGTATGATCTCTTTTGATGCGCACGACATCTCTGAAGGAACTCGTACATGTTAATCTTGTGAATACAACTCGCACAAGAACATATATATATATATATATTGTAACATCCCAATTTTTGAGTTTTTAATTATTAAATATTATTTTATTGTAATTTATGGTTTTGTTAATTTTGGATTTAATTGGATTTTCTCGAGATTTATTTGAATTATTTTGAATTAAAAACATAATGCCTTTTGTTAAGAAATAATTATAAAAAGAAAAGTTAAAAATAAAGTTTTACCAAAAATATTTTATTTAAGTTCAGAATGTCTCAAAGTATTTTTGAGAATTTTCTTGGAATTTTTAGAGTAGTTTTATTGCTTTAAATAAATCAAATGAATATCCTGAATTATTTTAAAAAGAGAAAATCGGAAATTCCGTGAACGATAACAGTCATGCCCATTCGCGGCAGGCTTAACGGTAAATCGTGTGGGTTAAACGCCGACCGTTGGATCGGGATCCAAGGGTCCATATCACGCCACGTCAATTAAGTAAACCCTAACGCCACACCACCGTTAGATTGTCATCGTGTGGTCACCATTGAATCTTACCGGTTCGGGATTCCTCGATCTATCGGAGCCGTCGGATTCAGATCGTGCGATCGAGGGTTGTCATCTCCAGCACGAACTCAAAGTCCCGGTTCTTTGCGCCGCCGCCGCCGTGTCCGAGGAGGACTTTCCAAAATCCCGAGCCACCGCGGGTATTTAAGGCCATGGACTCCCTTCCCGATGATCCCCACAAGCCACCGCACCTTTTCGCCGTTGCATTGTTGTTAGAGACGCACCAAGGAAGCCGCGAGAGTTCGCCGGAGTATTCGAGAAGGTTTCGCCGAGTTTTCGTCGTCACCGGAGATTCTTCCGACGACTCAAGCCCGGATCTGAGTTTCTCGCATTGCACCGCGTCAGGTTCACCGCTTCTTCGTCGCCGGAGTGCACCAAATCGTCGCCGACGAGGTCTTCGTCCCCAGCTCCGATGGATTCAGGCCGCCGGGTGTTCATTGCCGACCGGGAGCTTTATCAGCCGTCGGATCCGCATCGGAGCGCTGTGATTAAACCGCAACGCTTCGAACCGGTAAGCGTCCCGATTAAAACGTAGCCGTAGGATCTTAGATGGACGGTTAGATTCGAGCCGCGTCATTTATGTGAACAGTAAACCACACTGGTAAGCCGTAGCCGTTGGATTAAGATCGTAGGGTCACGGTTGGGCCACGTCATTAAGTGCACAATAAAACTCATGGGTTAATCTTGATCGTTAGATTTAGATCTAATGGTGGGTACTTAGCCACGTCACCGATTTAACAGTAGCCATCGGATTGGTTTTAGATGGCCCAAATCTTGCCACGTGTCGTCCGTACAGCTTGGGGCGGGAAATTCACGTTTTTCTTTATAAAAATAATTCGATAAATTCGGAATTTATGATTTTAGGGATTTTTCAGGAATTTAAAACTTCAAAGTGCTATAACTTTTGCATATGAACTCCGATTGAGGTGATTCAAATTCCTAAAAATTTGTAAAATTGAGATCTTTCTAATGGTGGCTTTTTTTTGAATTTTTGAGTTCATTTGTTTTTTGGTTTTGGTGTTTATTTGCTATTTCTTCTCGATTCGCGTAGACGTTGAATTGTGCGAGACTTCGGAGGAGGAATTTGCAACTCAAGAATTATATTCAGACCAAGACCAGGAGCTTAAGCAAGGCAAGTTGTGCTTTGATCATGTTGCACCCATAGCTAGATTAGTTGCTATTTTGTTTTAACTATATTGCATGTTATTTCAATCGTATAAATGATTTCAACTTAAATTTGGGATTAGTTAATATACTCTTACCTTGTCATTTGTATGCCATGATCTATTGTCACCCTAGGTTGGTTCACTATAGTTGGTTAATAATGAAATCAACATGGATGATTAGATCGAATTAGAATTGCTTAGCCATGCCACGTCATCACATGTACTTGAATCTTTGATAAATAATCTTGACTAATGGAATATAGAACAATGTTATGAATTTGTGTGTCATGTGTGGTCACACGATGAGATTGAGTTGTGGTGGCAATGGATGTCACGCAACGATATTAAATTGTTGATGGCACGTGATGCTTGGTAATCAACTGGGGTGGTTATGATTTTAGATCGGAGCAAGTGGCAAGGGCAGGATGCCAGGGTGGGCCCGATGGGCAGAGTGTATGTGTATGTCTTGCTTTGATCAACCCTAAGGACACCTTGCGAGCCTTTGACCTGAGTCAATCATGCAACCACATGTCTGTTATGGGGCAACCTAGCTGACTAATTTGCAAAGTCTTAGCTTTAGTACTATCGTGGTGGTGTGAGACCCGTGGTGGTAACCATCCACGCCGGGGTGGCTCACATGGCACAAGAGGGGGGTCTGGATGTGGTAACCAGTCCCACCGGTGTTGAAACCTCGCCGGTAGTAATCTTGGGTTAAGATGATGCATTGTAAAGGCTTTGTCATGATTCTCTTAGGCATACCAAAGGAAGTGTGCTAATGGCCGTGCACAAAGAGATTATCATGTCATGTGGGTAAAGTGCATAACCTCTGCAGAGTGTACAAACTATTCGGATAGCCGTGCTCACCAGATTGAGCAATGCTCGGGATTACTGATCAAGGGTTTAGATTTTTGCAAAATAAAACTTGGGATGGATGGCAGGTCGCCATGGAAGGTTGAATCTTGACTTAGGATGAGGAAACTTGGTTTACTTGAGAAATGCTGAATCTATCTATTAATGTTATTTGTTTTTACTGTCTTTTCAATCTATATCTTGTACTTGTTTATAAATCTTTGCCATCGCAAATGAACCTCTTAGCCTTCCTTTGGAATAAGCCTTGCATATAGTTATGATAGAATTGCATTCTGTGCACAACTTGTTGAGTGTTTTATGTACTCACCCTTGCCTACAACAACATCACCAGTGCTAAAGAAGGGTACTGAGGGGTTATCTACGTCTTCATTTCCGCTGCAGTTCAATTTGTTGTTCAGCCTTGTGAGGCATTGTTAAGTAAGTTGACCATAAGGTCATTCAACTGGTAATAATTAGTATACAATGTCTTTTATCTTATTTCCGCTATGTATGATTGTGATATTCACTAATGTTGAGCCTGTGTGCACTAGCGTGATCCTGGACTAGTGCAGTATACACAGAGAGTCCGGATTTGCATATTCGGGTCCCGACACACACACACACACACATATATATATATGATCACATATAGTATCTCGTGGACACAACTGATCAACTGATATGAGAACGTGTAGTTTTGACCATCTTTTCGATGAGACACATAGATGGCCACTAATGTCATCTTGTCACATCAATATTGGGGAGATCGACACACTTCCTCCACCCTTTCACCGCCATATCTTCTCGCCTTTCTTTTTTCTTACAATCGGCAGCGCGAGAGACAAATGCTACACTGTAGCTCACGTGGCCTCCCTACAGATTGCATACAACATCTTGCTAGGGAATTCTCTCTGTACACCCATCTATTGTAGCCGCAGTTACAGAGCATGCGCCCTTGAGACTCATTGCTGCAAGCCTTGCCTTTTTCTCCCATGCCATTGACGTCGAGCTCCAACACCAAGTGATCTCTGCCGAGCCATCCATCAAGGGCATACGCACATGCATCTAGTATGTGCATATGCATGAATGGGGATGCATCTAATGCATGCATCAATGAAGGTTTTGGCATTGCGCCTTCATGCACCGCCATCGATCAACAGGAGCACGGCTCCACGTGGGTGCCACTTGCGTCGCCATTGACAGGCCTTTGGCCACACACCTCTATGTGTGTGTCATGTCTTCATCTTCACCGCCAAGATGCCATACTAGTGCCGTCCTTGTTGATGGCACCACACGATTGCCGCCCCGGGAGTCTCTCAACCCGGGGCAGCGGCTAGCATTTTGACTCAGGAGTTTTGATATCAATTGTTGGAACTACTAGGAATTTTTTGCCGATGTTGCCAACATAGCTCACCGTTGCTTTTCTGTTTATTCCTTGGTTTGTATAGCCAAGCTAGATTACAAACCAACTCAACAAACTAACCAACTAAGTCTTATCTTTTTAAACTAACTTATCAAACAAACTAAGTTTTATCTCTTAACTTTGTTAAGATTATATCTAACATCCGCTTCCCTGCCACGTGCAGCATCGTCACATAAAGTTGCAGTGGAGGGAGAGGTGGAGGCGTCTCTGCGAGATTTTATATTGCATACCCTCGAAGCTGCCACTCCCCTGTCTCATGGCTCCTATTCCACTGCCAGTGACGTGTCCAGCCAAGCATCTACTTGCCCTCTTCAAGAAAACATCGTCTGACCCGCTCCTCTTATGCCCCCATGAAGAGTGCCTTCGCGACTCTCAGAAGAATTGGGCTGTTAACAAAAAGCTTGAGAAACCATACGGGGCAAAGATGAAATGGGTGTCTAGTTAACTAGAACAAGGTGTGCAGACCATAGGCTCTAGGAGGTTTG
This sequence comes from Guadua angustifolia, assembly GCA_036346375.1. NCBI lineage: Eukaryota > Viridiplantae > Streptophyta > Magnoliopsida > Poales > Poaceae > Guadua > Guadua angustifolia. Next base: position 33,281,269 of record CM070512.1, on the reverse strand, counting down.
GGGGTAAAAGACCTCAATAAATATGGACGAGCACTCCATCTTCACTAGCTCTGGTATGAATGGAAAGACAGCCAAGGCCTTAGGTCAGGATGGACATACTATGTGATGAGACTGACCGCAACCTCTTCAGTGCAAGTACTGAAGGATCAAGTTGACCTAGAGGGGGTGAATAGGAAACTTTTCAAATTTTAAAGGATTAATTATAGAACAAAGAACTTACTTTAAATACTTAGTGACCAGCAATAAGATGAATAAGGTAAAGCACAGATAACTTAAAAAGCAGCGAAAAATTTAACACAAATGCAGGAATCAGAATCAAGAGACACAAAAATTTATCCTGTGGTTCGAAGCCACTCTCCTATTCCACGTTAGAGCACTTATCTCGAAGTATAGCTCCACCAAAGCTAGTCGTAGTAGTTTTGACTCTACTAGGGTGACTCTTCCACCACTCCGGTGAGGTGAGTCCCAACCTTTCATAGCTAATCTGGCCTTTCACAACACCTTTGGACAGGTCAGACCTTAAACTTCCTCCAAGCCATCTAGGATCACGAAGATCCAAGAGTAATAGACTATCAACAAGTCCTGTCTCTTGGTTCACTCAGCTAAATACTATCTAGACAAAGCTTGGAGCCTAAACACTTAGAAAGTGTTAAGTTTTAGGGTTTGAAGATGAAGCACAGTCTCCTTGGTGGAATGTAAGCTCTAAAGTACTAATATGTCAAGGAGATCAAAGATATGCAAAAAGTTCTATGGTAGATGGCTCAAAAAATATTTATATAGCCATTTGGACTATATATAGCCATTACACCTACCACAGTAGCCATTGGAACGTGTTAGACTGTCAAAAAACAAGTTAACACATTTGCAATAGACTTAGCAAAATAGGCTTAGAGATAGGCTCTTTATTCTCTGGACTGATTTTGTCAAGAAGTGTATTTGTGCCGGATTAAAATGACTTGGTCCGGAGTACATAGGGTTTTCAGAAAATTTGGTCCAGCAAAAGATGTGAACTTGTGCATGCGCACCGGACCAAAATATTTGGTCTGTGGCAGAAGGATTTCAATGAAGTTTATACCATCGGAATTTTAAAGAAATAGCTCTGAGTCTAACCGAGAGGAATACATCTACACCAGACTAGATTTTGTGCTAGCAAACTTTGGTCCATCGAAGATGGTGTACGCTCGGTTTGATTTAAGTAAAGGATTCTTTTACTATGGACTTAAAGGATAAGAGGTCTGGCATAAATAGCTTGCACCGGACTAAAATATATCAAAAGTTTAATATGGTCCGTTGTCAATGAAGTGCGCTTGGTTAGAATTTTATCTGAGAAGATTTTGGCGCCGGACTAAATTTGGAATGGTCCGGTGAAAAAGAAATTCTAATTGAGATTGCGCCAGATTTAAGGAATGAACAATGAAATTGAGTCCGAGGTAAATGCATACTGTTTATTCAAGGAAAGGATTGATTTTGGAAGAAATATGTTTGAATGGCATTGACTCTATGCTGTCTATTTAGTCTTAGTCTTATGAACCAAAATTTTAACTTGTGCACAATCCCCTTTTATAGTACGGCCAAACAAAAATAAGTCCTAACTACTTAGCTTGAATCATCTCCTAAGCTAGAACTAGTAACATAGATCCTTGCTCTTGACCTTTTAATTTACTTCCTTGATGTTTCAACTGATATTTTTCAATGTTTAGAGATTATTAACGTAATCATCATCACCAAAACTTTATAAATAATTATGAGATAAAAATTAGGAGGCCTAAATGCTATCAAGTACTCACATTGTATTGAGAAATGGGACTACAACAAAATTTTGGAGTTCTAGATGGCTATATGGGCCTCTCCAAGGGAGTTGGCACCTGATTGTGTGTCAGTGTTTCCGCCTCACACAAACAGTACAGCGGGAACTAGCTACGAGGAGTTGGCTACAACCTTAGCGGCAAATCACAACACAGGTCTAGCTAGATGAGTACGTGTGCCTATGGCAAGCCATACAACACATTACCTTATGACCTCAGGTGCAGGACGACATCATTTGGAAATGGTCTACAGACAGAAATTACTTGGCTAAAACAGCATACAATGCACAGTTTCATGGTTCAGTCAAGGATCGTAGCTACACTCTGATTTGGCGATCCAACATAGAAAACAGATGCAAGTTCTTCACGTGGACCCTTCTCCAAAATAGAATTTTAACTGCTAATTGGCTAGAAATAAGAGGATGGCCAAATAGTACTTCTTGCCTCTTATGTGGATCTGAATTGGAGACGGTCAATCATTTGTTCATCCTATGCCCATTTGCAAAACTAAGTGTGGAGAACAATTTTACATTACGCCTGCATACAAATGCCCTATTCACAGTTTGACAAAGGATTAGACACGGTATCCAGGTGGTGGCAGACAATCAGAGAGAAGGTGCCACAACACAAGAGTAAAGACGTTGACGGCGTGCTCATATACGGGTTCTGAAACTTATGGAAAGAACAAAACAACAGAATCTTCAATATGTCGTATCGAACAGTTGAAAATGTAGTTAACACCATCAACCAGGATATTCAAAATCGAAGATCGGCACTGGCGCTCACACACACTCCAGACGCTCAGCCTCCACAATGAAGACTGATGACCTCTCAGGCGGAACTTCCAATCAACATTATCCATAGACTGTGGTTACTGAAGCCTTTATCGCTTGTTTTTCATTATGCCAGAACTGTTTCTACTCACGTTTGCCTATCTATAATGCCAGACAGAGCTCCTACCATTTTCTTTTCAAAAGATGAAATGGGTTTGCTTTTCAAAGAATAAACCCATAGGACGTTACAAATTAATTGATAATGAAGTTTAAGATGTGTAGCATCCAAGGCATGGGTGGTAGGGGTACCGGATATGTTCCGGCACCCCCAAAGTTTTAAAAAGTTGTATAAGATCACCGCTTTAATGTGTTAAATTTGTTTATTAAATTGGTTTTGATTTTGATGGTTTGAGATTTTTAAGACCTTAGAACTACTTATATTGTTCTTTTAGCAAATTTCAAATATATGTATTGGATTGATGATGTTACGAGATAATTGTAAAAGATTACAGAGTTGTACGTGTGAAGTATGCACCCTAACGAAAATTTCTAGTTTCACCACTAAGGGATGTAGTTTTAGTTAGGTGTATGATCAAAAGGCCTTAATTTATTGATGATGTCGCTGCTTATTGAGAAGGCTTGGTTTGTAGTCAATAATAGGAGAGATGGTTGTGTGGCGTAATTTCAATTAGTTTGTTGCGCTGTGTTAGTTCGTTTGGCTGTTCGTTCATGCCTATAGTTGTTCGTTCATGCCTATAGTTGTTCGTTCCGTCGGTTAGGTCGATCAGTTGCCTTCTCTCTTTCTTTCTTCTCTTGCACTTATCCGTTGCTTTTAGTGTTACTAACCAGAATCACGTGCTACGCTGCGTCGTGCGAAATTATGTAGCGCATACACGTCGTTGCGTCATGCGAAATTTTGAAAATTCGGTCGCACGATGCTGCTCGCACGAAATTTAGTCCGACAAATATGTCTGTAAAAAAATTGTGTAACTTCGGTTTTCTTAGTTTCTTTTAAAAAAAAGGGCCGCTAGAAGCCATCGGTGAATTTGCGGATTGCTAAGTGCCACCGGTGAATCTACATTTTTTTTGGAAAAACGCATAGGACTAAACACATTATCGTTTTTTGCGTGATTCAGGTTTTATGTTTTTAAAAAAAAATTGTCGCTAGGACCCGTGGACGAATCTTGGACTGCTATAAACCATCGGCAAATTTGTGATTTCTATTTTTGGGAGAAAAACAAACGTAGTTCTGCTTTTTTACGTAATTCCGATTTCCTTGTTTTTTTAAAAAAATGAGTCGTTAGGACCCGTCAGTGAATCTGTGGATCGCTATAAATTATCAGTGAATCTATTTTTTAAAAAAAAAATCACGGAGGAATCTAAACGTAATTTCATTTCTCTTGGAGTCAAGCATGCAAAAAAAAAAAGATTTATTGGGACCTAAACACAATTCTATTTTTCTTCGGGTCTATTTTGTTAAAAACCGTCAGGAGGATCTGAACGTAAACCGTCGAGGGATCTAAATATAATTTTGGTTTTTTTGGTTCTTTCTGCTAAAAATAGATAGAAGGATTTAAACATAATTTCAAATTTTCCGAAGGAGCTTTTCGTGAGAAAGAATGACGTGGAGGCGGCTGTTGCTGGGCAATCCTCCCCCACTACAAAGTATAGTATACACTAGTAATTTTTTCGCGGCGTAACATGCCGCGCGCGATGTTTTTTCGTAGAAATTTTTCTCTTTTTTCTGGCGTCGTTATTTTATTTTTTGAATCGTCGAAATAATGAGTAAACAATTTGAAAGAACACAAAATTTTCACGGCGTAACACGTCAGCGATCGCTTTTTTCAGAGGAAAATTTTCTTTTTTTTAGTGCGTCTTTTTTCCTAAATCGTCGAAATAATGAGTAAACAGGGAAAAATAGAGAGATAGAGTTGTAAAAATATCTATTTCGATGAATTATTTGGAAAATATTGGAGACCGAAATGAAAAACCGTGAGGGAAAAAGTCTAGAGGAAAAAGGATGAAAAATTATTAGAGATGACAACCTTCTTTTGCCGAGTCTAACACTCTACGCGCTCACCGAGTAATAATACATGTTTTAAAAAATATTAGAGATCGAGATGGAAAATCGAGTTGGGAAAAAAGTCTAGAGATAGAGCCGCACAGATATTTCTAGTGACGAAAACATTTTTTCCCGGGAAAAACGGAGAAAGGACCTAGACGTAAGGAGTAAAGACCTGAATGTTACGTTTTTGGACCTGTTCGCTATCCTGAAAAATTAGAAAAGAGTTTGTTCGCGATTTGAATTTAACGGGAGGTTCTTTCCGTAAAATGGTGCACGAGGGACCCGAACGTGATTTTAGAGGAAAAAATCTTGTACTCACAAAAAATCACGAAAGGCCTATTCGTAATTTATAAAAGGACCAAAACGTAATTTTTTTTAAGCCGAGCCGGCCGGTCGGCTCGAGGCTCGGTCGGCTCAAACGTCCAGGAGGCCGGCGATTCTTCAGCCTTTAGGAAAGGTATTATTCTAAAGTGTTGCCAATTTGTCATGGTTATATTGCACTGATCTCGTTCTTTGTCTAGATTGTGTTTCCTCAGAAGATGGCACTGCAAGAAATTATTGGCCTGTCTGTGGCTTGCCTTCAGTTTTTACTGTGTATTTACCCGGCCTTAGACAACCAATATTGAACAATACTACAAGGTAGTGTTCTTAATATGCAGTCACTGAGCAATTTGTCAATGGCATTTTGATTTTCTTCACCTGTTTATATTTTTTTATCAGTCATTTAGGGTGTGTTTGGTTGCTTGTACCAAGTGGTGTATGTATAAGATAGTTTAAGAAAAAAAATCATCAATATATTTGGTTGCTTAAATGGAACCATTACATCCTGAATGGTTAGATATAAATTTAAGAAATATTCCATATAGATGTTGAACCTTTCTATTTATCCAAAACAATGAAACCAAATGGTTTAGTACCATCTCAACCTATTCAACCTCATCTCATTAACCAAGTACATATTTAGAAATCTTGAAGATAACGGGGACACAATGGTCCCACAGGATCGGGGAACACATGTGAGAAAATTATTATGAATATAGGGTGGTCGATGTATTGTTTGTTAGTTTGCAAGGACAATATGTACTAGAGCAAATGACTGAACATCTGCATTACACTCTTGAAACCTTGGAATTTACTGGCCGCTTACACTTTTTTTTTAAAAAAAAGTCCAGTCCCCTGCAGAAATAGCTCTATCTCTAATCGTAAAATCAACACAGATGTCACATATCAACTATCATACTTATGTACCACGTAGGTGACTAGCTCCATAAGACCGACCACGGCAGTAACGCCGGGTTCCGCGGCAAGCGAGGTGCTGCGCTCCGCAAGCTTGACAACAACACAATGAATGCTCCAACAATAATGACCCATCACATAACAGGCTGTATAAACAATCTGAGCGTGCCAGACGTCCAAAAACCTTGAGAGGGAGAAGGAAAAACTACAGCAGAAAATAATGCTGATGGAGCAGGAACTCTTAAGGATTGATGCATGTCAGCAGGAAATCAAAGAAATGATTAATGTTGTGCAGGTATGCTAACATTTTTTAGGGAATATTTGATATATACCGCTATTTAGTGCTTATTTCAGAGATATACTACTCTCAGTTTGTTATTTGAAATATGTCACTCCTAAATTGTACTATGAGAAATGCCATAATGGAGCTTTTGAGCCGGTTTCCCCTAAATACAAGCCCTGAATTTGGATCCGTATATTCGTACGGACAAAAATGCCCTCAATTTAGGCCGACTAAGGATACGTTTGGTAGGGCTTCAACTGGTGGAGCTAGATATTTCTAACTCCATCACATCCGTGGAGTTAAAGCTGTGAGTACATTAAAAGTGTTTAGATAGATCATCTTATTTACATTTTAGATAAAAAATATAAATTTATTTTATTTTATTTTAATCTATAAATTTCAAATCTCGAGTAAAACTATGATCTGAGACTCTATCAAAGTAACGCTAAAACATCTCGATCGATCCAAACCAGGTTCGATCCAAAGTGGGCGGCGGACATCGCGATCTCGAACGGCGTGTTCATCGGTGACCGTACAGCCTGGGCAACTTCCCCAACTGAATAGAGATTGAGTTCTACCGCAGCTGGCACGAAGGGAGGTGGCGCTTCTACGGAAGCACGAGCAGGACGTGTTCATCGTCGTCAAGCACGAGATGCATGGCGGCCAGGCTGCAGCTAACTGCCATCCAGTTACTCGACACCACCTACGTCAGAGGCTTATGCCAGCACCCTCCACGCCAACTGCTGTGTCGGCCTCGGTGCTATGCTCCACGACCTCCGCAACGTCCTCGACGTCCGGAGGAACTACGCCGCCGCGCCGCCCGAGGAGAAGAGGGCTAAGGTAAGGGCATTTTTGTCCATACAAATATACGGGTTCAAATACAAGTGGTGTATTTAGGGGGATATTGGTTCAGAAGCTCCGCAATGACATTCCTCGTAGTACCCTAACATGGAAGTGGCGTATCTCTCAAATGAGCACTGCTGAGAAGTGGCATGCTGGCGTATATCAAAATTACCTTTCTTTTTATATAAATAATTCGCTTTATATCTGCGATTCCTAACCGACTATGTGTAATCGTAGTCATTCTTTAACTGTTTCAAACCTCCTGCGAAAGATTCAGCTTCAGCTCCTGCCGTTCCATTTAACGTAGCAGAGGGTACTATTCATGAGCAAGGTGGCTTTCATGCGGGTGTGTGAAACATTTATTGTGGCTTCTTTACATTGATCAGACCTAATATTATTGGGTTAATTGGATATATGCCACTGCAGGAACCGGTTATTCGAGATTTGCCATCGTTCCTTTGCTTTTTCGATATATGCCATTACGAAACCATGTTTATTCGAAATATGCCACCGCTCGCGACACGTGTCCCGTCCAGTCAAACCGAGCGCAGGACTCGGCCACTTCGGACGATTTTACCCCTCCGGACTTCTGAATTTCTATATTTAATTTAAGGCTAAAATGGTATTAATATTTTATGAAAAATTTTATCAAGATCTGAAATAGTATTATTAATCTTACATAAAGTTTTGAAAATTTTATCTTTTATATTTAAATTTTAAAAATTCTGACATTGCTATTTTCCTATTTTGAACTTTATTTGTTTTCTATTTTTGAATTTTCAAAAGTTTCAAATGTAAGTTTTAATTTTTTATATTTTTACCAGAGGTAGATGAGGATCTCGGATCACCAAGGTAAAAATCTTAGCTTTAGATCTTCTTTGGAGATTTCTACAAAATTTTGACAAGACTTTGATGCGGAGGGGCAAAATCATCCGAATTTCACTCGGTTTGACCGGACGGGACACGTGTCGCGAGCGGTGGCATATTTCGAATAAGCACAGTTTCGTAATGGCATATATCGAAAAAGCAAAGGAACGATGGCAAATCTCGAATAACCAGTTCCTGCAGTGGCATATATCCAATTAACCCAATATTATTTGTTGTTGCAGGATATCTTAAGCTGTTTTTTTTTTGGAAAAAAAAGAATTCACAAGAGGACCCTGAAACCCTTTCTTAGAGGCCCAATCTCAGATTTTACCACCTAGCCACCAACACCCACGCCCCGCTGGAGCGGGGCCACCGTGTTCCGCCTGGCCACCTCTGCGCCGTCCTGCCAAATGCCACTCTAGCCACGCTGATCGCCGTGCCCAACCACTATCGCCTGCGTCAGAGCTTCTAGGCCGCCACTCTACTAGGGGTGGAAAACGAGCCAGTTGAGCATTTTTTCGAGTTTTCTTCGACACTAATTTATTATTATTTATTATAGTCTCCTGTATTGTTTGAGACCCAACTTCGAGCCGAGCCTAACGAGCCGAGCATGACGAGCCGAGCTGAAGTTGACTCTTGTTCCAAATCAACTAATTTTTATTTTAAAAGAAAAATGAATATAATCGGAGCAATTTTGAAACGAGCCACCGAGCCAGCTCAACGAGCTTTTTTTCCAGCCCTACACTCTACAAAGCCATACCGCGCCGCCCGCTACTGCACCCAGCCACCACCGTCTGGGCCCATCTGTGCCACGCCGCCTTGTGCTACTCACCGCCATGCGCTTCGTGGGAAAATCTACAATGCCATGCTTAGAGGTGGGTATTCAGATTAGGCTTTTTTAGGCTGGTCTAAGACACAATAGGCATGGTCCGGTCCAAAATCTAGCCCGGTACGAAATGGGTTGTACCATATGGATATGATATTGTAGCACAGGCCGTACTGGGCCTGAGAACAGGGCACAATGGGTGGCACGGTCTGGCACGACATTGTAGCACGGGCCGTGTTGGACCCGATGATCTAGGGTATGAGGAAGAAACCTAGTATAAAGGTCACCGACTCGCAGAATATAAGAGCATCTCCAAGAAGAGTCCTAAATAGGTTGTTAATTGTAATTATAGGGTTTTGATGGAAAAAAAGCACTCCAACAGAGGTTGTATTTTGAGAAAAATTATCAAAATAGGTTTAGGACTCGGAACCCTGTTGCTATATTTAGCAACTCTCATCTCCGGCCCTAATGAAGGGATGAATGAAGGATTGGAGATTTAGGGTCTAATTGCTGGAGTCAATAGCTATCTTGGGTCCTAATTTTTTTAGTTTAGACCCTATTTTGAGGTATAAGACTCTATTTTAAGGCTTGACTATTGGAGATGCTCTAAGAGCCATTAACGTACCTAATAGCACGGATATCACCTCCGCCGCTGATATCTAAGAGAGATGGGCAAGAGGAAAGAGAGAACTAAGAGAAATTAAGAGACGATGTAAAAAGCTGCTCTCTCTCGCCCGTCTCTCTTATTCTCTCTTAGCTCTTTCTTACCCGTCTTTCTCAATCTCTCACTCTCTCACTCGTCTCTCTCAATCTCTCTTGCCTGTTTCTCTTACTCTCTTTTTCACCTATTGCCCCCTCTCTAGCCTGTGTTCAGCACACCCCTTCGCTCTCTGTAACTGTCTAAGAATAAATAAATTTTAGTTCCTTTTTCATAATATTTGTATTTGCTGCTTCGATTCCATATGTCTCCGGCTTCTTTTCTCTCATCGCAATAGTGCAAATGGGTCGGGCCTAAGCTAGCACAGCATGAAACAAACATGAAGCACAAATGGCGAGACAGGCTGACATGGTATGAAACAGGCATGAAGCGCAAATAGTAAGCCGGGCTAGCAAGGCACGGCACGAAGGGTTGTCGTGGCTCGACACGGTTCAGGCACGGCATGACACCTACTAGGGCTGGAAATTAAGCTCGAGGCTCGCAGCTTGGCTCGGCTCGATGCAACAGTGAGCCGAGCCCGAGCCTACTACTTAGCTCGATCAGCCAACGAGCCGAGCCCGAGCTGGCTCGCGAGCGGCTCGTTGGCTCGTTACTGGTCAGCTACTTTTGTAGTGATATTATGAAACAAATAACAGTTACTTCAGGCTGTTCAAAGCATAGGTATCACAACTGTGCTTTCGTGCATGCACAAAGACTTCATGCTAAGTTATAAGGTAGAAAAATTAGAATGAATATCATATAGTTTTCGAGTAATAGCTAGCTAGGAAAACTAGTCAGCTTATCAATCGATCGATCCACCTAACGCATGAAGAAAGCTCAAGGAATATTACAGACGAAATAGCAAGGAAAGTTTCATCAAACACAAAAAGGATTGCATCAAGCCCAACCGTGATAAAGTTTCTCAGAATCCAAGAACACGATATGAGATAACTGTGATTTTACGATATGAGATACTCAACTTTGATCCAGTAGTTTTACGTTAAAGACAAATTTGCTTGCATCTGTTACCGTAGTCATAGGTAAATAGCTAAATGCACAAAACATCTTTTGTTTTTGTATTTGCGCATTCAGGAACTGAAAAACATCATAACCACATTTCTAAATCGAATCAATTCTAAAGCTTACAGCTGTTACATCCGATGAAACTGGGGCCGCCACGGGGAGGCGAAGGGTTGGAGGGAGGGTGCTAGTGGTCGGGGCGGGGCCAGGGGAGGTGGCGATAGGGTTGGCGGTTGGAGCGGCGCCGCGGAGGCGAGGAGCTGGGCTAAAGGAGGCGAAGCTTGGCCGGGGTCAGGGGAGGCGTAAAGCTTGGCTGGGGCCGGGGGAGGCACCGAGGCAGCGACGGGGTGGAGCCGTGGGGGAGGCGATGAGGCGGCGACGGGTGGCGGTGGAGTCATGAGTCGGGAGGCACTGGCCGCCTGGCCAAGCCCCGAACCCTAGCTCTCCTCTTCGTCTCTTCGATGGATTTGGGGCTTTGGGCAATCCGGTTTGGGGGAGGAGTCGAGTGACTCGAATCGGTGGATTGGTTTTGAACTTTTGGTGGCCCGCACAGGCTTGGCTCGTGAGCCTCAACGAGCCGGCTCGAGGCTCGACCGAGCCCGAGCCGAGCTTAATTTGTAGCTCGATTTATACTTCGGGCTTGGCTCAGCTCAATTTTCGGCGAGCTCGAACGAGCCGGGCTTGGCTCGGCTCAATTCCACTCCTAACACCTACCTCTAGCCATGCTCTCTTGAGATGAAACAGATGAGGGTGGAGAAAGGGAAGCGGCGAGTTGCTTTGAGATTGGTGTTGGTGGCTAGACCATAAAATCTCGGATGGAGCCTTTAAATAGAGGGTTTAAAGGCCTTCCAACACCAAGATTCCAAATCAAAGCATCGATGGCTCTTAGGCTTCGGAGCACAACAGAGATCAAACTACACTTGATCTCAACCGTCCATTTTCATGTCCAACGTTCTAGATTTTGTGATGCACAGTATCTATTGCTACAGTAAAGTTTGCGATCTAGTCTTCGCTTCCAATGATGCTATTGCAACTGATTAAGGCCTTGTTTGATAGAGTTTCATATCCCAATTTTACCTAGATCTGAAAATTGTAGACTAAAATAAAATGAATTAAGTTTATATTTTTAGTCTAAAATATAAATAAGATGACACACCTAAATACTTTTAATATATTCATAGCTTCAATTCCACATATCTGGTAGAACTGACTTCACAGGTCCTGATCTTAGTAGCAACCCCCATCCTGGGCCCCACCAGCATCTGCTCCCCAAAGCGAACAACGGTCGAGAATTGGAGATGCCTTAAAAAAGTTGGGGAATTAGTGATTATCAATGGGATACACAAGTAGATGGGCTAGTAGCATTTTGTAGGCTTCAAAAGTGCCTTTCGAAAGCAAGAGAAGTGCAAAAATGCCATTTAGGATGCCCTAGCTAGCTTTTCGCTAAAGAAAAATGATTGGGCTAACGTTGAAGGCAGGACAGGACGGACGGTGTTTATCCAAGGAGTCACGATCATAATCTGATGGAGCCGCTTTCCTGATTTCGGCATCTGGGTGGCCCTGCTTGAAAGTCGAAACAAGAGAACGAGATCTAATTTCATTGGATACTCCAATTTGTTGGGCTATTAAGGAAGAAAATGGCAATCTAACAACTTGAAATCCTCGAAATTTTGTTTACGAAATTCAAACAAAACTAATGTGTAAGAGCAAATGATAACTAAAACTGATCACTGAAGATAAACAAATTAAAGATCGGTCTTGAACGACGCCGCAAGCACGACGTCGTCGACGCCGGCGCGGACACCGTCCAGGCCGGGGCTGGCCGCTGCCATACGCCGGTTGATCTGAAAGTGAACGAGCCATTTTTATTGGAGCGTGAAAGCTTTCTGCTTGCCGGTGCGATCGCAACATGTAATAATTTTTTTTTGAATTCTTGATAAGGGATGATTTATTGTAATAAGTTACTACTACATGTAATTTGTATTGCTGACATGTATGCGTGTGCGCGGCTATCTTGTTCCATCTTAAGCGTACAGCACTGTAAATTTCATCAGGCATGGGGACTATGGTCTGAAAATGACAATGATTTGGGCCATTTGGCATGTTGTTTCATCAGGCATTGTAACTTAGCTCACACATCTAATGGACATCGGGAATATGGCGTTGTAATTTTATTTTCCTCTCCATCCTCTCCATTTCATCCAGCAATCTATGATAACAAATTTGTACACAAGAATGATCATTAGGTTTCTTTCTTCTTCTCTTTTCTACAAAAGTTGAATCAACATTTATTTCCATTGTGATGCAGCAAAACATTTAATTACATTCTCCAAACCATCGCCTTGCATACAAACTGTACCTAAGCAACAGCTGGAATGCAGGCAGGGAGATAATACAACGCTGGCCTCAATGGTACAGATCTACTCATTGGGATCAAGGAATCCGACGAGGCACTTCTCCAACAGGAACTCTGCATTTACCCAGGCATGATGTTTATCTATAGGAAAGTCAAGGAATCATAATAATAATTATATATGCAAGCACAGAATTCTCCTGCAAGTATGACAGTCACAATCCTCACGAAGAAGCTAAAGCTTTAGTACTGATCAAATGGCCACCTATAATGAGCACATTAACATGCATTCCAAAGGATAATATGTTCTAATACTAATCTACAACAAGCAGTAAGCTATTCTCATTAAAGTGTTAACAATCATAATAGAAGGATACTGAACAAAGCAGTGCAGTCTTTTCCAGAGGCCTTCATAAGCATATCAACTCCTGCAAAAGTACATAAAAACATACTCAGTTTAAATAAAATACCAGGTTATATCACTCTGAACCAACAGCACGAAGGGTGAACAGCAGCAGTTTTGAAAAACAAACAGAACCAAGCTCTCTGTATCAATTTAAAACTTATGATTACCTCCAGGATGAAATTTCATGTAGGGACCAATGTTGTACACACGGCCTTTCAAAACTGTCCAAATACAATCTCCTGTTTTATGCTGTTTAACTTCTTCCAAAGAAATTAACCTTCGGTTTGACTGGCCCTTAAGCCCTATATAAGAGGTACACCAAAGAAAAGGAAATCAGTATCATTTCACCAGCAAGAATGAATTGAGAAACAAGTTGCAAGCAGGTAAACAAAAATGAGAAAATTATGCAATCAGCCACAGTGCAAGCATATACTTTGGTCCAGCTCAAACAAGTTGACAACTAATATGCATAGCCGCAGGCCACACCAGCATAGTTTTCCCCTTTGCAGTTATAGTTGATAACTAAGATAGCTCATGGGTGTAAACTTCGGGCCTGTTTGGCAGGGATTCAGCTTCTCCAGATTCGAGAATGAAGCTGAAAATTTTTTTCACCAGATTCATGAAGTCGAGCTGTGAGCATTAAGAGTGTTTAGATAAATCATCTTGTTTACATTTTAGACTAAAAATATAAACTTAATTCACTTTATTTTAGCCTATAAGTTTCAGATTTCAGGTGAAGCTAGAATCTGGAGCTCTACCAAACAAGCCTTTCTTTATTTCCATCCACTCCCTACAAAATTAAATTGCATGCACATGCCATTGTGCACCCATTTCAGATCTTAACATCTACAGATAACCATTGAAATGTTTTGCACTATGTCAGGGTGTCTTAAACATTATCCTCAACCTCAGTCGCTACGATCCAGCACTCCTCTGCCTCCACCACCCTGCCACTACAGTGAAACGTCGTCATCTACCATGCTGCCACCACCCTGCCACTACAGCGAAACGTCGTCATCTACCATGCTGCCGAGGCCTCCATCCTCAGCCCCCATGGCCGTGGAGGTATTGGGTCAAAGCAAAGAGAGGGGAGACACAGAGGCCATCATGGCCAAGGGCAGCAGTGGAGCAGGCAGATCTGGCGGAGACAAGTGGCAGTGGTCCTCTCAATACCTGTGGCCATGGAAGCATCGAGTGCCAAAGCAGGTAGATCTGGCAGAGACAAGCATCTGCGATCCTCAGACCCCACGGCCATGGCGGCATTGGGTCAGAGCAAAGTGAGGGGAGACATGGAGGCCACCATGGCCAAGGGCATCGGCAACAGCAGCACCAGAGCAGGCAGATTTGGCAGAGACAAGCGTCGGCGGGGCGGAGCAGCATCGATAAAGTCCGACAGTGGCAGTGGCAAGACAGGGTAGTCCTAGAGAGAGAGATATCATGGAAGATGGAGAGGAAACTTTGGGCTCAGGGAGAGAGAGAGAGAGAGAATGCTACATCAGTGATACCTATCCACGTGGATGCCACATCATTGAACCAAATACAAGTGGACACCATGTCATCCAAAACAGGGCTGGTTTAGGGCTAGGAGTCATTTGCTTCGGTTTTAATAATTGCAGGGTGGAAAGTGAACGGTTTCGTAGTTGAAAGTGTAATTCAGACTTGGGGCATAAGTTGAGGGGTGTAAAGTAGAACTCTTCATTATTGCACAACATCCCAAGGGCACAGGAAGCAAAATCAATATGTCCAGGCCCAGCTACTTACATGGTTATTAAAGTGTCGCTTTGTCGTCATTTAAGTGGTAAGGTGGTCAGGGAAGGTTCACTACGGCCTCACCTTGACAGACATGCCTATGGAGTCCGCCTTATGGGCAATGCATCGCCAAAGCGTCGCCTAGGCGATGTATGTCATTGAGGATGACTGAGGCAGGCGCCATAGTTAATAGAGAGTGGGTCAACGATCATGAGAGAGAGAGTCAGTTGAAGAAAGAGGAAGACATGGGTTGGGCTATAGAACCATAGTTGCCGGATTCATAGCAACCATCATCAAACCCCAACCTGGATCATGCAAACAAGTTTGGGGTTCGAACATGATCTGACTAGCGGTTTGATTCACAGCAGTGTAGCGAACCCAAAGCAAGAGAGAAGACAAAGGAGCATCGTAGGAAGGAAGGATGCCGACACCTTCATTGTTGTGCCCTTTGGCATCACCATCGCTACTCAACCATGCCATCGTCGTCATCATCATGGTCCTGCATATCCATCCTGGTATCCATTGCCATTGCGGTCTTCATTGCCATCACAGCCATCATTGAGGAGCTGGTGGGTGGGGAGGAACTGGGAGGCGGCAAAGGGTGCAGGGTAGGAACTAGGAGGCGACGGGGTGGGAGGACTGCTGAGGCTTCAGGTCTCTTAGGTTAGGGCAGAGGGTTTAGGGAGAGGGCATGGACATGTTGAGCAGTTGGGCTGCGCCAACCCAACATCATGAGAACTCATCTTCTCCTTTTTTCCTTTATATTATAGAACTAGATCCTCTGTGGGTGTGTTATGTGTTTGCAAGACTGGATCCTTATATTTTGCTGTTAAATGTTAATGGTTGATGGCTTGATGCTACTGTCAAATGCTAATTTTGATGAGTGGAGTTGCCTCGCCATGCGCCTTAAGCACTTTGGCGGTAAAAAGGTGGTGAGTCGCCTCGCCTTATCGATTTACTAACCATGGCAGGAAGTAAAATTTCTGGTGTAAACATTTTCTTGTTTACACCACAAAATTATTTAAGCACCAACTTGTCTAATGAATAGCTAGATGTTCAAACCAAATAACTCTGACATGGATTCTCATGCACCTGAGTAAAAACCACAAACAAAGCACCTTTTGCAAACCCATCAACACAAAATCATCTAGAAACAAAAACCTATCATTACACCCTTAAGTAAAACTACAGTTAGCAGTATAATTCGAAGTTCACAACAATACAATTGACATGGCACATATCAAAGTGTGAAAATGCCACACAGCACAGCTAGTTATTCTCTTAGAGAAAGTGCGAAAATGCCCCTGAATAACTTCAATTGATTTGACCTAACTATCAAGGACATCAAAATGGATCTCTTAAGAAGGTATTGTTTCTTTGCTAGCAATAAGCCCTGGCACAAAACATATAGGCTCGGTAACTTGAATTATCGTGATTTTAGTGTCAGATAATTATAGTGCATTAAATAAGTCTGCTTTACAGATGTACACTTTAATTATGCAGCAGCATGAAGCCATCCAGTAATAATCAGAGATATCAAAGATCAACAAATACTACCAGCTAATGTCTTTTACAACTTACCTGCTAGATCAGGATGCGTACGAGTTAGCTTTAGCCAGTCCATTTGGCTGTGGCCCTTTTCAAAAGGAACCTTTGCCCGTGCTGCAGGTTTCTTTAAAGGTTTTGTTTGAGATGATGCGTTTGGTAGCAGAGATTCTTCACTGTTTTTTGGTATAACTGGTTCTTTTATATTAGAGTCCTGCAGCGATATGCTATTGATGCTGCTAGATATGGAAATAGATCTTCCATTTTTAATTAAACTGTTTGTTTGCCTGTCATCCTGGATCATCTTCCTGGTCTTTGAACTATCTGCACTATCACCACCTTCATCCTCAAGTGTTATACTTGCAACAGGGATGGCTTTAGGGGACTCCAACTGACCATCATTTTCCACAGAATCAACCTGGAAACACAAATAGAAGAAAGAAGCTGTTAAAGCTATATAACAAAATAAACCGGACCATAAGAAAAATGATATCTGCGAGTGTTATGGCTGTGGGCCAGCTGCAAGGAATCCTTGGCAGCAGCAGCAATACCACTAATTAAGGGGAATAATTTGATTAGTTATCATATTTAGTTATAGCTTTCCTTATCAAATTTGGAATGTTCTTTATTAGTTGAAAGGTGTAGATTTGTTTCTCAGGTGACCAGCTCTATATAAGCACGGCACTGTCATCCCTTTTCATTAAGCAAGAAAGAACATAGTCATTCTCACCTATAGCCTCCTCTCCTCCCCCAAAGCCATTCGCCATATAGCCATCCTCTCGGTGGCATTTACCCGTTATGGTCTAAGCAAGCCCATACCAATGGCTAACTTTAGGTGGCGAAGATTATAGGAGTGGCGGATGGGAGGACACGGCTTATAATCCAGGCGCAAGAGAAAGAGGGGGGAGAAGATTTTGTTATTGATTAAGAAATGAGATAATTGGCTATCCCTTTTATAGGATGCCTTCCTAACAAGATACTCTAGAATTGTTAAAAAAACTGACTAATTGATAAGATAACTAATTGATTCCTTGATCCTCTCCCTGGATTGTGTCGATCATAACAGGTAAATGCCACCATGGCTTTCTTGCTTAATGAAAAGGGTTGACAATGCCGTGCTTATAAAGCCGACCACCTAACAAATCTAAACCTTCCAACTAATAAAGATAACGTTCCAAATTAGAGAAGGAAAGCTATAACTAAATATGATAACTAATCAATTTATTCCCTTTAATTAGTGGGATTGTTGCTGCTGTCAAGGATTCCTTGCAGCTGGCCCATGGCCATAACAGCGAGTTTCTAAGTCAAGCCCTCTATGTGCTTTAAAAATTATGATTTTCACTAAGTCAACTCCGTCTGTGCAGTTTTTCTACATAGATTGTACCAAGCGAGGAAAAAGGAGAAGGGTTGTGTTAGGTTTGGTGAGCCAACATGAAATAAAACAGCATCTCTTTCATGGAATGAAACTTTTGAGGAGAGCATTGAAGCACTCTTCTTTATGTAAATCATTTCAAAAGGTTTAATCTGCTTAAGTAACATGTCTTCATGCAATACAATGTACAGTGAGTTGAGTTGAAGGTGGCAAACAATATGTACATGTCTACTGCTCCTATGTTATCCAAAATTTAAAATAGAAATAACATACAACTGAGTAACAACTCAATGAAAATGGGCAGATTATATGTATACAACTGAGTATACTGCAATATCAATTCACTCAACCCACACCAACTCGATAAGATGTTTACCAAATAGAAAACAAAAGGATCAGTTACTTAAATGCGTTCTTAATATAAAACCATTAAGGCAGTAGCAAATAGTGATAAACATCTTCCATCTTTCATTCTGTCCACTTGTGTACTCTCTTTTCTATTTTCTCTCTCTCTCTTTTTTTCCTTTTCACCCCTTCACTTCCCACATTATTTGGATATTACCTATTTAATTATAATAATTTTCAAAATGACGCTAATGTTAGTGAATCCATGTACCTAATTTATGCTTCTTGCTGATTTTTAAGCAATCCCCAGAATTCTAGATTTGTGGTGGTCAAACCTTGTAGAAGCAAATATCTTCAAGATCAAAATGTCAAAAATGATACTTAACTAACATATCGTATCAGCTGATTACTAGAATGGTCAATTAATATTGATAGATTTTTTCTCAATAACGAAATGTGTTCATAACAATCTATTCATCCTGCAAAAACATGACTAACTGACATGTGAGGATCTTTCTTTTCTGGCAGGAAAAGAAGCGACAACAGACAATGAGACAGACCAACACCTGAAGGAGAAGAAGATAAATGATACTCCCACCGTTGATTAATGTAAGGCATGTAATTTCTGAAGCTTTGTCGATAGATGTAGGGAGTGCATGTAAATTTAGCTACGTTTTTCACAGCATGTCCTTATTTATTTTGTCTGTCATATGCGTTTATTCATTATTCATTACCAAGCACACAAAGTACCATCTCTCGTTTTTCCAAAGTAATTTTGAGAGGCCACTTGAGACATTTCATCTCGTAACTTTCTCAGTTTTATCGCACCTCTTTAATCTTTGTGCAAAGTCAAAACGCACCCTACATTAATGATCGGAGAGAGTAAATGATTGAAGGGTAAATAATAATACAGGGAGTAGAACGCACACCTTGCAGAAGGTGAAGTCGGATGAGTCTCCATCTGCCATCTCGAACTCGAGGTAGCCTCTTGACTCAGAGCTCTCCTATCCCGGAACTAGAGATCGCCGACAAAGTATTAGCGGTCACACCGAGTAAATTCCTGGTTCAAGAAAGATAAAATCAGGGGATAGACCTCCCAACAATCGGTGGGCTCAACGCATCGTCACGCATGAATCAGGCAGGTTGAACAAGAGGGTACCAGATGAAAAATAAAGATCATCTGCTCCCCTGCCTCGCAGGCTGCGGATGCTAGGACGGATTTCGTCCCAACACAAAAGCAAGAAGAATCCACTCGTTTTGGAAGGAGCAACCATGGACCGAAAAACCCCAGGATTTTCCCCAAAAGATGAGATGGCGAATGGTGATTACCTGTATACGGATCTACCGGGTGCCCGATCCGGGGCGTTAGATCTCGGACGGCGCAACGCCGGCGAACGGGGAAGAGTGGTTGGTGGAGGTGGTGGTCGGACGAGGCGACGAGGGAGAGGAGACCCCGTGCTAAGCCGCCGCGCAGGCTGTTTCTTTCCTTCCCGGTCCTTTCTTCCTTTTCCCTTTCCGGTCAAAATTTGGGGCGGATGGGCTGCTGTTGCTCACGAACGGCACCGGGCCGTGTGTCGTGTCGTCTCATCTGGGATTCGAGCTGAACTGCTTTCGGGTTTTCGGTTCACAGTTTATAATACTAGCTCAACGTTTATGCATTGCTACAAAAAATATGGTTAGAAATAAAACATAAAGGTGAAGCAATAAAAAAAATTATACAACAAAATCAAACATCTATATTTCTAAATGTATTGTACATCGATATCTCAAAACAAGAGGTAGGTAATTAAAAAGCAGTGGCAGAAGTGGTAATTTTGATGAAGTGACGCGAAAAGAAATTAAGATAAAACAAGAATTTCTTCTCATGCCACTTCATCAAAATTAACCACCTTTGCCACTATTAGTGCTCTTTGCAAATAAATTTTTTATCGCAAATTAAGTTTCCGTTGTAATGCATGGGCACATGGCTATCTATTGAATTTAAGTCTTTTTTATGGAAAAACTGCAACTTAGACCCTATATCATAGTTTCAAGAATGAAGCCTTCCGTCATACGGAAATTTGCAGAATACACCTTAAAATCTTTCTGATTATTATGGTTTACTCTTGTAGACTTTATATAATTACTAAAAATTATTATTCTGTTGCTTTAATTCGTCTGTAACTTATAGTTCCAAGTACAAAAACTTTTGCATACGAAAATTTGCAAATTGCACCTTAAAACTTTTCCTAATATCATGGTTTAGTCTTTTAGATTTCTGTGAAGTATTGTTTTTCTACTGTTTTAATTTGTTTGCATGAGCGGTTGTTGTCTCGTTGCAACGTACAGGCGCTCGGCTAGTATATTACTCCCTCCATTCCATATTAGAGGGCGTATAACTTTTTTTGCAAAGACCAAGGAGGAAGGCACTAGGTAATTTGTTTCCAAACTTGCCCCTAATCAACTAGTTGTTTACATGCGTCAATTAATGCATGCAAAAGTTAATGTGGGAGTGCATGCTGAAGTTAACTAGTTGTGGAGAACGAAGGGCATGCGTGCAGAAGTTAATGAGGAGCAGGGCAACTGAGGAAATTTACCCACGTTAATTAAAGAGACGCCCGCAAATTGGAACTGCATGAAAAAAGTTATACGCCCTCTAATATGGAATGGAGGAAGTAGTAGAGATGAGTTGAAAGCTTGTTTTTTTTAAGTAAATTTCGTAGATCCTCAAGGGTTTATGGTCGTCTGTGTCACTTAACATAAGTATTATGGTCATAATATTTTACAAAATCCCATCTCATTACAATTACTCTATAATCGCGACTGCACACAATGACGATGAGCTATCCTCCTTACTCGGCGCCTCCGACTGTATGACGAAGGACCTCGCACGTCACTACATCTAGCAGCTCATCTTTGTCATGACTATAATATATATGGTTTTGTGGAATATTATGATCATAATATCTGAAGTTAAGTGACACAAGCTACAATATCTGAGGTTTTATAAAACAACAACCCTAAAATCTAGGGTTCTATAAAATTTACTCTTATTTTTTCGACGAAGTTGAAAGCTTTTTTTCCGATAAAGTTGGAAGCTTTTGGATTGCGTCGAAACTCGAAAGCTCTGCAATGTGAGCTGAAGTGGGGGTTCGAGTACAAACTGTTTTCAGTTTTTTAGTTGGAAGTTTTCATATTTAAGTGGGAAGTTTGAAAATTTTCCATTTTGATACGGTGTGTTACTGAGAATGCCCACTAGGTTCTGACAGCGAACGCACGTCCTGATATTGACCTCACCTGACTTATGCCAATCTTGAAAAGAGGAACAATGGATATGCACCAAATTAATCTTATACACATTTACCAAATACTTGCTCTGTTTAAATTTTTGGTACCTCTTAGTGCTAGTTTATTGCATATTTTTGATACACTCTATGGATGATAAAATGTCTCGATAAATTAATCCTTAAAACTAAGGACGCGCACAATTACAATTATGAGAGTTTTTTCATAGTTTTCATAGGGTATTGCATCATTTGAGGTTTTGTTTATGACATTTTAAAATTTCCATAAAATCTATGGTACTAGAGTGCAAAGATTCCCCCTTAAAAACAAGATGTCATATGAGTGTTTGCACCAGTTTTTGGAAACCACGAGAGGAATTGGCAAAAAGGGAAAGAGTTTGGATACAACACGGTGTGTCTCAAAGAATTTGAACAATGTACGAACAATATTTGGAAACAGAGTCCAAATAGGAAACTACACAAGCCGATTCGGATTGCTTTGACGTGTTGGATCAGGACTCGGATCGGCTGATGGGTATAAAAGGCGCAGTAGGGCTGCTTGAAGAAGAATCCACAGTCCAACAAACACATCTACTTTTTCGTTCAATAGTTTTTTAGTCTTTCTAGCATTGTAATCTTTCCTCTGTAAGTCGACATCGATCAATAAAGTTGCGAATCGCCGATTGTTGATCGTCATCGATTTTTCCCCAGGTTTGATTTATTCTGTCTTGTTGCGCATCGCCTTTTCAGAATTGATCTACCTTTTACCCTCGGATTAGTCTTAATCGACTAGTCTAGTTACCCGTCTAATCGGCTTTCTGGCTGATTTTTGACTTTAGCCGATTTGCCCCAAGGATCGGCTTGATTGAACTTTACGAACTTTCCCTTATCGATTGCAGGGTCAAATCGATTGGCACGCCTCGCACACATTTGAACCCAGTGTTCGTCCGGTGTGTTGCAACCAGAAACCCTCTTCACGTTTTTGGCGTCAACACATTTTTGGCACGCCCGGTGGGACCACAATCGACAAGATGACTGCAGGCAAATCTACTACAGCCGACGTGGACGTCGACGCCATAATCGTCCCCACTTTGGACGATTTAACTCCGAAGCAGCGCAAAGAAATCGAAGATCGGAAAGCTGCATTGGAAGAGTTGATGCTGAGTTGCTATCAGAAAACCCGACGAGGGGTTACGCAGAAGACGGCGCTTCCAACGTTGAACCCACTTGGCAAAGCTGACGTCGCATCAACCCCGGTAGCCGATACATGCCCGCCGCTGAATTATCTGTCATGATTGAGCAATCTGTGCATCACGCATTGATCAATCAATCATCGGCTTTGGTTACAACGTTAAAACCGATGATAGAGAATAGCGTGAAGACGATCGCACAAGAGTTGGCAACGTCTGGGGGATTGTTGGATCCATTGCAGCCACTCCCGACGTACCCGGTATATTCCGTGGCACCAAATGCCAACACCGCCAAAACGCCGGCAGACTACACCCTCGTGAATACCGACCACCATTTCACGTTGTTGGCACCACCAAACCCTCGCCCAAACCCACCACTCACTACCATGCATACACCGACGCTTGCAAAATTAGATCCATCAAGATCGTGGACTTCACGCCCAATCACCTCACCATTGAAGTAGATAATGATTATAAACCTCAAGGACCACCTAACTTAGAAATCCGGCCCATACAAAGTAGTTACATATACGAGCCGTTGCTTCAAGGTTCGAGGTACCGATTGCCAAAGCCGATGGGTATGAACCATGGCAACAACAAGATCCATCGGCTAGATCAAGTTTCCCACCGATGAAGTTTACACTCTAAAGGATACTACTCATCCCAATTGGCCAAACCCTTGTGTTCCATCGGCCAATAACATTAATTGACCGATCGATTTCCATAGTCTTGAGAGATCAATTTGGCCTGCGTACCAAAGGAAAAACCATCGCTATAGAAAGCCATATCCGCACTATATCGATCAATGCCGATCCTCATAACTTTAGGATTCCCGATTTCGCAAAATTTTCGGGGGATGATTCGGTCACCACTCTAGAGCATGTCGGACGATTTATCGCCCAATGTGGAGAAGCAGCTCAATCTGATGGATTGAAGATTAGACTTTTTCCTTTATCTCTATCAGGGACTGCTTTCACTTGGTTTACAAATCTGCCTCCAAATTCGGTCCACTTCTGGAACGATTTAGAAAGCCGATTCCATGAATACTTTTTCTCTGGCAGTCTGGAGCTAAGGATTTCAGATTTGAGTGCTGTCCGGCAGAAATTTGGTGAATCAGCCTCTGATTACATTAGGAGATTTAGGGAAGTGCGAAATCGATGCTTCAGTGTAGTATTGCCCGATAATCAACTAGCCGATTTAGCGTTTCAGGGGTTAATTCCTCCGCTTAAAGAGAAGCTTGCTGGACAGGAGTTCACAGATCTAAGCCATCTGCTCCATCGTGTATCGGCACAAGAAGGCCGATACTTAAGCAAAGAATTCAAGGACAAGATTAGATTAAATAACAACGGAAAAGAAAAGGGTAAAATAAACATGGTCGAGTATAGCTCTAGTGAAACCTCTGAAGATGAAGCAGACGTGAATATAGCCGAATGGATAAAGGGTTCTAAAAGGCCGCTTGTCTGTTCGTGGCTTAAGCCGACTAAGAATAAGTCGGAGGTTAAATACGCTTTTGATGTATCCAAGTGTGACCGTATATTCGACATGCTGCTACAAGAGAAACTAATACGTCTACCTGAAGGGCATACTATACCGTCAGTCGATGAAGTCAAGAAACGACGGTACTGTAAGTGGCATCATTCTTTTTCCCATAACACTAATGACTGCAATATTTTTCGAAAGCACATACAGGCAGCTATCGAAGATGGTCGGCTTAAGTTCGCAGAAGAGCCAGCCATGGAAGTCGATATCAATCCCTTCCCAATCAACATGGTTCGATTGTTCGCAAAGGAAACAAATTGTCGAGAACGACCCATAACTACTACGGCAAGTCGACATAGAGTCTAGCTCAAAAGGGGAAACACTAAAAATAACGATCGGCTTACTTCAAATCGAAGCCGATCAGAATGGGAAGAATTCAAGGACTGTGAAGCCAAAAGGAGAATTGCAAGTCGGGCGATGGTACAGAACTGAAAGAACTCCACCACGAAAGCCAATATTCAAGCCCAAGCCAACTTTTTCACAGTTGCTCGAAAAGTATGAGGAGAAGCCATCGGCAAAAGCAAAGAAAGCTCGACCAATTGGTAAATGTCGGCCAAACGATGTGTTTTACCAAACAACTCAGTCGGCTAGACGCCGAGAAAAGAGCTCATCGAGATGTCCTTTTGGCGATTCTGTTGGGAAAAGGGCATGGCCTTACCATCTTCAAGGACATGTCCCATGGAACACTACTCAAGAAGAAAATTGGCCCAAACAATCAGTGAAAGAACGTTTATTTAGGCCAACGATAGATCATACTGAGTCAGAGCACAGGAAGCCGGTAAAAGAAAGACTAGGCATACCAAACCAAGATGAGGGAAAAGAACCAACGGAGAACTTGGTTGGTAAAATCCGCAAGCCGGTGGAGCCCAAGCCTAGGTGGTGTCCGACTGGGCTTAGCCGATCACAACGTAGACGGCTCCAGCGCCTAAGGACGCAGGAAATGAGAGAGGCCGATGAAGAAAAACAAAGGGATAAAACATTCAACGAATTGCGGCCGATAAAACTTGTCAAAAAGGAATGGAGGAGAAAAGAACAAACCAACAACGAGTGATTCCTCGACGATTTTTGTCACCAATAGTCCAAAGCGACACTCCTCCCATGGATATCAACATGGTATTCACTCTGCCACCGAATTCGGGATCAAGATGAATCGGCTAAAGATCGTTCGCTCAATTGTGCTCGGGCGCCACAGAGGAAGCGATGTTCGAAAAGCCACAAGATCCTCATCGGCACTTAAAGCCGTTATACTTAAAAGGCTTTATTAACGGAAAGCCGATTTCCAGGATGCTTGTAGATGGAGGAGCTACTGTAAACTTAATGCCACTCTCCACTTGCAAAAAGTTGGGCAAAACCGACGAAGACTTGATCAAGACGAACATGGTGCTAAATGACTTCACCGGTGATCCCACTGAAGCAAAAGGGGTAATGGTTACAGAACTAACCGTCGGCAGCAAAACTTTGCCGACCGCATTCTTTGTAATTGAGGCAAAAGGAAATTACAGTGTGCTTCTCGGACGGGATTGGATACACGCGAACTGCTGTATACCCTCAACTATGCACCAATCGCTTGTCCAGTGGAACGGAGATGAAGTCGAAGTTGTCTCAGCCGACACATCGGCTCATATTGCCATGGCCGACTCGACATAAATTGGTCACACGAAAAGCAGAATGCATATCGTAAGGCACTAGACGATTGTGATTTCATCGGCATTGGGAAGAGCAGCTTTACGCCGATCGGTGTCAAACTAGGCACAGATTGATCGGACGACCGAGATCTTGAGAAGATGGGGTCAAAATGATCCAACTCTTACAAGGCGAGCAAGGAGCTATCGGCATGGGATAAACTCTGCGAGGCCATTGAAGATTTCCAAAGCGAAAAAATTGGGCCAAGGCTTTACTTACGCCGATATGCTTGAAGAAATCGACATAGGAGAAGGTGATCGAAAAGGCCAACTTTTGTAAGTGCAAACTTAGATCTAGAATACAAAAATAAGTTGGTCAAGATACTTAGAGAGTAGGGGACTGCTTTACTTTGGGAGTATTACGAAATGCTCGGATTAAGCCGGCAGTTAGTAGAACATCGGCTACCTATCAAACCGGGTATCGGCCATATAAGCAACCCCTCGGCGTTGTAATCCGAGTTGCATGATATAATAAAAGAACAAATTGAAAGGTTGCTAGAGGCCAAGTTCATAAGGCCTTGCCGATATGCCGAGTGGGTATCAAACATCGTGCCTGTCATGAAGAAGAACGGTAAGCTGCGGGTATGCGTGGATTTCAGAGACTTGAATAAAGCCACGCCAAAAGATGAATACCCGATGCCTATAGCCGATATGCTCATCGATGCTGCATCAGGCAACAAGATTATCAGTTTTCTTGATGGCAATGCTGGGTATAACCAGATATTCATGGCCGAAGCCGATGTTCCCAAGACTGCCTTCAGATGCCATGGCGCATTAGGGTTGTATAAATGGCCAGTAATGACATTCGCTTAAAAAACGCAGGTGCCACCTATCAACGCGCCATGAATTTGATCTTTCATAACCTAATCGGCCATATCGTCGAAATTTACATCGACGACGTAGTTGTCAAGTCCAAAGAAGACTGGCAGTACTTAGCCGATTTGGAAAAAGTGTTTCAAAATACAAGGGCTCATGGGCTGAAGATGAATCCTTTAAAATGTGCGTTTGGTGTGTCGGCTGGCCAGTTCCTTGGTTTCATGGTACATCAAAGAGGTATTGAAGTTAGCCAGACCAGGGTCAAGGCCATAGCAAATACAAAACCGCCGACATGCAAGAATGAGTTGCAAAAGCGATCGGCAAAATCAACTACTACGACGGGTTTATCTCAACCCTTTCGGTAAGATTCAAGCTTTTACACCACTACTGAAATTGAGAGATCATGAGGAATTCGTATGGGGAGCCGATCAGCAGAAAGCTTTTGACGATATAAAGCAATACTTGGTGTCACCGCCAGTCTTAGCAGCACCACAGAAGGGTGTCCCATTTAAACTATACATATCAGCTGAAAACGAAACCATTGGGGCTGTATTGGCGCAAGAAGTCGATGATAAAGAGCGAGTGATATTTTACTTAAGCCGACGACTCTTGGATGCCGAAACCAGGTACCCTCCGGTAGAAAAATTGTGTCTTTCATTATATTTTGCTTGTACAAAATTAAGACACTATGTGTTAGCATCGACCTGTGTGGTAGTATGTAGAACCGACGTAGTCAAATATATGCTATATGCTCCGATTCTGAGAGGACGACTTGGAAAGTGGGCTTATGCCTTAACTGAGTTCGATCTGCAGTTTGAGTCGGCCAAAGCTGTCAAAGGGCAGGCGATAGCCGATTTCATAACAGGACATGATACTATGGCAGCAATGGTTGATGTTGCTCCATGGCAGCTGTATTTTGATGGGTCAGTTTGTCAAGAAGGAAGCGGAATAGGCATAGTGTTAGTATCACCAAGGGGATACAACATTGAGTTTGCATATCGGCTCAAAAGCCGATGCTCTAATAATCAGGCTGAATACGAAGCGTTGCTCAAAGGACTGCAGCTGGCAAATAGTATCGGGGCAAGTAATATAGAAGCATATGGCGACTCATTGCTGGTGGTGCAACAAGTTAAAGGAGAATATAAATGCAACGATGAGACGCTATCCAAGTATCTGGAGTGTTGTCTTGAAGTTATCAACACTTTCGCAACATTCTGTATCGGCTATGTGCCTAGAGAAATGAATGACAAAGCCAATATGTTGGCTCAAGCAGCTTCAGGCTTCAGGGGAGATAGCCGATATGAAGCGTTTGATTTGATCGAGAAAGCTGTGTTGTGCGTTGATAATGCCGATTGGAGAACAGAAATAAAAGCTTACCTAATGGACCCGTCCAGGCCAACTGCACGAAAGGATCGACAGCGAGCATTGAAGTACATCGTGATGGAAGGGGAATTGTACTATCGGACATTAGAAGGACTGCTCCTAAGGTGTTTGAGTGACGAAGAAGCAAAAGTGGCCATGGGTGAAGTCCATGAAGGGATTTGTGGTGCGCATCAATCGGCTTATAAGATGAAGTGGATACTAAGACGGACAGGTTATTTTTGGCCGACAATGCTAGAGGATTGTTTCAAATACTACAAAGGATGCCAAAGTTGTCAAAAGTTTGGGAACGTTCAACTTGCACCGGCATCGGCTTTACATCCAATTATCAAACCATGGCCGTTCAGAGGATGGGGAATAGATGTAATCGGCCAAATATTCCCAGCGTCAAGCAAAGGTCATAAGTTTATCCTTGCAGCTACTGATTATTTTTCAAAAAGGGTAGAAGCTGTTCCGCTTAAAAAAGTCACCAGTGCAGAAGCTATCGGCTTTGTAAATGAACATATTATCCATCGATTTGGTATCCCTCAGACCATCACGACCGATCAAGGAACTGTGTTTATGTCTAACGATTTCAAGAATTTTGCAGAAGGCCTAGGCATCAAATTACTCAACTCATCGCCGTATTACGCTCAGGCTAACGGACAAGCCGAGTCATCTAACAAAACTTTGATCAAGCTGATCAAAAGAAAAATTGATGAGAAGCCTCGAACTTGGCACTCCACATTATCAGAATCTCTGTGGGCTTATCGGCTATCGTTTCACGGATCGACTAAATTATCGCCATATCAGTTGGTATATGGCCAAGAAGCCGTATTGCCCGTAGAGATAAACATCGAGTCGACGCGAGTGGCGAGGCAGAATAATTTGTCGGCCGATGAATATAAAGAATTGATGTTATACAACTTGGATGACTTAGCAGAGTTAAGGTTGATTACTTTGAATCGGCTTAAAAAGAATAAAGAGAGAGTTGCAAGAGCATATAATAAAAAGGTCGTATCAAAGACCTTCAGCGAAGCTGATTTGGTTTGGAAAACAATATTGCCGATCGGTTCTAAGGATAATCGATTCGGCAAATGGTCACCTACCTGGGAAGGACCGTATAAAATAAATCGGCTTGTTGGCGGAAACGCGTATATACTCGAGACACTTGAGGGGCTAGTGTTACCTAAGGCGATCAACGGAAAGTATCTAAAGCAGTACTACCCTAGCGTCTGGATTGGGGCATGATCAGATACAATACAAAGAATTTAGAAATGAATCGGTTAAACAGCCGATTTAAACAAAGCAAATATTATCGGTTAAACAGCCGATTAAAGAATTACAAAAGTGCAGCACAAACAACATTGTTTTGAATGTCAACGCATCGCAAGATCACAGCCCAGACCCAGGAAGCCTAGCACCCAAAGCCGATAACGCTCCAGCAGCCTTGGCAAGCGCAGTTTGGATGTCGTCAACGGTCTTCTCGTCAGCTTGAGCATTGCCGGGTACAGAAATTATCTTGGCACTTTGCTCCCTGACGCTAGCTACGGCTTGGCCGATCTTCTGTTTCTTGTCAGCCAGGGAAGTGGTCTTCACCAACAGCCGAGCTTGCTCATCAGCCGATTGTTTCTGGAGATCAGCCAGTTTAGTTTCGAGTTCTTTCTTAGTTGATTCCATCTGAAGAAGCTGAGCCTTTATGGACTTCACAGAGGTAGCCTCCTTATCGAAGTCCTGCTTCATCGATTTAGCCTGGGCCACCAGACGGTCTAGGAGCTGATGATCGGCTTGTTGCGCCTCCCGCTGAGCAATACGTGCACGGGCAGCCTCCACTTCCTCCCTCTTATCATCTAAGTGACAAACACCCAAAAGAGCCCCCATAGTTTCCGGAGGGAGGTCGGCCTGTACAGCCGCCATCGCATCCCGCAGAGGCTGAGCGTTGGCAAGAATCTGTGCTTCGGGCTGAGAGACTTCGTTGAAAAGCCGATTCAGCTTTTCTTGCATACTTGGCTCAGAGTGGACAACAGAAGCTGACGCCTTCGCCGAGACATCAATAATGTTACAGAGGGTAGCAACATAATCATCTGATGCCATCACCTCTGGGTCATCAAGTTCATCCAGCGTAAAGCCAAGTAGATCCATGGGGTCGGTCAGCTCTTCTTGCACAGGCACGGCTAAAGTTGGTTGGGGTGACGAGACAGCCTGAGATGCAGGAGTTGGCCGAGGCGGCAGGACGGTCTGAAGAGCACCAGGGGTCGGCTGAGGTAGCAAAGCAATAGGAAGATCATCTGGAGAAGGCGGTGAGAGGTCGGCAGTAGGCGTACCCTGTAGGTCGGCCAAGATACCAGCTACCCGAACCGATGGGGTCGGCTGAAAGAGAATGAAGAGTTAGTATTGCCACATTTAAAGGGTGCACAAGCATGGTAAGGCAGTAAACGGTCACCTCAACATTACTGGTCGGCACATGGGAGGAACTTTCAGCTGTTTGTTCTTTTCGTTTCGGGTTTTTCTTGGTCACTACCTTCGTAGATTTTGGTTTTTCTGGAATCGGCAGTTAAAGGTCAGAAAGATTCAGGAAAAACAATCCCAATTACTACAAAAGCAGAATAGATGCTTACTTGGCAGCCGATCCTTGGTTAATTCCTCCAGCGATGGACTCTTCACTCCGAGGTTGCCCGAAGTATAGCCAGTCAAACCGACCGATTGATGTGGCCTTTTACCCCTCGTACCACTCGCCGACGGACCTTCGGCAGCCCGATCGCCTGTGGTTGCAACCTACAAAGGTAATAAGAAGGTCAGCCAACGGACAACAGGGATTGCAAGTGATAAGAGCCATTTAGAAAAGCCGATACCTCTACGGCTACCGACGAATCAGTATAACCCGAGGAACTACTTTCGCTCGAATCATTCTTCTTGCTTGCCTTCTTTGGAAACTACCGGCACCGTGGTAATCCGGCAAAAACTTTTCTATTATAGCCGACGGATCACAGTCCAAATAAAGGGCCTCCGCTATACGTGACCACCAAGCAGTAAAGTGAATGGCCCTTCGGGAATTCAGAAGGAAGCGCGGCTGGGCAGCAATCTGAAACTCATCGGCAATTCCCAAAGCCACGTTAGCCGATAGTGCATCCCTTACCTTGGCTCTAGGTTGAAGCCGATTGAGTAGGGGCAATGAAGGAATCACTTGACCAAAACCGAGCTGACGGGAATAGATAGAAGGATGGTAAAACTCGTATGAAGGCTGGAACGTTCTGTTTCTGGAATTTAGGCCGACATGAAGAATGCAAGGGGAGATGAAAATCCGATAGAACGCTAACGTTAACTCTGGCATCAGGGAACTGTCGGCTTCCAGGTGTAGGAAAGAAGGCCATTGAAAATCGGCCGCATCATCATAAGAAAAGAAATCCTGTTGGGTAAATATTACACTATCCAAGCCCAAGAAGAAAGCAAGATATTTGTGCAGGCCGGCCGGGGTGATCTTCGTGTCGCCACTTGAGCACATTATGAGCCTTTCACCATGCGATCGGCTTGCTCTGAATTGGGGAGTAGCATTTTCTGGATAGTCTTCACGAGGAAAAGCAGAGTCTTCAATGGCCTCAGAGATAAGCTGTCGGCTAAAAATCCTATACAGCCATAGTTGGATAAACCATAAAGGGCCGCCAACGTTACCAACTACAAAATCAGCAAAACCAGAAAACAATCGGCTTCTGATAACGAACATCATCTGATAAACAGCCCCCAGAAACATCTTTCCCAGAGCAAGTCGACGACCCTCTATAAGGCTGCTACGCTACCGGTGATACACTGTGTTGGCCCAAGAGATGCACCGCAGACAAGGAAACGTTCAAGCCAGAGGTTCAAGAAGGCAGCGTGTTCTTCATCCGATACAAGCCCGTTCACTTTGTTGTTATGTTGGATATACTTCGACCATCCTTCACCCTTCGTCTGGATCAGCTTGTACCGAGGTTTCCCGCTGTAAGCCGATAACTGGTCTCCATCAGGCCGTAAGCAACACAATTCGGCCACATCCAATAGAGTTGGGCCGACGGGACCAGAGCGGAAAAGGAAAGCATTGAAAGTATCGGACCAAAAATAGCACGCCATGGCCACTAAGGGCTCATTGGCTTCCGGGCAAACAAGACTTAAAGGAAGGCATTCAGCTATGCCCATCCGCTCCCATTCTGCTCTTTTTTGAGCCGATACTCTAATATACCAGCTTCTCCATCCCTTGAGCGCCGTCGGTCAAGCCCTAAAACTTTTTCCCCATTCCTTCATGTTGTAACCTTGGGCCGATAAGGGAAGTCTCGGGATTTCTACGTTTATCACAGTATCGGCATCAAGGTTTCCTATCGGTCCTAAGTAGTACTGGTCGTTACTTTCGGGGATCGGGATAAGTACCTTTGAAGGGTCCATTCAGCCGACTGAGGGAGTTGAGAGGTTGATCACGAGTGCAAGAAGTCGAGAGAAGCCGATTGCAGAGGATGCCAGAGCTGGAAAGCGTGAAAATGACCGTGGGGGGTCCCGCATATATATATAGCGGTGAAAAGTGAAAAAGCGAAGCGAGCACGGGGCGACACGGGAAGTTACGATCTGTTGTTGAGGCATCAGACGGCGCAATTAATGCAGCGGTTGCTGGAGCAATTGGTTAACCAACAAGGAAGGAGCTGGTGGATATTGAAGCCGATGGATGAAAAAGCCGATTAATTTTTGAAATATAACAAGTTATATTCCAAAAATGGGGGGCATATGTTTGCACCAGTTTTTGGAAACCACGAGAGGAATTGGCAAAAAGGGAAAGAGTTTGGATACAACACGGTGCGTCTCAAAGAATTTGAACAATGTACGAACAATATTTGGAAACAGAGTCCAAATAGGAAACTACACAAGCCGATTCGGATTGCTTTGACATGTTGGATCAGGACTCGGATCGGCTGATGGGTATAAAAGGCGCAGTAGGGCTGCTTGAAGAAGAATCCACAGTCCAACAAACACATCTACTTTTTCGTTCAATAGTTTTTTAGTCTTTCTAGCATTGTAATCTTTCCTCTGTAAGTCGACATCGATCAATAAAGTTGCGAATCGCCGATTGTTGATCGTCATCGATTTTTCCCCAGGTTTGATTTATTCTGTCTTGTTGCGCATCGCTTTTTGTAATTGATCTACCTTTTACCCTCGGATTAGTCTTAATCGACTAGTCTAGTTACCCGCCTAATCGGCTACGGTGATTCTTGACTTTAGCCGATTTGCCCCAAGGATCGCTTGATTGAACTTCTGAACTTTCCTTATCGATTGCGTGGTCAAATCGATTGGCACGCATCGCACACATTTGAACCGGTGTTAAATGGGTGTGTTGCAACCGAAACCCTCTTCACGCTTTTTGGCGCCAACAATGAGTCTGTGATCAGGGTTCAAAATCTCACCGAAAACTAGCGAGATCTCGCTTACCAGACGGGGACGAGATTTGAAATGTCAACCAGAGTAAAAAAATTCAAAATATTTAAATTGCTACAGTAATATCGAAAATCTCGATGAGATCTCGGTTTTTGACTAGTTTTTGCCATTTTTTGACCGGATTTTACCGGAAATTGATCAATAACCCTTAGGAAAGTTATCTCCTATGAAAATTTGATGAAAAACCGAATTTTTGAGATATTTTTTAAAAATTAGAGAAATACTATCGGATTTTTATAAAATTTTACATGATTTATAATGATGTGAAAATTTTGTGGTAGCATCCTAGGAAGTGTAAGATCATACTTAAAAATTTTAAAAATAATTTAACTTCATTTGTTACCTTTAAAAAATCAAAAATAGAATGAAAATAATTGGGATAGTAACTTGTCAGAATTTTATAAATTTTCTGGGGTTTGATAACGATCCAAAAATTTTATGGAAGCTTAATAATTTACTCAGTAACATTATATAAAATTTTTAAAAAAATTAACTTTTTTTGTTAGCCCAATCAAATCTATGTATGCATTGAACTTCATTTGTTATATTTCAAAAATCAAAAACAGAAAGAACATAAATGGTACATTGCACTTGTAAGAATTTTATAAATTCATTGAAGTGTGATCATGATTCAAAATTTTTATGAGATCTTAAGCACTTCCTTATAACCCTTCTGCAAAATTTTCAAAAATTTTAAATATTTTTTATTGCTAAAGCAAATCTATGTATTGATCATGAGGCTTTTATGAGGATGTAGTACTGTCAAAATTTTTGGAACTTCTTAAAGTTTGATCATCATATAAAAATTTTATATAAACATTGATGATACATTAGGACTATACACAAAAATTTTCAAAATTTTCTAACTTGGTTTGTACCATTTTTCATTTAGTTGAATTTTGCCGCTAAACCTTTTATCAGGACAGTAGCACTTTCCGAATTTTTAAAAATTAATGAAGCTTGATCATTATCTGAAAATTTTATGAAAACATTAGTGATGCATCATAACCATGCACAAAAAAACTTCAAAATTTTATAATATGGTTTGTTTCATATTTTATTGGTTCAAACTTGCTGGTCAGCATTTTATCAGAACAGTAGCAATGTTTGAATTTTTAAAAATTCCATAGATTTGATAATCATCTGAAATTTTTATGAGAACATCATTGATGTGTTAGAAACCTTCAAAAAATCTAAAAAATTTTTGACATCGTTTGAACTATTTTTCGTTCGATGCAATTTTGCCGAGATCTTGACAAAACCGGCTGAGATTTCAGAAATCTCGGCGAGATTTCGGTCCAACCGGGAGCTCCCAAACTGGATTTGAATTTCTGTTTTTGCATTTTGGCCGAAATTTGTTTGAATTTATGAGATTTCGCCGAAATTTCATTCTCCGGCCAAAGACGGTATTTCAAGCGAAATCGAGATTGTGAACCTGTGCGCGACAACTCTACCAGTCTACGACGCTGCCACACAAGACAGAACTGGCTAACCAAATTACAATCACCCTAACAACAGGGGCAAACACAAACCTGGAGGAGAGAGATGGAAGAAAGGAAGGAGATGACAAACGAACCAAGATGGCCTGAACAAATTTCTTCTAAAGAGGCTACAATGACCCGTATCCATATCTCAGGGAACAATCACAACAGTAATTGATTGAACAGTTCATGAACCAAGTATCCTGTATGTGTCTTTCCAACATCTACCACAACAGCGCACAAATGTCTTAGAGCAATTCACATCTGCTGCCAACTTGGGGCTGGAAGAGAAACAAAAGAGTATTGTTTGATTGATCAGCTGAGTCAGCAATAGGGGGGCCGGCTGGCAGCCCCATGGTTTTATTGCCTGCTTTTCTTGGAGCTGCAATCGGGGCACTTGTAGTGCTTTATGTGCTCCGCTTTTGCAGGAGTTATCCTCACAC
The DNA here is from genome assembly GCA_036346375.1 of Guadua angustifolia. Lineage (NCBI taxonomy): Eukaryota > Viridiplantae > Streptophyta > Magnoliopsida > Poales > Poaceae > Guadua > Guadua angustifolia. The sequence continues at coordinate 33,245,860 of CM070512.1, read as the reverse complement.
ATTTGCCGTGGAACCACCGCTCGCAAATGTCGCATCCGATCCAGAACTCGTTTGAGTTGTAGCGACCACCGCAGGTTCCACAGAGGGTTTCACTGTGTTCTTCGTCGTCTTCGTACCCATCATCAACAACCGCAGGTCTCGGGTTCTTTGTCTGCCCATCATTTGTCCGCTGCATAACAAATTCTGATTTCAGTTTGTGGAAGTGCAAAAGGCAGACAGTTGGATAATGTTTTGAGATGACCAAGCTAATAGAGCATTAACATGGCACCTTAGCAGAGTGCCTGGATTTGCCACTGTTATCAACACCAGACTTATTGTCACGTCCATGCTTCCGGTCAGACATTGCTTCAAACACAGTTGGATGGTCATTGATCAAGCTGAATAAGCGCTTCCTAAAAAAAAGGAAGCAACATATTGAGTCCAAGAGAATAACGCAGTTAAAGCTTCCAAACAAACATTCCATTGACCTCATGATACATAGCATTCTTAAAAAATAATAATGGGTGTAAAAGCAAGAAACTCAAATCAAAACAAGAATGCAGGACACCAAGTACTCCAAATATGGTGGAAGTCTTTATTTCTACACGTTAGCCCAACTAAGATTGGTAAAGATAATCAAAACAGGGTATAAACAATCATAGAATGATTTTAACAATACAATAAAGAACCCTAAATATACTAGATTTATTTAATGAAAAAGGTGTAATTGGTAGATGTACAAAAGCGAAGAGGCAAACAGCCGTCTTGAAGCAACTACACCATAGAATATTCCCTTCAGGTAGTTCAAGAATTACATTTTAACATGACAACAAACAACAAACATGGAAATTAATTGATGATCACTTAGAAAATGTATTCATAAGGAAAAGGAACTGTCAGGAAATTATCCTAGATACAATACCATCCATTCATCCACAAAGAAATATGCAGTGAAACAACATAAACAATAATTGCCTCAATTTGTCCCATGAGATGACATAATACAAAAAGTTGTGGGTTGTGACCTCAAATAGATGAGCTAGAGTTCTAAACAAATATCAATTAGATGCTAATGATATGCCCTGGAAACAATTTAGGGATCACCGGATAAACAATCCAAATTGCCTAAGGACGCTCTCTGTTTCTCTCTCTTTTTTTATGGGAGAAGTGTACTTAGATAATTAATTAACCAGTAAATTCTTGCTTTGGATCTAGGTAAGGCAAACAAAAATTACAAATAGGAAAAAAATCCCATGATTGCACAGTTTAGCAGTCTATTTTCCCTAATACAGTAACGGAAAGTAGATCGAAACAGAACAAATGTCTCCACATCAACAATACAGAATAGTGTCACGCTAAAACAATATTGACGCAGAGAGTATAGATGCTGGAAAATAGAAAGGTAAGCATGCATACACCTAATTGACAGAATGATTGAACAGTTCATTCATAAAGCATCTCAGGAAAAATAAGACAATAGCAATATGAAGAAGTTCCCATATGCCTTACAAGAGTAAATGGACAAAGAATTTTTCCAAGAGGACAAAGAGAAGAAACAAACAATAAATGATTTTATGCAAAGAAAAAAATGCAATATTCGCAGAATTATGACTCTGCCAGAACGTCATTTGATGAACCACTGTTCAAGTAGGCCAAAGGTCCAAAAAGGTTAATTATACTGAGCTTGACCATCAAAACATCATCATTGCATTGTCAGAATTGGGAACAATTTTTTCTTGCAGAAATCATAAAATAAGCCTAGCTGTCATTTAGTGAAACAACCTAACTGTTTGGTTTTAAAGCAAGGTAAGTATCAAACACACAAACAAAACTTTAGCCAGAAGAACTTACTCTACTCTTGTGCTTCAAAAAAAATCTTACTCTACTCTTGCCTCTTGGGTATGTATTAAAAACACTCCCTTGATCAATGCATTGCCAAAATTGAGAATGTCGTACCAAACATAAAATCAAATTTCAATCAGTGCTTGCAGGACTTGAAAAGATCCTTTTTTGAAGGTGAGCTCAACTAGTAAAATTAAATAAAGGAGACTAAGCAAATTATATGCCTCAACACAACAGTAGAACAAATAGAAATGGAAACAGGACACTTCAAGTACATTTTAAGCCCTCTATAATACCCTCAGGTGAAACTTAAATTCATTGTATGGATATCAGAAAAGCAGGATGATTCTACTCGCATATGACAGTTTTGCTGTGTCCCAAATTTCAAGCACGTTCACTGTCAAGGTCCCGAAAATATGTTCACTTATGAGACATCAACTAAAAGCATCCATAGTGCTGAAAAGCAAACAGCATTTAAACATGGGAATTTTACAGCATCCAAACAGTAAAATACTGCAAAAATGGCTACATTTCATTTTTTGATGCAACAGAAAATATGCAAAGCCCAAAATGGAGAGCAGCAGACACTATCAACTCTCGCTACAATTTCTGATATAAATGAGAAAAAAAGAGATAAAAAACTAGCCAACAAGAAATTCACGGAGTGCTAAAAGACCTAAATATTGTTTGCAGTCCCAACAATCTTTCAAAGGTGTATCATCATCAGCGACAAGTCACGGTGTTGCGCTACTGTTTGCACCTTCTCGCCAGAAAAGCAATGAGAGAATAAAGCGAACACAGATAGAAAGCAGAAAAAAAAAGATTAGTGGGGAACGTAAACAGAACGAAGAAAGCACAAAGAAACATGTGCAGAAGCGCAAGGACACACATACACCAGGTGAGGTGAAATAAAATAAGCAATTCCATAAACATCACGCACAAGCACAACAGCATTGCACAGACAAGACAAGAACTCGATTCGATTCGACAGTACACATCGAATTCCATTTCGACGGGAATGGTCGGTTCATGGCGATCTGATGTGGGGAGCGGCCGTACCTCTCGTTGCCGGTGAGGCGCGCGCCGAGGAAGAAGGCAACGGAGAGCAGCCACGAGTCGGAGTGGACGGCGACGAGCGCGAGCCAGTCGCGGCGGTGCATCCCGTCCCTGGCGAAGTTGATCCCGAGCGCCGGCTCAGGCATCTCCGGCGGCACCTCTTCCGCTGGCAGCGCCACGTCCCAGCTCCCGTTCGGGTGCCCGTACAGGCACAGATTCTCCTTCTCTGCGCGCCAACCAAGAAACCACCACCAAGAACCGAATCAAACCCCCACCCCACCAAAAGAAGAAACACCACCAAGAAACCAACAGCAGTTCCCTCATCAGATCCGATCCGATCTTACCTGGGTCGCAGAACCCGTAGAACTCGTCCACATCTGCGAGGAGCCAGGGAAACCATGAGGGGTGAGACGTCTCCGTGTCAGATCCAGACGAGAGGCAAGCGACAGAGAGAGGGGTCTGCGGCTCTGCGCTTACCGGTGGTGAGGGCGCGGACGAGGGCGGCGCGGCGGGCGGAGAAGTCCTTGAAGATGTCCTCGACGGTGCGGGGCGCGGGGGAGACGGGGGCGCCGGCCATCTCCATCGGCGGCAGCGGCGGCGGCGGCGCGGTGGACGGTGTAGTCAGCGGTGTCGGCGCCTCCGATGGGAGAGGAGTTCAGGTCGGTCGGGGCTCTGACACCGGCCTGTATTTAAGGTAGGGTCGCGGTCCACGGGTGCGTGAAACCGTGGACCGGCAGTAGGGGAGCTGCGCGGGGCCCGCAAGTCGGTGACTCGGTTCTCCGGGACTCGTCGAGGGGAGGGTCTAGAGAAGATCTGCAGGGGCTACTTGGTGGGACCAGGTTGGGCTGACCTGGCGGCTGGTTTGGATGGCCGTAGGGACAAGATCTTCTGCGACGGTTGATCTCTCTCTCTTGGCTGACCGTGAGTCCGTGATTGTGATTCGCGAGTTGTGAGTTGTAACTCGGAGGAAGAGAGGGGCTAAAAATATGTAGCAGTTCTTATTTAAAAAAACCTTTCGTAAATTTAAGATGTTTTAGAAAGAGTGTAATCCGGGCCGTTCCTAGGTAGTCCATAATATTTTAGATACCTCAATTTTATTTAAGGTATTTTCTGGTATTTTCACAGTCAAAGCCTAATGCATATTGATAATATGTGCGAACACTTTCATATAATCAACATCCTATAATAGTGCTGTACGAACAAGGCTATATGTGCTAAATTTCTCTTGCAAGTTGCAAACGACATATAACTTAAAGCCTCACATGAAACTCGAGAAATTTACATATAGCTTTATGAAATGAATTGTTTTCTATAAAATTCATGCCTTCTAAATATGCCCTAAAGAGTATGAAACTACATAAAAAACCATTTTATGGGATTTATCAGTTAGCCAAGACATATAACTAAGCAATCATCAACCGACACTGAAAGCCCAAAACACCAAGCTTTAACAAAAAATTCTTCATATCCTTCAACTCAGAAGGAACCTTCTATTAGCCACCAAACACAACCAACTAGTCACTATAGGCACTGGAAATCTAAATTACCAATTTTGAATCAAATGTTTTCTTCGTATACTTGAGCCAAGGAATTCAAATATCAATTGTCAAATTCTCTCTCAGCATAATTAACAGGTAATAAGATGTAGGCGAGTTGCGTCAAGCATTCGTTCATTTAGTCTATTATGACATGCCAAATGCAGGTATTTCCAAAATGGCGAGCTGTCGAGTTGGGAACTTGAATGGCTTGGACAAATTCACAGTACTATTGCTAATGGTCTAATTCTATGTTCTTACTAGTGGCTACTTGGGAATTGACAATATAGACTCATATCCTTATATATTTTAGCTTGTGCATCTAACTATGAGTCTACATAGACTATATATAATATATATATACATGGGATGGGCCCCTTGCTATTATGGGCCATAGGCGATCGTCCTTACTACCCATGCCCTTGGACCAGCCCTGAGTATAGTCAAACTTTCTTTTCCTTTAATTACTAATATGTAAAAAATTATTTAGATTGGGCATCATTAGATTAATCAGGAAAATTGTTTTCATAATATAATTATTTTATATTTGTTATGAACACACACTATTATATAGAAATATACATCACAATTAGTTCTTTTTATCATCACAGTTGATTCTAGTGGCGATACAAAGTCATTAGACAGTGATGAGGTGGCATTACCATAGTCAGTTTTCGCCCGATTGTGATAAAGGCTTCATCACAATCGGTTCTAGCTCAGAACCGATTGTGATGAGGTGTTTTGAGCAAAAACCGATTGTGATGAGCTGCTCAAGCATGTCAACATGATAGACACATGAACCAGTGTATAACTCAGAGGCAGAGCTATTCACAAAAATAAAAAAACCTTCACAAATTACACGAGATGCACGGCCCGTGACTCTCTATATCTACAACCTTTCTCCTTGGTTGTGTATGAAACGAAAGTACATTATGATGTCGCTGCTTATCCAAGGGCCGAAACAATCTGGCAATGATATTCATGTATACCTACAACCTTTGGTGGAAGATCTTGTGACACTGTGGAACGAAGGTGTATAGGTATGGAATGAGTACAAACGAGAGTACGTCACTCTACGTGCATTGTTATTCTGCACCATCAGTGATTTACCTGCCCTTGGTAACCTATCCGGTCATACTATAAAAGGAGCCAAAGTATGCCCCCAGTGCCTCGATGAAACCGCTAGTGTGTGGCTTAACAACTAGAGGAAAACAGTGTACATGTGTCACTGTAGGTTCCTTCGTAGGAATCATTGATAGCATCTAGGCCCCCTCAATTTTTATCATGTTTTGTTGAACAATTTTGGTGTTGATGACCGAGTTAATAATTCCTCTTGCTATGAAGAAAGTTTGCTGAAATCATAAATGAAGCTAATTGGACAAACAAGATTAAGGTATTTGATTACTAGTTTATGACTTGGGAGTTGATTCAAGTCAAATAGCTAGGATTTTTTTTGGTTGTACTATCAAGAGGGACTTTGCACAAGTTAGTAACTTGGTTCATTAGGATAAGACAAAACTAGAATGTTTGGAGTTAAATCATTTAGTCCTTCTGGTCCTTGAACCAAAATCTCTATATACAACAAATCCAAACCTAGTGACAGACCATAGTTTAGTTGATCATTTTCTTTCTGTCACAAAAATAGTTGAAGCCTTCATCTCAAATAAAGTAAGTTCAGTTTGATAGTAAAATGCACTTGTGTCAAATTATTGACCAAATTCTATTCATTTCAATGGACCAAACCTCATATTCTTATATACTTAAGTCCGTAGTGAAATGTCCTTGAAAAACTTTCAGCTATCAAGTTTTGCCCATCTATGACGGACCAAATTTTTTGATCCGGCATACATATGCTTTCAGCTGATCCAAAATTTCTCTTTTGCCCATCTATGACGGACCAAATTTTTTGATCCGCCATACACATGCATTTTGTCAAAAGCAAATCTCTCAGTTGTCTATCTATGACGGACCAAATTTTTTGGTCCGGTATAAATGCATAAATGGCCATCTTTTCTGATAGACAGAAACCTGACATTCATTCGTTGAATATATGATCAGGATTTATCATCTATGATGGTTTAAATATTGCTAATTCAAAATTCAGTACATGGAAAAATCAAATCTTCAAATTAAACACCTTTTATATCAAAAATGATCCTTAGCTGCTGATCTTAGTCATTTTCCCATGCATGACGGACCAAATTTTTTGGTTCGCCATACATGTAAGCTTTTTACTTCTCTGACGAACCAAACCTACTGGTTTCCCATGCATGACGGACCAAATTTTTGGTCCGCCATAAATAAGTGGATTTGGTCCGTGATACACATGATCAGTATCACTAAGGTAAACCTTTTAGTCCGTTGTAAACGTGTTTTAGCTCAAATTTGACACTCTGACACGTGCAACGGTCACTGTGGTAGGTACAACGGCTCTTTTTGTAAGAATTGGCTATATAAGCATTGCCTGAGCTATCTACCACATAACTTTATGAACTCCTTGACATTTTTGCATTCAAAGCTCTCTCATTCACCACAAGGAGTCTGTGCTTCATTCTGAAACTCAAAAACCTCAATTCTTCCTAAAGTGCTTTAGCTCCAAGCAAGTGTCTAGTGCTGTAGTTTGCGAGTGAACCAAGAGACAGAACTTACGCAAGTTTATTACTCTTGGATCTCTGTGATCCTAGATAGCTTGGAGGAGGTGAAAAGTGCGACCTGTCCAAAGAAGATTGTGAAATGCCACTTTTGTTTGTGAAGGGTTTGTAGCTCACCTCACTGGAGTGGTGAAAGAGCTACCCGGGTGAGAACCATAGCTACTGCGGCTAGCTGTGGTGAAGAAATACTTCGTGAGAAGTGTTTCAACGTGGAGTAGGAGGAGTGCTCTGAACCACGGGATAAATATTTGTCTCATTCTGTTCTTTACTTTATATTGAATTGCTTTCGCTGCTATTTCAGTTTGCTGTTATCTTTGTTTCACTCTGACATTAACTCAGTTGCTCACATAGAATAGTTAACTGTAAACAAGAATTAAAATTTGAAGAGTTGCCTATTCACCCCCCCTCTAGGCCAACTCGTTCCTTCAATCATCCGTACCGCAATATGAAGAAACAATTCGACGGGACAAAGGAGGACAGTTTAGCTCCAAGGCCTCTTTGTGGGGAAGAGTTTTATGATATAGTTAAGGATCTTAATATTGTACTTAGAAAGGAGAGTACTGATAATACATCGAGGTCCCATACTGAGAAGAGCACGTGAAAGAAAAGATCCATATTTTAAGACTTGCCCTATTGGAATGACTTAGAAGTTCGACACTGCATCGATATTATGCATGTAGAGAAGAATGTATATGACAGCGTGCTTGGTCTTTTACTGAATATTCCTAGCAAAACAAAGGATGGACTGAAGGCACGAAGGGACGTATGAGTGGGATTCCCTATTATGTAAGCCCTCTCTGCTATATAAAGGGAGGCGGGGAACCATCAACAGAACCGAAGATATGAAAATCGTTGGCGCGCGGTAGGGGCTGCGCTAGGATCAATCGAGCTACATCCTCAAGACTCTGAGAAAGGCCAACTTTACCTTCCCCCAGCTTGCTACACTCTATCTAAGAAAGAGAAAACAGACCTCTGCAAGTACTTGTATGGTATTAAAGTTTCATTCGGTTACTCTGCAAACATCAAGAAACTGGTATCGATGAAAGATTTGAAGTTAACTAGCATAAAGTCTCATGATTGTCATGTGATTATGACACAAATGCTACTTATTGCAATTAGAGGTATTTTAACTGACAAGGTCCGAGAGGCAATCATGAGGTTGTGTTTCTTCTTTAACGCAATTTCATAGAAGGTCATCGATCTGTTGGACTTTATGATACCGATCTCAACGCGAAAAGATCCTTCGGGTTGCCTCGCATAGATGGTAGATTCAGGAACTCACGAACTCTGAGTTTTTGGATGCCTACTCCGGGAGGCAACCGAAGGATAGCAAAATGGGCGGTCGAGCTCGGGGCCTTTGAAATCTCCTTGAGTATGACAGCGATAAAATCCCAAATACTTGAGCTTCACCGCCGAATGGGACAGATTGCAAACTCAATGACTCTTGAAGAATTGGAGTCTTGGACAATGTATTTCGACGGCTCTCTCATGCTCAGCAGCGAGGGCGGTGTGGTCCTCATCTCTCCACGGTGGCGCTGAAATCGTCCTCGATTCACTTGACATCAAACAATGCTTGCCGAGTATGAGGCACTCATCCACAGGCCGCATTGCGATATCCCTCGGTGTCCGTGGCTAACTATTAAGGCGACTCCATCTTTGGTGATTAATCAAGTTCAAAAAGAGTGGTCATGCGTCGAAGACAACATGGCAGCCTATTGCCAGGAGGTACGGAAGCTGGAAGGCAAGTTCGACGGGTTGGAGCTCATTCACGTGCTCCGACGCGACAACGAAGCAGCGGATGCTGGCAAGGCTGGGCTCCACTCGGGCAACAGTACCAGCTGGTGTGTTTGTCGAAGAGCTCCATAAGCCTTCAATAAGCCCAAAGCAGGAACAAGGCAAATCGGAAGAAATACCCATTGAAGAAGAGGTCCTAGCCATCAACGCAGATTGGACAGCCCCTTTTCTCAATTACTTGATGAAGGACGAGCTTCCAGAAGATCGAATAGAGGCAGAACGCATCTCACGGCGCAGCAAGAGCTACGTGATAGTAGGCAAAGAATTGTTCTGAAAAAGTGCCTACGGGGTTCTAAGGCGATGCATATCAGAACAAGAAGGAAGGAACCTACTCAGAGAAATCTACTCAGGAATCTGTGGGCATCACTGCGGCATCAAGTACCCTGGTGGGCAAGGCATATCGACAAGGCTTCTTACGGCGATTCTTTATGCGGATCGGAAGACATCGTCGAGAACACATGAAGGATGCGATTTTTACTGCCAAGTACGTGCAGCTCAAAAAGTGCAGACAATTCCGATCACTTGGCCGTTCATGATGCAGGGGCTCGACATGGTCGACCCATTGAAGAAACTCAAGGCGGTTTCACTCACCTCTTTGTTGCCGTCGACAAATTCACCAAGTGGATAGAAGCAAAACCGGTAGCTACAATCATAGCCGCCAAGGCCAAAGAGTTTTTTCAAGAGATCGTCGTAAGATTCGGCGTACCAAACAGAATCATCACAGACAATGGCACCCAATTCGAGAGAAGAATTTCAAGATCGGTGTGGCATTTGGGTATCAAAGTTTGCTTTGCCTCGTGGCTCATCCAAGAGCAATGGTCGGAGTAGAAAGGGCAAATGGCATGGTGCTGCAGGGCTTAAAGGCACGCATCTTTGACCGACTCAAACCATATGCCACCCAATGGGTAAAAGAATTACCTTGGTACTATAGGGTGAAACCACAGCCAGAACAGCAAGGCGATCACCTTTTTCTTGGTCTCGGCTCAGGCGATTCGCCCGCGAGTGACCTTGGTCCCCTCGGTCGAAATTTCAAAAAGAGTCGGAAAAAAAATAGAATGGAAGACATCGATCGATTGGAGGCAAGAAATCGCTAGCGGTCGGTCGGCCAAATACCTTGAACCTCGCTAGCTATCATGACAAAGCGTCCAAAACGAAAGCGTTCTCCAAGGGTGATTTGGTCCTAATAAAGAACCAGAAGCACGAGCACAAATTATCTCCGAGTTGGGAAGGACCCTACATCGTCGACGAAGTGACACGTCCAGGAGCCTACAGGCTCAAGCGAGAAGACGGCGCCATCATCAGCAACTCATGGAACATAGAGCAGCTACGTCGTTTTTACTCTTAAAATGTTCTGGGGGTGTTAAATTCTTTCCTAGACTTGCTACTCAATTGTTACTCAATTAAGCAGTAAGTCGGGGGCTACACCTAATAGTGTTGCGCATGCGCAACTCAACTGGAAGGTTATTTGTTTAAAGGAATGCCATATGTCAGAATCTTTATTCAATTGACTTGCTACTCAATTGCTTCTCAATTAAGCAGTAAGTCGGGGGCTACACCTAATAGTGTTGCACATGTGCAACCCCGCTTGCATATCAGTTCGTACCGTTTCTCTTTTCAACTAAATCCGAGTGCTCTATACCCTCGATTGTGAAACTTCGGACGAAAAAAGTCTAGTTACCTAAAGGCATGCCCGAGGGAAAAGGCCAAAGCGCCAACTCGCGATGCTCGGGGGCTACACTAATCGCACGAAGTGCTTAAACATAAAGGAGGGTGAAAGCCACTCAGGAAAAGTCGAAAAGATTCAAGCGAAGAAAGGAAATAATTGCGACTAAAACATTCTTACAAAAGGTCGGGCATCGTTCAAAGGCCATAGAAGACATATACAACAAAAGCATTGTCTAAGCAGCAAAAGCACTACTTTCCCTATGGAGATAAAAGAAAAACAACTACTCTGGCGACAGCGAATATGTGAGGGCATCCACAGCTCTGATAAGCCTAGGAACGACCTCGATCGAGGCGTCAACAGCAGCGATGTCGAACAGCGACCTCTGCTCCTGACCTCGCCATGGCGAGGTCAAACTCGGCCCAAAGCTCGGCATGTTCATCCTCAGACTCCACGGCGGCGTCATCCCCAAGGCCGTGGAACAGATTCTCAATCCACGGCGCTACCGGCGGACCCGGGGACTCTGGAGGGAGAGACAAAGGAGAAAGATCCTCGGAAGAAGAGGAGGAATCCATGAAGAAGAATGCAACCTGCAAAAAAGATGAACGATCAGCTGGTGGTCGCAATTCCACAAGAGCAAAATCAAGCGAAGAAGAAGGCTAACAGACGAGTGTTTTAAAGAAACAAGAAGAAGCTCCTGAGGAAATAAGGAAAGGCGAACCGGCGGAGAAGGGTAATGCGCTGCAAATCGCCAAGGTCGAGGCTAAGTACACTCTTATAAGGAGCAACGTCTGTCCTCGGTGAGAGACTCGCTTCGGCTCAAGATGACGCCTGGCATGGAGGCGGGAACGATTCACCTTCCAGGTGCGCCGAACGTAACGTCGCACATTTCTCGAAGAGTGTCAGATGCCATGATGATCAAAGACTCCAGAAAACGGGCCAGAACGCCAGATATGCCTCCTAAGCGGGCCAAGAGTTAGCAAAGCACCTCAAGGTAGCAGCTAAGTGATCCCGCAAAACAAATTCAAGCCCAGGGGAGACTTTTTTCAGCAATTAGGGTAATTAACCCAAAAGTACAGCAAAAAACGCAGAATGAGTTCAGTACAAGCAGAAGGTTATGTGGGACCCAGGTCCAGATTCTTGACCAAAACAGAAGCAGTATCCTTGACTTCATCCATGAGGGCGAACGCTTGATCGTCATCAACAGTGCGGGCAAATCCCTCCTTGACAGCCTTGAGCTCTACCCGCGGATACAAGGACTTCGTGATCGCCAACACAGGCGGCGCTTCATGTCATAATGTCCTCCAAGTCGTGATCGGCTTCTTGGGGCTTCTTCGGCTGAATTGTGATGTCAGCGTCATATGGGACACCACTGGTGCCGGCTTCATCAGGACCCAGGATTCGCAGCATCCTTTCAGAACCCAATTGAAGACGGTCGACTCTCGCTTCAGTACTTTTGATCTTATCATCAAGAGCCCGGTACTGAGCTTGCGAGTTGACCCGATGCACTGCAGGATACCAGTCGGATAATTATGAAACTGTAAAAAAGAAGGACAACAAGATAGAAGATAAGACCGAAAAGTGCACCTTCCAAATCTCTTGTCAGAATGGCTACTTGTTTTTTGGCATCCTCTTCGGCCTTCTTCAGTGTTTCATTCTAAGAGAGAGATGATTCGAGCTTCTCCCGGAAGTCTAACAAGAAAGAAATGAAGACCAGAGCGTCAAAATACGAAGAATAAAATCAAGGCTCAAAGCACTCGAGCGAAAGGATCACCGTCAGAAAGATTGGTTAAATTCAATTTCTCTGCCTCGAGGGACTGGATGCGACTTCGAAGCCCTTCGAGTTCCTCTCGATTCTCCACACGAGTGCTCGTGAGCTCCGCTTCAAACTCAGTGCGGATCTGCTCAACTTCCTCAGCATAATCCTTCCTCATCTTCATCCTCGGAAATAATTTTTGGAGAAGGAAGTTCCGGTCTTTGGCGAAAGATGACAAGCGCTGGAGATGGTAAAATAATGTCAAGCTCCAAGGAAAAAAGAGGATTTTCGAAGAAAATGCGGTGGGGATAGTTTACCTTGCCAAGGCGCCAACACTTTCATGCGGCGTCAAGAATGACTCCCAATTCGACCCTCGATCTCGCCATCAAAAGGACAGTCACCTTCGTCATCGATGTACGCCGCATAGGAGATTTCGGGCGGCGGTGGAAAATTCGGCAGCGGTGGTATTGGCGAGTGGCGAGGTTTCGAGCAACAAGCGATGGCGTCAGCGGCGACAGCGGCATGGGCGATCGACTCAAGAAAAAAGCGGTAAAGTCATTCGGCTCGGCGACACTCGTCGCCCGAAACCCTCGGTTGTTGGAAACACCGCCCGATTAGTTCGGAGGCGCCGGGGAGCGGAGAGCACAACATCGATCGGCGCCTCGGCCCTACCGCGTCGGCGCTACTACCATGACAATTTCTGAAGGCTCGAGGCGACATCTCATGAAGAACTTCATCAGCAGGATCCTCTGAGAAAAAGCGATCAAGACATGACCCGGGGAGTGAGGAAAAACCAACAAGGAAATCCAACCTGTTGGATCTTGTTATCTTGCACTTCAAACCCCTCCGAGTGGAAGGACCGCCAGCAGGAGTCCCCGCGGGTGCACCTTGCGTGGCTAGCAAGGGAGCTCTAGTCGGGCGCGCGGGCGAAAGCACATTTTTTGCTGAAGGTGGAGCCGAGGGTTTAAACACCTCAGGTCCCATTGGCTGGCTCGAAGAAGAAGAAGAAGAAGAAGCTGAGGAAGGAGGTCGTACGACCGTGGGGTCCCGAATCTTCGGACCTCCAGTTGGGAGTGCACCTTTATCCGAATGCTTCCGCTTGTCCTTACGAACAATCGGGGCTTTTCCCTTCCTGGCTGGATCATCGCTGGGCATGTTTGTCTTGCTTCGCTTTGCGCTTGGCGCGGCAGAAGGAGCACTGGCAGGGAAGTTCCGTTTATCACTCTTATGCACAGGAAATTCGGGTAATGGTGCATCGGAAAAGAAGGCCTCACGTCCCTGCAAATGTGAAAGCACATCCACATCAAGATTGAGATAAAAGTTAGAAGAATCACTATCGGAAGCGATGGCGTCCCTTCTAGGGCGCTAGGTTCACCGTGAAAGGCCTTGGGCTTTTGGGAACAGAGATTTTCTCGTTCGGGGCAAAAAAATCAGAGGCACGGCTAAAAAATGCCGCTGAAGTAATTTCCTCCGAAACCTCCCTCGTAGGATCATTGCGGCCTTCATACTCATATCCAAGATGAACTCGGTCCTTGAGAGAAGTGAATCCGTGGTACAAAATTAGTAACGATGGCCATGCGGTGAGCCCCTCTCCTTCAACTCGATGTCAGCCCCATAAGATCAATTACTTGGTCTATCCCATCATCTTTGGGGGCGATGTCGGTCGAGAGAGGGCTTGGGTGGCCTCCGGTGAAAGCGGGCAATGGAGGATTGGGATTGGCACAATAGAACCACTCTTGGTGCCAGCCCTTATTCGAAGTCTTCAAAGGAATGGTAAAGTAAGATTTTTTCATACCTTCCCTTAGCTGGAATCCGGCACCTCCAACCACTTTGGGGGAGTTCTTCTTTGGGGAAGGGTTTAAAAAAAGAAAAGGTGGCGAAAGAGATTGAAGTGAGGCGGGCCGCCAAGGAAGGCTTAAAAAGATTGTGGCGGCAATTTGGAGAATGGAATTGGGGTTGAGGTGAATTATTTGATCTGTAGAATTTAAGAATCTGGCGTGAAAGGGAGATCTTTGGAAGGCCAAGCCCCACGTGAAAAGACTCAAAAACAACCACCTCTTGACCACGAGGGTGAGGCGGGAATTCACTGCTTGTGGGCGAGCAGCGAGCATCACCAATGGCGGAAAAACACCAATGCCGACCAAGTCCTCCAACTGCTCCTCCGTCGTTACTGAGGTAGCCCAATCCTTGGTCGATGCGGACAGGCGACCGGTTGCGGGAGAAGGAGACGACATCCTTGATCAAAGAAGCCTTGCGATCGTGCGAGATTAGGGGTTAACCCTAGCGGCGGTGGTCGCGAGGAAAAAGATTGGAGGACGAAGGGGCGAAAAGAAATAGTGCAAAGACACTTCGTTTTACTCTATATTCTTTGAAGCGGTGCCAATTTTAGCCTCGGCGAAATCGCATCACTCTTCCCATACCACAAGCGCCCTAAGGGAGCACTTGAGGTGGGTGCTAACACACATGTAGTGCACTGCTGCTAAGGGCCCAACAAAGTAAATTGGGAAAAGTCGCTAAGATGGGCCAAAAGCGAAAAACCAGCGATACGGGATCATGGGTACCTCCCAAGGAAAAACATCCTCTTATGGTATGCCTCATGATAGGTCACGAGTGATGGCGTTCGAAGCGAAGCCATATACCATAAAGATGACTTTAAGAACAGATACCTATAAGGTGTGAAGCTCGTACGACTTTAAATAGGTCGGCGACGGACGCCAGATGGGCAAGATAAAATGCACTCAGTAAAAAGGCCAAGGGTTATGCGCTTGGATGCGCCAAAACCACTTTGGTAATGCGGATGTGCAGAGGATCTTACTAAATGTAGCGGCACGATAAACTAGAGCGAAGACATTTCGGAATAACTATATCAAGAATTTATGAGTTCTTCGTGACCTCCACGCCTAGCGACAAGCACTCGGGAAGACTTGACCGCAAGAAGGCACTTTCGGACAAAAGCACTCGGGGAGCTCTTTGGTGGATATATGCCCTAGGGGCCCATAAAAGCGAACTGCGAGGCCCAACCAAGCGATACCTAAGGA
This sequence comes from Guadua angustifolia, assembly GCA_036346375.1. Classification (NCBI taxonomy): domain Eukaryota; kingdom Viridiplantae; phylum Streptophyta; class Magnoliopsida; order Poales; family Poaceae; genus Guadua; species Guadua angustifolia. Next base: position 33,230,546 of record CM070512.1, on the reverse strand, counting down.
CTCTATGTCGTAATCAACTAGAGATGTATTTTCCACTATCATTTTTTAATATCATGGTTCATCTCATTGTTCACCTTGTGAATGAGATAAATATTTGTGGCCTTGTATTCCTGCATCAGATGTACCCGTTCGAAAGGTACATGGGTGTTCTAAAGAAATATGTACGTAATTGATCTTGGCTGGAAGGCTCCATTGTAGAAGGTTATGCAATTGAGGAGGTTATTGAGTTCTGCGTCGATTACATGGACGAGACTGAACCGATAGGAGTGCCTGTATCTCGCCATGAGGGCAGGCTAGCTGGAAAAGGTGTAATAGGAAAGAAATCTATAAATTCTTGCAATTATGTTTTGTTCGAACAGGCCCATTTCACAGTCTTGCAATAGTCAGTTGAGGTGTACCCGTATATGGACATACACAAGGATAAGCTGCGAAGGGAAAACTTTGGACGATCAGAGGTTTTAGATAACAAAAGAGTACAATCGTTTGTTCAATTAGTGGTTCAGAGAGCACATGTTTGGTGAAGACACGAGTGTTACGTTGAGGTGGTTGGCAAAAGGGCCTTCAGGTACAATCGTGATATGGCAAGGATACGACATAAATGGATATACATTTTACACGAGATCTCAGGATAGCAAAAGCACTTACCAAAACAGCGGTGTCCGTATAGATGCCTATGACAATACAGGCAATATAGATGCCTATGACAATATAGAAGAGTGGCTACTACGGGTTCATAGAGGAGATTTGGGAGCTCGACTACTGCATTTTCAAGATCCCAGTGTTTCGATGTTGTTGGGTCCAACTCCCAAAGGGTGTCAAGGTGGACAAGTATGGCTTCACTACTATGGACATCGAACATGTCGGATACAGAGACGAACCATTCATACTTGCGAAGCAAGTAGCACAAGTCTTCTATGTAATCGACCTAGCAGATAAGAAGCACCACGTAATTCTTTAAGGAAAAAGAAAAATCGTCGGAGTTGATAATATCGTGGATGAGGATCAATAACAAGCCAAGTCACCAGCAAGGTAGTGTCTGATGCATGTGCAAGAAATAGATAGTGCACATATTTGGGAAGGAAAGTTGCCCGGTAAACATGAGCCAGAATGACAGGCTGGTAGCAAATGAAGATGCTATATTTAAAAATTGAAGCTCATTGACTTGTTTGAATGTCATGGTAGGATGGGTAGTACACTGTTACTGTCTTTTATCACTTGTTTGAATGTCATGATAGGATGGATACGACTGCCTTTTGGGTGTTTGGACCTGGCAGTTAGAATGGAGCTAAGAATTTCTATGATAAAATATTGCAACCATTTGATTCATGTCAAATATAATGCTTCGTGGGTCTTATTCCAATCATACATGAATTTTGAATTTCTAGTCGTAAGACCTTAACTGCCTCATTCTTTTATTATTAATGTTGGTATATTTATGTTGACTAGTAAAATGGTGATCATACTATAGGATGATCACAAAAGTTACTATCAAAGTCTTAGGCCCTATTTATTTAGGCTTAGATTTTTTGGCTTATAGGTTAAAGTCAGCTTTTTGGTTTAAACAGCTCAAAAGCTAATGGCTTTTGTACGTGATAGAGGTGGGTAATTTTATCTAACTTTAATGTTATTAGTCTAAAACCAACCATCAATAAGCCAAAAAAAGTGTCTCTTCAGTGACTTTTGGCTTTTAGTTATATGGAGGCTTATGACTTTTGAAAAGCCTAGATAAAAAACTACTCATTTGTTTAGGTTTTAGCTTTTTAGCTTTTAAGCCAGAAAAAAGCTCAAACAAACAGGGCCTTAGATAATTACACTATGGTGTTAGATTTTCCTGAAGATAATAGAACAATAGAACATTCTTATTTTTTCTGTTTTTTATGTCCTCAATGTGTCTTTAACTAGTGTTGATATTAGTAACTTGTAGCATCTATATTCTTCCTTTTAAATAACAGCTGCATATTTGAAACTTTTGGAGTGCTTACAGTCCATTCCACTAATGCTAAAAACTCAAAGCTGTAAGTTCCTTAAGTCAGTATTATTATGCCCCAATTGTTTGGTGATTTTCTTCAACAATGCCATGAAAATACTGCAATCAGGTCCAAATAATTCAGCTATCAAAAGTATGGGCTGAGGATAATGTCGTTGTCACTGTTTGTACGTGGAAAATGCCAAATTCTAACTAATATACATCTTTGTGGTATAACATTCTTACAAATAGTATAATTGAATTAGAATTTGTTATTTTCTGTCTACCTGTGGAATTGTATTCTTCAGATGCTTTCTCTAAATTAGTACAGCTGAAGAAACTTTCTATAAGGGTGTTGACAACTTACACAAGTCGATTATTGTAATCGACTACTCGCTCCCTATGAATCCATTATATTAGTGTTAATAGTCCTTGTGCTTCATGTGGGCATAGCTAGATATTAATCAAATATCACTGACAATATACATATATATATACATACACACACACACACACACACACACACACATATATATATATACATACATACATATATATACACACACACATATACACACACACACAAGGAAGAGGCCATACAATAATCTTCATTGGAGTAAATCGTATCTGCAAAGTGATTGCAATGATCATGAGTTGACTCTGCGCTTCCGTAAATACAGAGAACACAAGTAAGCACGACCCGAAAAACCTAAAATTGCTTCGGCCAAAACATAATGCATAATGCAAGCCAACATTACAATACATAATGCATAATGCCCCAATTGTTTGGTGATTTTCTTCAACAATTGTTTGGTCATTTGGAGGAGGCATGTAGTAGTTGCAAAATGTCCGTTTTGTATTGTGTTTGTATTGTATGTGGTGATTAGCTTAACCTATGTATAAATATACACTAGCTCGGTGCCATATAAAATGTTAAGTCCTTAAGATAAACTTTTCAGAAAAACCTGTGCTAGTGGTACAAAAACTCTGCTGTCAAAAACTCAAAATGCAATCAATGCACTTGTATAATGCCTTGATTGATTGGTTAGTTATGAACTTATGATTTCTAACCCATATTCTGGAAAAATATTCTTTCAAGTCGATTAATCAGTTATGAACTTATGATTCTTTCCATCTCACTTATGATTTCTAACCCACATCAATATTTCATGTGGAAATGTAGTTCTTATGGAGCCCAATCCCGAGGCTATAATGGAGGAGACTTCTAACTCGAGCCCGAGTCGGTATCTTAACATTGAGCCAGTCACCAAAGTTGTCGAGGTCTCCACCGCTGCTGCAGATGATGCTCCTGTTGCAAGACGTCGAGGCCGAGGAAAAACTAAGAAGCCTGAAGGCTGGTATACCATCTCGGAGGTCTTAGATGCTGGGACCCCTGTTGCACCACCGAAATCAGCAGTAAAATATAGGTCAACATGGGGGTACATCGGGGGTATTTCGATATTTGACACCCAATTCGCATGCCTTTCGGGCTCTGTGTATGACATGTGGGTCCATCTGAGTCAATGACAGTGGGCCAGGGTGTCAAATATTGAAAAATTCATTTTTAAAGGGTGTCAAATTTCAAAATCTCTCGGGTACATCGTAAAGGATGAAGTGCGAATCACTTATTTGGATTAGCATAAAGTGCCCCGCGCCACCAAAGAGGATCTATGGACAGAGCTCAAAGAAACTTTTGAATTCTCTGAAGAAGCCCAAGAACTCATGTGTAACACCCCGGCGCCAAACGCACCGCAAATGCTACCAAAAGACTCTAATTGACGCTTACAACACTTCGGAACCACTCTTGCTCAGAGTGTTCCCAACAAGATCCAAGAAATAAGAACTCGACAAGAAGTTCAATTGACCTAAGGACTCAACGAACGAGTCACTAAACCTTTTACCTCTAATAAAAAGGTTGAAACCGACCTTGAAACTCTCTAAACTAGCTTAAAACTAAGTCACCGAAATTTAGAAAATTTCGGCATGACCTCCCTAGACAGAGGGACATCCACTCAGCAGACAGAAAACACTTGCAGTTATAATATCATTCTAGCAGTTCCTTAGTTAATCAATCACACATCCAACAAAATTTTAATAACTACACCACGACGAACGATATATTACAACCATAAACAATACAACCAGGCTTTACAAATCGATTAAATGGTTTGATGCAAACGTGATTGTGCTACTACTCCCCCTTGCATGCCGGTTTCAATGTACCTGCAACAACACAACCAACAAGCGTGAGCCGATGACTCAGCAAAGTACATGGAAGCAACAATTCCAATTTAACAAATGTAAAATAAGAGCTTGACCATAAAAGCAAGGAAGACAAATGGAGCAACATCCGATCAATACGCAATTATACCCATTTAAAGCAATAACTTGACTATACAAGAAAATTACCGCAATTAAACCATCAACTTGATAATTAACCCATTCAACGCCAAAGAAGCATTACTTAACTCTAAGTCACAATGTCTCCCGACTCAACCACCCCTTGTTGCAACTCAAATCATTTTCATCTATTGTATTTGAATTTATAACTCGACTTTACTCCACGATATTCATGCAACATAATTCGCAGGGCAAAGAATTGCGCTAATTCGTCAAATTCAATTCAATCTCCCCTTTTTGGGTTGGGTCCACGACTCAATCTTCAATTACCATAATCACCATCCATATAACACACCATTTACTACAACACTCATTATTAAAGATGCAATGCACATGAATGCTCATTGCCATGCACGTACCGGTACTGCCGAGTGCCCACCCGTCGGTGTGCACCCTCACGTCCCTTCCATCCCGTATATGGAAGGTGCCTACTCTTACTGTCTCGCTCTCATTCACCTCGATGAATGAGACTACGAGGTAGGACTTTCGTGTTCACTACGTGTGAACACAGAGGTCCGCATCAGAATGGGTCACCTCTTCCATTATGAATGCACAAATGCAATTTTCATGAATGAAATGCAACTTTTCATTCAATGTCAACACTAACATACCATAACGACATACATACACATAGTCAATTCTCACATCTATAAGTCACCAGCGATACTAGTAAAATCAGGTTCAACCATAAGACATGGCAACTCATAACAACGTTTCTATCATGCAACTACAACCTATGGCCACCGAGCCATGTTCACACAATACACTTGCCATCCAATGCTCACATATACTACCTTTATAAATGACTTAACCGTTGGAATCAAACTCATGTTAGCCCAAACACTCAAACAACATACTCGCTATAATCAACCTTACTAAAAACTCGGTCTCAATTAGAGTTCATCTAATTAACAGAGCAACAATTAAATTAAGAAGCATCACATATGAACACACATCCACACTCAATTACACGTGTACTTGCATCCATTCTCTTAACCTTGTAATCATCATAAACCTTTTCATAAGATAAAGCACTCTCTAGTTATATCCAAGCAAGCTTACCTCTTGCGTATTCATCAGCGATTCGTCGCTAAGAGTAAACAATCGATTAATCCTCCTAGCCACAATCTAGGAAATGCACTTGCCTTATACCGACGAAGAATGGAGTGGCATATGGTTGAGGCCACACCACGAACCTTCCCGCAAATAAACCATCAAAACTACCATATATCATTTTCCGATAAAACCAACATGCGCTTGGTATGCTATCATGATTCACTTTCTAAAATTTTTTGGTGCAGGTATCTTGTAATATTCTAGGTTTGTCTTACCCGGCTAACAAGTAACCAATCCAAGATGCTACAAATTCAAAGCTTGCAACCAATTAAACAGTTAATTTACATATCAAAACGCCAGCCCATTGCAAGGAATAAGTACAGGGCTTGGCATCCTTCTATATTAGAAAACGATCTATAAGAAATAGTAGAAATGCAAGAATATTACGTAAATCCTGAAACGGAGGGTCAGGATTGGAGATTTGCTTCATGAAGCAATTGCCGTGCATTAACAGGTATGCAACATTCAGGGTTATTGTTTACAAAACTACAATGTATTAGTTGGCCAAAAATGCCGTTTTGAAGGCTAGCTATCCCAAGTAATCAAAACTGATTATTTCACAGAAGTCACTTTATATAAATGAATAAAACTGAATTTCAGATCTGAAGTTACTATCTGGATGGAGAAGATCCCTTTTTCTGTTTAAATTGTAGGTAACCATCTGGTTTGCAATGGAAGAAGCATGATCTACACATCTTCATGGAAGCGGTGATGCGACAAGTCAGTGAAGTACTATAGTATTCACTTCTTATAATCAAAGGATGGGCATACATACACTAGTGTTTTCACTTAAGCATGCAAATCAGGAAAACCGATACCAAGAGAGAGCATACATCCCATAAGAGAACTTTAAATAAGATCACCTTAAAGCATCAAAGGCACAAGCATAATCAAGACATTGCTCAAACAATAGATGACCTTATGATTTATAAGATCAAACAATATAAACTCAAGCATGCCAAATCATTTCATCCTCATGAAAACCTAGCTAGGCATTTCATCAAACACCATATGGGCAAACTATTTCCCCCCAATTATACCTCAAAGCCAAATCCATGGAGGAAGGAGTGGAGGAGCCGCCGCTCGAGCTTGGCCGAGGGGGCACCAGAGGAGGGTGGCGCGGCTGCTGCTTTGCTCGGTGTTCTTCTTGCCACCGATGGAGGGCGCATGGGAGAAGCACCTTTGGGAGGAGCAGACAGTGGCTGGGAGGAGCAGCAGGGCGCCGGCTCGGGATCTGGGGAGGATCGAGGCGGCGACGCCTTGCAGGAGGAAGGCCAGGAGGCGGCTCGGCCAGGGAAGAAGGGAGGCGCTCGGCCGGCAGGGAGGAAGAGGGCGCAGGGAGGTAGCTCGACCTGGAGGAGAGGAGGCACAGGGAGGAGCTAGGCGCAAACCTCGTCGGTGTCTGGCTCGGCCTAGGCACCTCCTCCTCACTAGAGGCATTCTCCTCTTGCTGCTTCGATTCAGGAAGTAGAGTGAGCTGGGCAGCCCGAGCCAAGGAGAGGGCGCAGGGAGAAGAAACGTTGGCCGGTTGGGACTGAAGCACTTGGGTGAAGGGAAAAAATATCGGCAGGTGCTGGAGCAACGACAGCCACACAAAAATCCAGGGGAAAGAGGTTAGGTGGAGGAGTAGGTGGAGAGGGGAAAATTCCCAAAAGACCCCTCCCAAACCCACAACTTTTAGCCCTAAACCTCCCAGGCGGACCAACACCTCTGAGATTAACTGCCAGACGGCCCCGGGCCAGACGGCGGAAGGCCCAAAATTTTGGAGCGAGGCTTCGCAATATTACATCATGCGTCGCGATACGTTGATGACCATGGATGTGGCATGGAGGAACTTTAAGGCGAGGTTGAATAGAAACTATGTGAAGAAAAACCGGTCAGCCATCGGAGACTATCCAAAATTAGAGCCATATTGGGATGAGTTTGTGGTGATGAAGCAAGATGAAGCGGCAAATAAGTCCAGTGAGGACAACATAAACATCGCAAGGAGGAATACTCACCCCTACAGACTAGGCATGAGTGGGTACGCTGGTAAAATTCCTCAATGGGAGAGGCAGGAATTAGATGCAATTCGATTGACTAGTGCAAGTCCCTTGACTGGACTACCAGACCGAGTCAAGCATTACATGCTAGTGAGGGCATCTATCACGTCTGGTAGGGCCCTATCATTCAAAAGCAGTGATGATGAAGTAATGTAGCAAACAGTTCAAGAGCTATACGCCGAGTCTAATCAAGGAAATTTCCACCCAAACAGGCAGAAAGACGAACTAACGGCGGCCCTGGGAAACAAAGAGCACCCTGGTTAGACATGAGGAGTTGGGGCCAAGGTCTCCTGGAAGATAGGATTCTCAGAGCACGGAGACTCTTATAGGAGTCGGAAGAGAGCCAAAAAAGAGTGTATCAAAAAAGAATTGGAAAAGATGAAGGAAAGGGTTCTTCGAGAACTATAAGGCACCAAACAAGAACAAGTTCAACAACAAGTACAAGAAGCCATGCGCCAGTCGCAAGTCCACAATGTTCTCTCTAGCCCTACAAATCGTCACAACAGTTGCGCGTCCATGCCATTGGTAGAACTGGATAACACCCATTATTCTGTGGACGACATACAAGACCCCACACCTTGCCAGCTCAACGTGCCTGTCATGAACATATTCTTGTAAGCTGGTACAGGAATAGCTTATCCATGCCAAGAAGGGGGTGTTCTGCATAACTCTCTAATAGCGCCAGGTTATACAAAAGTCCAGGTAGATATGGTGCTTCCACAGTTTGCCAACATGGCGCTGGAAATTCCTTACAATGACGAGGTTACAACTCTAGGAAGTGCCGTCCACTCATTCATCCAGTGGCGCAAGCGTGACATCATCTTGGACCATGTAGTGCCTGCCTTTCTGTAGTAGAACTCGTGCTACCGTCACCAGCACCTGAGCGTGAAATGGCAATGAAGCAAGATGAAGCTCTAAAGAAATCCAGTGAGGACCGCATAAACATGGCTAGTGTGAGTACTTTAACTGACAAACTAATTATAACCCCTGATCCAAAGAAATGGCACATTAGACAAGCTGTATTAGTTAGATCAGGCGAAGCCAGAACAGTGTATGATGTGGTGCTAGCAAAAAGTAAGGGCAAGGCGAAGACTGAAGTACAAGATAACCAAGAAAGATTGAAATTCGAGCTAGGGAAGCCGTTAGTCACCCCTTCAAAGTTAAATAGCTTATCACTCATGATGCGGTGATCGCATGTCTGGTACATGGAGCGATCCAACCAAGAGATACTCCCGAAGGTTATCACTGCCCTTTTTCGAGAGGAACATTTTCACCATGAGGGAGTTGGCTGCTTCATGATAGAATTCGATAACTTACACAACTTGTTCTATCACGACGCCCTCGACATATTTTTTTTTGAGATGCTGGTCACTGTAAATGTCTAATATATAAATCATGGTCTACATTCATATAATACCGATAAATGTCATGTCTAACTTTTTCCTTATCTAGATACGAGATAATCAAACTAAGAAGAACCCAGGGACCAGTGGGATTCCTCGACCCGGGAATAGTCTGCTAGGCCGAAATCACAAGAGTACCAAAGGAGGTCGAGGAATACATTTATAGCACTTTGATCAAGCTACAAGACAAGGAGTTTATACTTTTACCATATAATTTTAAGTAAGTTAGTTTCTCACTAGCTAGTTAAATTACTCATTGATTTTGTTCTTTACTTTGATCTTAGGAGTAATGACTATGGTATCATACACGTGTATGTAGCTTCCACTAGACTCTAGAGAAGAGCAAGATGCTGATCATGGACCACTGGATAAAGATAGAAAAAACTATGAAGAGATAATAATTCTAATGAATAATGCATTCAAAAAATATTGTAAAAAGAGATCAAGATACCGCCCATACCATAAATCCCTTTTAATTCGTACTAAATTTCCTATATGCACGCAAGTAATATTCTTATATCTCATTTCATAGTAAATAATAACTCCTTCAATGACGTTTTAGTTTATTCAATTTTTATAGTGTCACAAGCAGCCGCAAGGCACAAATTTATGTGAATATTTCATGTGCCAATACATGAGCGAAATCTTAAGTTCTACAATAATAAACAATGACGTAGAGGTTTGTCATGCTTATATCTTCACACCACTCAATTTTTATATACTCTGAGATTTATTTTTCCTGTTTATAGTGCCTCAAGTTGCCTACGGGATGACTGCTTCCTATAGAAATCCAAGCCATTCAGGAACAGCTTGCCTACTTCATCATAAAGGCAAACATCAATACAAAAGGTAAGTTTCATGACAAAGACAACAATGATCCAGTCATCTATACTCATTTTACACATCATATGTCTCCAACCAACACCGAAGACTAGTAGACTTGTAGTTTAGAAAACTAGTTTAATCTTTCATTATTTAAATTTTGTCTCATTACAAAGTGTAAATTGATGTTTTATTATGGCTAATCTTATACTACTTTGTGCATACATCCGTTACAATGTATATGATATGTGTATGCTGTTCTATGTGTATACTGTTTCAGAGGGCATGGCTAGCGCTGCTTGAGACTAGCTTGAAATGCCAACTTTTTATTTTGTTGTCTGGAGTTATCAGTAGCAGTTTTTGGCTAGAACCGCCACTGATACTAGTATCAGTGGCGGTAGTGGCGGTTCTAGCCAAAAACCGCCATTGATATGAGTATCTGTGACGGTTCTATTAAAAAACCGCCACTGATACAAGAATATCTGTGGCGGGTTGTGGATAAAACAACCACAGATAACCCTATATCTGTGGCGGTTTATGGATAGAACCGTTACTGATAATATTATCAGTGGCGGTTTTGATTAGAACATCATCGCGATAATCACATTATCGATGGCGGTTTTAGATAGAACATCATCGATAATATTAGCGATGACGGTTCAAAACCGCCACCGATAATTCTCGATTATCGGTGACACTAAGGCCTGTTTGGGAGAGCTCAGATCTAGCTCCACTCGAGCTGAAACTTATAGGCTAAAATAAAGTGAATTAAGTTTATATTTTTAGTCTAAAATGTAAACAAGATGATCTACCTAAACACTCTTAATGTACCCACAGCTCCAGCTCTACAAATTTCTAGAGCTAGAAATACCCTGCTCCACCAACTCTACAGATTTTGGTGGAGCTGGAGCTGTCCCAAACACCCCCTAAATTTGTGACGGTTCAAAAACTGCCACTGATGGCATTTATAAACTGCCACTGATGACTTTTTCAAAGTAGTGATAAGAAATGAATAAACACAGAATTAGTGTACATAAAAGTTAATGAACATTTATTACCTGCGCATGTATTGTAGAATACAAGGAGTCCATAAAATCCGTTAGGAATATTACGGTAATCAGAATTGATATATTGCATGTATTCAGCATTTTACAGCACTCATTTTGCGTTTGATTGGGTTCGGACAATATCCTTTTTAGTATTACATATAATTTTGTGTTTTTACATTCTAGTCTGTTTGATGTTACTATCTAGTCCGCTCGATGTTAGTACTGTAAATCTATTTTGAACAAACAGATTTACTAGATTTTTTTAGTATATATATTTTTTATTTTTTACTATGATATATGTTAAGATTTACTGTCAAGAAGGAAGAGAGATGTAATGAACATCGACGTGTTACTAAATATTAAAAGATTACGATAATTACGGGATTCTGTTTGATTTGAAGGGCCGTTAGTCCATTATAATTGTTTCGATAATTACAGGAGTGCTCATTGATATACCATCGATTTTATGTAACTGCTTTTTTCGTTTGCATTGACGCACGTATGCGCTCTTAGACCGTACATTTGATTTTACTTTGTATAACACTTACTTTTTTACTATATTTTGTATTACATTTTATTATTGATAAATGTAATGCGTATTCAAATATTAAATAATGGTTAGTAAATTGTTATGAGAATATCATTTTCTCACGGGATACAAAACAGGATTCTACCATTGAACGTATATTGCTTTAGATTGCATGGTAGTAAATTGTTTCTAATAATACAAGATTAGCAATTTTTTACTGAGCATACGTTGTTTTTGGACTTTCTACTGTGTACATTAGTGCTTTTTATTATGATTGATATTACCTTTTACTGTTAGCAAGTAAGGAACATGCAATTAATAAGGAAGCGTTTAGGGCAGTCCCAATGCATATAGTTTCTATAACTTCCATATCATCTAGACACTATATGTAGAAACTATGCTCCCAATGGATAGTTTCTTCAAAATAAACTCTCATCCAATCTTCTCTTTTCTCTTATTTTCTCACCCAATCCCCTTTTTCCCTTTCTTGGTACTTGTGTAGAAATGGTTTCCTGCATGAGAAATGGTTTCCTTCTCTTTCATCATTAACTCTACCTCCACATCACCATTTTGCTTATATGGCAACCTAATTAATGTTATGGAAACTATCCTAGTCATCCCATTGGGATTGCCCTTATACGACCGACGTTACTTTTTACTGTCAGCAAGTAAGGAACATGTAATTAACAGCGAAGCGTTACTACGATCGATGTTACTTTTTATTGTCAGCGTGTAAGGGTATGTACAACAGTCTAGACAGCTACTGTCTGTAAGTGTATGCCGTGTCATATAAAGACAACAAAGTAGATAACTTCTACAATGGTTTGTCTGTCAGGCAGTCTATAAACTAATTAATTTATGTATGGACCCATAAATTACTGTGATCAAGTATGAGTATATAGACGGCTTCTTTCCTACAACGGGCGACAGAGCTGTCGTTTTGCATCGAATCACAGACCCATTGCCGTCCTCTCGCGAAGAGACGGCAAGCGCCTCTCTCCTCATTAATTCTATGCCACATAGGATGATAAAGATTACGTGGCAACTTGCAGACGACTCATTAATTATTGTTGTACATGCCCTAAGGAACGTGTAACGACCACCATTTTTTTGCATAAAATGCGAAAAATAGAAATATCATGTGCATATAGTACTAGTCCTATGATCAGTAGCTAGCATGCACATTTACAATAATTGGAATCACAACCATACACAGTGATATTAAAGCGGAAGCTATTTGTACTTTGTATTTACAATTCAGAGCATATATATATATAGCACAGAAGAAGCAAAGTCTTGTAGTGTGCCTATCCGACCTTCAGGCAACTAAGAAAGCATAAATCCCTAGAAGGATCACATCATTTAAAGTTCCCTCAACCTGCGACGAAAGGCATTCTTCGAAGCATCGTTTCCTTATCCACCTAAATCAACAGATTAAGTAAGGTTGAGTACTTTCATACTCAGCAAGACTTAAGGTGGTATTTGTAAATGCAGTAGTGCAGGTTAAATCAAACATGGCTTCTATGATTAATTTGCATAAAGCGATATTGAATTTGTAAATCAAGTTGTTATTTGCAAACGAAATTTGTAAGAGCAAATTTGATTGATAAGAAATAAGTAAAGCATTAGTAATAACTCACATTCCTCCAACTATGTGAGCTTTGAGGCGTCAAATACCCGCCAACACCATTCTTTGCAAAACAAGGCCAAATGATGAAATCATCCCATTTGAAAATAATAAAACAACTAACTATGTAATGACGTTACCAGGTACCCTTGACCGCAGGTACGGCTAATCGATTAGATTTACACTCTGTAGAGGTGTACAGTTTTACCCACAAGTTATGACATTTTCTTTTTACCGTATGTTTCACGTACCTTTAGCGTGTGACCAGAATGTTCATGACGAAAATCTTTACATTACCTAAACTAATTTTGCACCAGCCCGGTGATGATAAACACCTTACTATGATGGTAGAAACACACATATATAAAATATGGTATCATTCTCACAAACACAATCAGGCACCGTTTCTCTACATAACAAGGCATACACCGTTGTACCAATATGCATTTACCCACACTGAGGTGTGGAAGCCTCTCACAAGCAAACCTAGAACTCGTGGTTGTACGTGTTTCTTGGCTTAAAAACAACCCTAGCTCGGTTCTTAATCTGACATAGGTGATACTTCTCCATGCAAATCCGGCTATTGCCAATAATCATCCACATCAAAATCATAATTTTATTTTGAGTTTTTAGCCAAAATACCAACAACCGATATCATATCATATCCAACATTTTTCAAATTCTCAAGAGAGTTTAATTCAATTGTCCCAACTTCTCCTGCTAAGTATGGCTAAGTATGAATAATATTTGCATATACCCAAGTTGACATTATGTATTGTCTAACCCTTCTCTATGGTTGTTAAGGTTTACATATCCATATTTATCAAGGAAGTTCCATGAAATAACAGGTATATCTATCAGTACCACTAGGTAGAGAATTTATAGAAAATAAGCGTATGCAAGAAATAATTTGATAAACAAAATAAAAATTAAATACTGGGATTAATATGATCAAAAGAGTGCTTGCCTTGTTTATTTGCCGTTTACGACGAACTCTTGGTCATAGCTGACGGTATCAACAATGACGAGTTCTACACGTTGTTTAACAGAAATATAGCAAATAACAAAATTCAATAAGGGTAAAAAGAAGATAGATAGAAAATCAAATAAAGACTTATTACAGAAAATAGGCGTGTTTTAGGGTTTAGGTTAGATGACTTCACGTTCTCGTATTTTAGTCGATTAGGTATGTATATACTTACATACATCTTGTTAATCAGTTTTTAGATTGGACGATGCACCGTTCTTTTTATAGATTATCTATTCTTGCCTTACGAATTCAAGAAGCTAAAATTATGCATTCTTTTATTTATAATTTTGAATTCAAGATGCAAAAATTATCTAGATTAATAGAATTAAACATTGGTTATTTTGTTGTATGTTATATACAAATAGTACGTGACTTAAATGTTTTCGCATAAGAAGTAATTGGGTCTGTTGGGTTTTATGCTTCTGGACTTTATTTTCATGATCTTTGAGGAAGTTCTGAAGATACAAATATCTTAGTTACTGATTTTGAAGGATCGAGATGGCGAACAGAGGAAGGTTGAATGGTTGCAAATAAAATTTTCCCTACAAAATTCTCCAATTATGACCTCTAAAAGATTGCACAAAAGAAATCGTGAAAGATCCGAATAACTTGACAACTATGTGTACCCTAACTTGCATGAATGAGAACTATCACTACAGGAATTCGTATTATTTTCGTCAGCCTAATACCAACGAAAATAGATATTTTCATCGGCAAACCGATGAAAATAAGCTGACAAAAGTACATTGACGAAAATATCCAATTTTAAAAAATTTGAGACATCAAGCGAAAATATTGGCGATCTACCGACCTCTGTTGCGCCGAGATGATGTGGTAGGGCTATTTTCATCAGCCAAGGCCAATGAAAATATCCAGGCCACGTCAGCAGTGAAGACACGTTAATAGTTGTTCATATGGCGCGGTATTTTCGTCGGTCTTGACCAACGAAAATAATATTTTAAATTTAAAAAAAAGCGAAAAAATATAAAAAAAATACGGAAAAATATAAAAAAAAGCATAAAATAAGGTAGTTCTTGCATTGCTTCCCTAAAGCATGCCTTAATTAATTAGTCATTACAAAAAATTACCATGTAACAATGTTTTATGAAGTTTCCTCCCAGCAGCAGCTTTTTCTATTCTAAAGCATGGATACTGCCCTGAAGCATAAAAGACAAATTGAGACATGAAGTAACACAGCAAGCATCATTCCCTAAATATAGTAATTCAATATCTACCTATGTCATGCACTAATAATAAAAGACAGCCAAACTGTCCATAGCTGCGAAAATAAATGATGCATAAGTAGATTATTACCAAAAATGAAATGCAGTTCCTCCTAGGGCGTCCTCTTCTCATCCTTGAACAACTGTACACTTTGAGGGAAGATCAAGTGAATCATCTGATGGCTGTTCGCTGTCTTCCTGTTCAATGATATGCAACTAGCTCCTTAAAGTAGTATTAACTTGAATAAGTAGAATGACATAGACACTGTACGCACAGGAAGGATTTGTAGATGGTTTAAGCTTTAAGGCAAATGTCTAATAACAACAGTTTGTCAAACCCCAGGCTAAAACATTAAAAAGGAATAACTTGCGGATAACAGTTCACATTTCTAGACAAGTTTAGGACACTTTTCATAACTTATTAACCAAGAACGCTTATTGAAGCAATAGGCAATTGAACTCTGAACTGAAAATTTTACAGAACCAGATAGTACATATCAAAGCCATGTCAGAAAATATTGAGCACGAATCCTTGCAAACCATGTCAGAAAATATTGAGCACGAATCCTTGCAAACTTACTAAACCTATTTTGCGGTAGCAAAACTGAAAAGCCTAGGCTCATGGCAGATATTCATGATGCACGACAGATAAGCAATATACCTTGAAGTCAGCATCCAACTTTCGTGTCTGCAATTCAATAATCTCTAATTTCGAAGACCCCGCTGCGCAATTTTAGTAAACAGTGAGCATCTTAAGTAGTCAACGCAGTTGAATTAATACAGGAAACATCACTACTCTGAGCGGCACATCGAGAATCGGTTCTTTTTAGCATTAGAATCGGTTCTAGTCGCGATCTGATGTCCTTAGATAGTGATGAGGTGGAGCTATCGAATCGGTTTTGACCCGATCGTGATAAAGCGTCATCGAATCGGTTCTTTAAGGAAGTGATTGTGATGATACCATCATCGAATCGGTTCTTTAAGGAAGTGATTACGATGACCACCTCACTCGAGAATCGGTTCTTTAAGAAAAGTGATTACGATGACACACTCATCGAGAATCGGTTCATAAAAGAACCGATCTCGATGAGTGTGTCATCGAATCACTTTTCTTAAAGAACCGATTTCGATGAATGGTCATCGTAATCACTTCCTTAAAGAACGATTCGATGATAATATCATCACAATCACTTCCCTTAAAGAACCGATTCGATGACCCATTGGGGTGTGCCATTTTGCAATTTCTCCAAAAAAGCCTGATTAAAACAATATGCACAATTTATATATCATCACATTCACAATCTGAAGACATGATGCATATATCACATTCACGTAGCAGAATCGCTTTAATTACAACACATATATATCATAGTCGATCACAATAGACAACACAAACATGACAATCAGTACATGGACTTCCTCTGATACATATCACATTGACATATATTATTAATATTGTTTAGTACATATGGACTTCTAACCGATTACCAACTTGGCATAAGTGGTCTAAATAAATTGTTGAGTGCTTTCTTTGTCTAAACTCTTCGGGGATATTGATCTTACGCAAAAGCGAAATGATAGATTAATTTCAGTTTCAAAATTTCTATGTAAAAGGCTAAGTATATTATTATGCATGTACATAAAATTAGGAAACATAGATAAGTATTAGGGGCAATCACAAAATAGACGGGAACTACGGCGGAGTTTAGAAAATATTTGGATTATAAAAGATTAATTCAAAAGCAGAAAAAAATCCAAATGTGAGAAGCTAATATTCTAGTAAAGACATTGAGTAATGCCTCAATCTTATTTGAAAGGACAAATGTAAAAGCTACTCCTTCATGCCATTATATTTGTCTATAGCGTTGTAAAAGCGTTGTCGAGCATACGATCAATCACAAATTATAGGCCTTAATCGCGGGATCAAGAACAATAGACACATAATGTAAGAGGTGAAATTCTCTCTCGCTTTTTATTGATTCTATCTTTTATAATTAGAAGCACCGATATATATATAAAGTATGAGAGAGGAGTTCGGATTTGACCACACCATAAAGAGATAGAGTCTAAAGCTGAATTCGGTTTAGAGTCCTAATCTCATAACACATAGTACACACACAAACCAACAAGTACTAAATCTAAGAAAAAATTAATAATAAATAACACACCGTAACCACTTAATCTCTTTTAAAGCATTTAAATAGGGTCAAGAGTGGAAACATTACGATAACGCTCTCTTGATTCTCAAATAACAAATATTTTAAAAACAGATACTCCTAAGGCCAAGCAAAAATATAGTGATGTAATTTTCTACTAAAATTCAAATGGAACAATATTACGTCATGTAGCAAGTCTTTTAGAAGCTTCACGTTTTGGATTGGACCACACTAGTGTTTCATGTAGAGCTAACTAATACTAGTGCTTTTAGATAATGGCAGGTGTTCCAATAGAATTATTTTGTATTACTTCATAAATCTAATACTTCGGTCGTATTAGAAAATTATACCTTAGGG
Source organism: Guadua angustifolia (assembly GCA_036346375.1). Taxonomy (NCBI): domain Eukaryota; kingdom Viridiplantae; phylum Streptophyta; class Magnoliopsida; order Poales; family Poaceae; genus Guadua; species Guadua angustifolia. Next base: position 33,212,826 of record CM070512.1, on the reverse strand, counting down.
AAATGGTGTGAGTTGTCAACCACGATGAGCATGTCTTGCATGACATAGAAGCATAATGGTCACCGCTGCCTGTTGATGGCACTTGCGAAGAAAGAAAAGAAATTCAGCCCACGAAGATTAGATGTCAAAAAATTAATCATATATATGCTAGGCACTTGTACCTTAAATCGCTTATCTTTGCGGTGTCTTGCCCTTTTTGTCGTCGTGCGGCCCTCCTTCATCGACATAGTCCGAGAAACCCCTACATACATTGGAGAGCACCATTGAGTCAAAAAAAAAAAGCGTAGTTAAATTCCTCGAGATGTGTTAGGTTTCAATAATGCGCTTATACGCAAGGAGGCTTGATCGCGTATGCCATCGGTCTCTTCTCGTCGAGTTAAATGTGTAGGATGTGTTTTCACTCGGAGCGAGGACGAGTAGAACCCAATGGTTGCTTATTAAATAAAATGTAGTGCAAGGAAATAAGTTCACATACGGTTTTAAGTGCGTACAAGTAATTGAATCGAAAAGTACTACTTACTCCTCGTGATGCGGCAATACAATGAAGTCCTTCTTGACTCGACTTGCAATACCCCTTGATGTAGCTAACAGCGAACCCGGTTGAAGCCTAGCCATGATCGCGAACACAAGCTCGGGTCGAGAAACCCAACGTCGTGTAGATTAAATCACGGCTCGTTGTCTCATTATCCCGCAACTCGTGTTGAATGTGAGAAAACATAATGCAAAATCCTATAAAAGTCATGGCGCAAGCTATATGGTGTGATACTCACGGCGTCCATGATCGTAAAGTAGAAATATCGGCGGCTTTCATTTGGTACACACGGAATAGATCCTCAAAGCGACGGGGAATGTTCCATTCTCCTCACGGTGAAAATGTACCATTTTATACTTCACGTTGAAGTCGACTCGGCGCTCTTCCCCTTCACCTTATCAAGGTACCATCCATGGAGGAGGCGAGTCCACTTGCCTAGATCATTGATTAAATGCGATGCAATCGGGGGCTTTCCATGCTCGTAGGCCTTATAATCATCTGAGTGCTGTGGCTGTCTTGACTCTTCTTTACGGGCGAAGGAGTCTCGAGGTCGAGGCGATGGGCTTTTCGGGTACCTCAAGGGGCCTGTGGCCTCGGTCGGCTTTGCCCTCTTGGCGGAAGGAGTCTCGGAGGCCTCTTGTGGTTCTCGGAGTCTCGGAGGCCTCTGTGGTTCTATGGGAGCGGGAGGAGGAGGAGGCAAGCCAGGAGGCAGAGCAAGAGCGAGGATCGAGGCGGAGGAGGCGGGAGCAAGGCGGAGGAGGAGGAGGCAGGATCGAAGCAGTGCAGGAGGCAGAGGCGGTGAGGAGGAACCTCTGAAGCACGCATATATTTAACTTCTGCGAGTAATCTTGGAATGGTAGAGAAGGCGTGGAGGGACTTTTTACCTTGACCAAGTCTGACACCCGTCGTGGGCCACTTGATGAATGACATGCGTGCTTGCGAGAGTGGTGATATCTTCGTTGGGGGAAATCGAGCACATGTGATAAGAAGTCTTCGTGGGCGTAGTCCACCTGCACCCTCATGTAGCCCTTCCCCCAGGTGACCATGCCAGTGTCGGTCTCGTTGCATGGAAATGCAACCCAGCGTCTGACCTCGGCGGAAATCCATCCTCCGTCATGATGGTGGAGCGCACTGCGAGCACCTGCAAGAAGTGTACAACGAGAAAAAACATTGCGGGAGTTACACTCGTAGCTTTAACTCGGGAAAAATTAATTATTACCTTGGTTGGGGACCGGTCTTATCATTTTTGGAACCGCGGTTGCTAGGTCGGGCACAGAACTTCTCTATGAGAGCCGAGGGCATCTGGCTCGACTGGGAAATCATCGCCATCATCTCGGTCCTCGGCGATCCTCACGTGCCATCATCTCCTCTTATCTCCTCCTCACGTCGTGTCATCTCCCCCTCATCTCCTCCTTAATTTCCTCCTCATTTGCTCCCTTAGTGTGTCCTTGGCGCTCCTCACGTGCTGCCATGACCTTGATCTAAGACTCGCAGCGTCATGTTGAAAGTAGGACCTCTTCGTGTGTCCCGCCCCTCGGCAAGCACCCGCCTTATGGTCGGACTTCCGATCGCGACTGACAGGATGTCCTGCGACCCTTAGCTCAGGAAGGTCCCTTCTTTTCATTGGTGACCTCTTCTGTAATAAGCGAGCTGAATTAGATTTGAAATACAACAAGTTGGGTCAATTTATTGTACTAAGTTAGATGTCTTCACGATGGTAGAGGCGACTTGGCTGTAGCGAGGTTTGCAACTACAAGCTGCCCGTCGAGTTTTCTTTGTCCTCGCTAATACCCGATTGCGTGCCGCTCCTCGGATATGTGGGAGTAAGGCATCGCCGTCGAGTGAGCGCCTCCTCGGCTTGTCGCGCCCACTCTGCCTTCTTCCCTCATAGCGCTTTGTCATCGAGGTGATGCGGGTGCGTGTTAAGCCTCACGGACAGCGGTGTTCTCTCTCTCACCTCTTGCCTCGGGCGTACCCTTCATCCTCGTGAACTCCGTCCAAACATCGGGGGTCACAAATGGATACTTCTCGAATGGTGTCACGGCCTTTCCGCACGTACTTTCGCTGTGCATAAGGGTCTTGAAGTGCCTCAAGGCCACACCCATCCTCTTCAAAGGCGCACCGTCTCGCGTTGGGTTCATCGTCCTCCTCTATAATCCATTTACTCTTAACCTCGTCCCACAACCGATTCTTACGCTTTCAGTGTGACTTCCTTTCTCCAATCCTTAATTGTTATGGGCACTCTCTCCTCACCAATTGGCCAAGGAATGACCGTATCGCCCCTTGTACTTAGGAGGGCCCGTCACAGACCCGTGGCATTGAAGCGGAGAACTGCGGCGTTCTCCTGTAGCCCCTTTGTTTGGTCCTCGGGCTTCCTCACCTTACTCGGCCCTTGAGTAATTGGAACCATGCTCGGCCCCTGGCGGCACCTTCTTCTCTGTGCAGCGGCGAGCCGATGCTCTCTAGTTGCGACATTTTGAGTTTTCTTATCTGATATGGTCATATGTGTGACATGAGAGAAAGCAATTTGAAGCTACTATATATGCACTTGACATGTGGGTTACGCAACTTAAACTGTAACCTCTGCTTAGATAAAAAAACAAAAGCCCATTCCATATGACAAGTGAATTTAGCACTAGCAGATGTTTACTTACACCAACAAGTTTGATTTCACAACATCAACAGAGAATTTGAGCATTAATGTACTAATGCAAGAATAGCAACACAAGAAGGTCAAGTTAGTAGCGACATAACATGCAATATCTGTTGACCAACTAAATCGTACCAACGATAACCCCTAATCTCTAAATAGGTTTGGTCCTAATCCCATTCGAGGATATGTGGTTCGAGCAAGTTCTGAGCCGTTGTACAACCAGAGAAAATTTGGCTGACATCTCATTGTTCTCCGGATACGTCTCGACAACAGGTCAAGAGGGTGTGTATCGAGAGAACACCAGGAAACGCTACGAAATCAACTCTGAGTTGTACAACATAGCTCGAGAACTTGCTCGAACCACATATCTATATCAAAAAGCGTGGACAATGAGAGGCGCTTGCTTATGAATATGCTGAAATGGCATATTCATAATCAAGTACTCTCGAGCGGGAGGCGTATATTACGCATTTTGAACTCTAACGTAGATCATATTACGGTAACAATAATAACATAGTAAAAAATACAAGTCACATAAAAAAGCACTATACTGGCGGGCGTGGCGCTCAAGTAGTTTTCAAAAATTGAACTTATCAGAATCTGAACTTTGCAAATAACCCCATAGTACTATCTGTTATTTGGTTTGTGTTTCAAATGTAATCTGAAGCTAGAATTTATGAGAATGATAATCAAAGATAAGAAGACACTCAAAAGACCGTTGTCAATTGCTCTATGTCTACAAGACCCAATATGGTTTATGATTAGTGCTCTCAGATTAGGGTTTGGATGAAGATAAGAATCTTCACCACAATCACAAATGGGCTAACAAATTATTCAATGGATTAGGCCTTGAATTCTTACCACCTTAAAATGCACACTAAAGAATTGTCTTGATTTACTCATACCACTAGCATGAACTAAATCAATTTAGACATCGATTAAGATTACTCATATCTGAGATCAATCAAAATAGATCAATAATCAAACAAGTCTTGATTAATCAAGAATCGTTAGGCACCGATCAATCCGAGTATGGTTCAAAGCATTGATGATTCTAGTAACACAAGTAAGCGAAACTAGTGAATTGAACTAAACCGACAGAGAATGAACTAAGCAATAACAAAGTTATCACACGAGTATATTACGGACAGCAAAATGATCAATTCTTCTAAGCATTCAAGTCTATAATTCAAGGCCTAAAACACGAAGAAAATGTTACGATCATATATATAAACCCTAGTTCATCATTGAGCAAGCACCAACACCTCGGCCAATGAGGAACAAAGTCTGGCAGAAGATACTCACGAAGGCGTCGAAGGCGTGGCGGTGTAACAAGCGGGAGGCGGGAGGCGGGGCGTCGAGGCACCGGGCGCCGCAGGCGGCGGGGCGGCGGAGCGAAGCGTGGGAGGCGAGGCACCCGCGACGGCGAGGCGAGGCAACCCGCGGAGGCGAGGCGAGGCGGCGTCGGGCGCGGCGTCGGGTCGGGCGAGGCAGGCGTCGGGGAGGTGGAGGCGAGGCACCGGGCGGGAGGCGAGGCACAGGCGTGGGCGGCGGCGTGAGCGTGAGTGCGGTAGCAGCGCAAATGGCTAGGGTTAAGCGTGGAGCCGGGGTTTTAAGAAAATATAGATTGCGCTATCATTAGTATCACTCTTTTAAGAAAACCGACATCTTGATGCTATCATTAGTATCACTCTTTTAAGAAAACCGATCTTGATGCTTATACATTAGTATCACTCTTTTAAGAAAACCGTCATCGATGTTCGTCATTAGTATCACTCTTTTAAGAAAACCGATCATCGATCTTTCGTCATTAGTATCACTTTTTTAATAAAACCGATACTGATGCTTTATCATCACTTTTCTAATAAAACACTGATGTTAGTTATCAGTATCACTTTTTTAAGAAAACCGAAATCTTGATGCATCGTCATTAGTATCACTCTTTTAAGAAAACCGACTTGATGCTTCATCATTAGTATCACTTTTTAATAAAACCGACATCGATGCTTTATCATCACTTTTCTAATAAAACAACGATGTTAGTTATCGTTATCACTTTTTAATAAAACCGATCTTGATGCATCGTCATTAGTATCACTCTTTTAAGAAAACCGTCTTGATGCTTCATCATTAGTATCACTTTTTTAATAAAACCGATACTGATGCTTTATCATCACTTTTCTAATAAAACACTGATGTTAGTTATCAGTATCACTTTTTTAATAAAACCGATACTGATGCTTTATCACAATTTTCTAATAGAACACCGATGTTAGTCATCGGTATCTTTTTTAATAAAACCGAAACGATGTAGTTTATTGCACTATTCCTTTTAGGACATCGCAAGTTCTGAATTTTCAGCATTTCGACAAAGAGAAAATGCCATAACTTTGTCATACATTGTTGAAATTATTACAAATTTTGCGAAACATATTTGAGGATCTTGCAAAACTTTTCATAAAATAATTTTTTGGCAAAAGCGACCTCATTCAAGAAATATGCCAAAATTCATTTCAGAGACATGATTTGTGCGTAAAAGCGTAGAAAAGTCAAAACTTTTTCAAATTAATCTAGAATTGTACGAAAATTTCCGAAATGAACTTTTGACTATTTACAAGCTTTCCCAACAATAATTTCGTCAAATGGAATTTTCTTTCACAAATTATGGCACAAAGTGCGAGCATAAAGAGAAATTGCATGCATTTCCATGAAGCCTCCAAGCGACAATTAATCACTTTGGATTTACAATACTATTTTACATACATTATAATAGTCCATTTATTTACAATATTGCCCTTCATGATGATCTACTCGCATGTAATTGGCACCATGTGTGTCGTCATCCCCGCTAAGACAAGCCCCATCGCAAATGAAGGTATCTCATCGAATTGGTTATACTCTTCTTCATCTACAACATCTTCAACTCCTACGATCCGTCTCTTGCCATGAAGAACGGCGTGCAACCTTGGATTGGCGGATCGCGCACATAAAAGACTTGAGTTGCTTGCCGCAGGACAAAGCGGATCATCTTTGTGGCGAGTCTCTGAGATCCACAATAGTAAAGCCTCTCTTGTCGACCTTCACTCCATGTGGAAGTCGTACCCACTTACATCGGAACAATGGAACTTGGTATATTCCGTGTCGAGCTCCCAAATTTCTTGATCATCCCATAGTAGGAGTTCATTGCGGTTGGGAAACTGTTTTGAGTGATGATCATCGGAGAAAGCATTTATACTCACACCATTGTTTTGGGCGATACTCTTGGCATCTTGACTCTCGATGTAAAAGGTGTAACCATTAATATCGTACCCTGCCATATCTCGTACATTAAATCTTGGTCCGTCGACCAACCATTTTACATTCTCATAAAGGAGACCTCGCTTTTCTTTGAACCATGTGAGGAATCGATCATTGTGTTCTTGTGCGATGGAAAGCTCATCCATTTGTGGATTCTCTTCCGTAATATCAACTTATCTTTGCTTTCGATGTATGGTCGAACTTACATGCTATTACGCAAGGCGTGAAATCGCCTTGCAATACATATCAAACCTCGGACTCATTAGTTTGGACCCAACGGTTCCTTTACCGACAAATCGCCCTCATGGCGAGATCTGAGAACACCGATTGCTTGTCTTTTACCCGTAGTCCACGCAAAACTCAATAACCTCTTGGTCCATAACCTTCAACAATACTACCCTCGAGGCTTGACAGATTCCTCACGTCGACTTTAATATACCCATGTACCTCTCGAGCGGATACATGTAGCGAGGAAAGCGGGTCCACATATCTTAATCTCTCGACAAGGTGAACAACAAGGTGGACCATTCGTCAAAAAACGACGGTGGAAAATGCATCTCAAGGTGACCTGAGTCCGCACCACCTCACTGCTGAAGTTGTCTAGTACATCGGGTCAATAACTGCGCAGGAGATCGCATTGAAGAAATAACACAACTTTGTGATTGCCAACTGACATCCTCTGGGAGAATATTTGGATTACTGGCCGGGAGCATTTGGGTCATCAAGACATGGCAGTCATGGGACTTCATGCCCAACAACTTCAAATCATCCATAGACACAAGCTTCTTAATGTTCGCGGAGTAGCCAGATGGAACTTTAATACTTTGGAGACATTTGCAGAGATCTTCTTTCTCCTTCTTGGACAGGGTGTAGCATGCAGCAGGGATGTACGGGCCTTTTCCATCCTCCTCTATCACTGCAAGTCTGGGCCTGATTCCCATGTAGGCCATGTCGCGACGAGCATTGACACCATCTTTGGTCTTCCCTGGTATGTTCAGCAGGATGCCAACCAAGTTGTCGCAGACATTCTTCTCAACATGCATGACATCAATACAATGCCGGACATCTAACTCCTTCGATGCGGTAAGTCCCGAATATTGACCTCTTCTTCCAAATGGTCCTAGGGCGAGCAGATTCTGACTCTTTCCGTCTTGAACATTGATATCCTCTACACGTGAATATACTTGGCTTCCACTCATAGGGCTGCGGTGCGAGCGGACTTCCCTCTTCCCATCAAATTTGTCATCCATCTTACGGTATCGATGACTTGAGGTAGAAACCTCACGGTGACCCATATACAGATTTTCTTGGAATTAGTGACCATAGACTCTCGGTCTCCTCTTCACAAATAGGACACGCTTTGGCTCCTTTAAATCTGAATCGCCAAATTACCAAGGGCCGGAAATCATTTATGGTGCAAAATACCATAGCGTAGGGTGAAATGCTCTTTTTACGCATCCCCACGGCGACCCCTCATTCCACAATTTTACCAAATCCTCGATCAATGGTGCAAGGTACACATCAATATCATTTCATTTGTTTGGGTCCCGAGATTAGTAATGACATCATGATATACTTCCGCTTCATGCCTGACCAAGGAGGAGGTTGTAGATACCTATGAAGCGGCAGTCTTTGTGGATTGCTCATGTTACCAAGCGGATTCATTCCGTCGGTACTCAACCCAAATCTTATGTTCCTCATTTGGCACCAAACTCCTCATGTTTCCAATCGATGTTTCTCCATTGAGCCGAATCGGCGAGGTGTCTCGACTTGCCATCTTCCTTCGAGACTCGTAATGCCAGCGCAACAATTTTGCCTCTCGGATTTGCAAACAACCGCTCGAGACGGGAATGATGGGCAAGTACCACAATACCTTGGCGGTGCACCTTTAGTGATGACCTCTTCACCGTCGTTGCCCGGCTCTTACGCTTCTTGTCGTTACGCTTCTCCTTTTGTTTGTCTGGGGCACGCAAAGCGGACAAGCGTGCAGCTCGATGTGCGTTCACGGTACAAGATGCAATCATTAGGACATGCATGTATCCTTTCTATTTCCATTCCCATGGGACATAGTAGCTTCTTCGCTTCATAAATGCTTGTTGGCAACTCGTTTCCCTCAGGAGCGAGATCCGATAGAAGAACTAGTAGTGCATTGAAACTTGTATCATCCAGCGGTGTTTTGCCTTGATTCGAACAATGCAAGGACCGAACCCAACTTTGGTGTATTCCGCTTTGCAACTTTGTGAGCAGCGGTTTGGCATAAATCTTCTATCAAGCTTTTAAACTTTTCAAACTCTCTTTCCGTGTAATTACCCTCCACATCCCGCAACATTTGCTCCAAATTATCCTCCTCAAACATATCGGTGCAACTTCGTCATCCGGTTCCACCGTATCTTCGTTGCATATCGGAGGGTACTACGCCTCCCGTGATGGATCCAACATGTGTAATTCCTCACGAAGCCACGTCGAATCGGTGGTCCTCAATTTGAGATGAGTTGTTAAATCTCCTCGATTGGTGCAATCAATGCAAGGACAATATATGAAGTTTACACCTCCTCACCATGTAGTCTTACGCAATTTTTTGAACTCCTTAACACCCTCTGAAATTCAGCACTCACACGGCTTTTACGATACATCCATTCCTCACGGTCCATCTGCAATTAAATTTACGCACAATAAATTAAGGAAAAAGCTGGAGCGACAACTAGCTATAGCTATTTTAAATATTGAGACATCATTTCAATTAATATTACCTTTGCAAAATAGTGGATGAGGTTCCAAGATATATAAATGTACTCACGATCGATACCTAGCTTCTTCCACGGTTTAAAGCTTCCAATTCCTACATAAGAGACATAAATTTTAACATCAACAACGATATCAAATAATCTAATTATATAGCTAGTGCAATAGCTTGCAAATCTTTCTACTACATGAAACAAATCAAGGGTACCAACGATGACTCCTAATCTCTAAATAGGTTAGGTCCTAATCCCATTCGAGGATATATGGTTCGGGCAAGTTCTAAGCGTTGTACAACTCGAGAGAAAATTTGGTGACATCTCATTGTTCTCCGGATACGTCTTGACAACAGGTCAAGAGGGGTGTGTATCCGGAGAACACCAGAGAGACGCTACCGAAATCTACTCTGAAGTTGTACAACACAGCTCAGGAACTTGCTCGAACCATATATCCTCGAATTGTCCAAAAAACGTGGACAATTCGAGACTGCTCGCTTATAAATATGCCCTTTCGTTCAGCATATTTATAAATAAGCACCCTCGAACGGGAGACGTAGGTTACGCCGCCTAAACTCTAATAACAGTTACCACATGATAGCAATAATAATTTCATATATATAAACAGGAGATCGCACTACAAAAATTAAATAGATATGCGCTTGTCAAATAAAGAGTGTGAAATCTGAAAGCACGTACACATTTTGAAGAAAACCGCAATAGAGGGCAAAAAGAGGGGAATCTCCTCAAGATAGGGTTTCAATTTTGCCCTTAATACCCACCATGAGGACTTCAAATTTTCTCACCCAACTATTGCTTCCAACCACACAATATGAAATTTGTTTTCTCGGGTGGCGGAGAAATCTCCTCTGGAGCAAAAGCAGATCGAAGAGTTCGGTCTTGAGTGGTATATATAACCTAGCGAGGCACATCGAGAATCGGTTCTTTTCAAAAGCGATCTTGATGTTCCACGACCATCTAGACATAAGAAATCGCACATCGAGAATCGGTTCTTTTCAACAAGTGATAGTGATATGAGCGATCATCACTATCGCTTCTATAAAAAGAATGATAGTGATAACCATGTGCACATCGAATCGGTTCTCTACTAAAAGTGATAGTGATGTGAGCGGTCATCGAATCGGTTCTTTTCATAGAAGTGATAGTGATGTGCACGTGATCATCACTATCACTTCTATGAAAAGAACCGATTCTCGATGACGTCTATCACTATCACGTTTTAGTAGAGAACCGATTCGATGTTCGATGCCACATCACAATCACTTATAATCTCGAACCGATAGTGATTATTACTAACACCCTTCGAAGTTACTTATCACAATCGTTTTTCCGAAAAACTTAGAACAAACCGAGATAAAGTGATAGTGATGTGTGGATTCAGTAGTAGTGCATGAAGTTTGTATGGCTACACCTTTGTATTCCAACAACACGACTTTCCTAATGAAGTAAGATCGCCCAAAAGAAATGATATAGCAAAGTGATAATTCAAATCGAACAATGCTACTGACAGCACCTTCCAAGTCGAGGCTTCTTCAGTAAAATGCAATCCTTGGTGAAAAACTCCTCAACATGCCCTCTGACTTCAATAGAAGGCATATCAACCTTCTCATCTGAAGAAAATGCTCAAACTGCAACACTTCATCCTCTGTAGCAGGAACAAGTGTTCCATCACCTTCAACCTTTTTCCAAAAAAAAAAAAGGTGAGTGTTTCTCAACGGACCAAAGTAAGCAATTGGAAACATCATCATGAGTTTTGCATCATAAAACAACAGCAAACAAGGCATATAACTAAGAAAGTAAGAATCTACCCGAACTAGTTGGTAAACCACAGGATCAGAACTGCCATTCTTTTCAAAGTCATTCTCTTCATTCTTATTCTTCAGAACATCTTGCGAACCATCCACTTTCATGGATCCGTATAAACTTCATCCAACGCCAGTATTAATCAAAGCCTACCATGATGAAATTCTACAATCAGATGGAATCAATACAAAATTATAATTTATAGGACTAACAAGTCAACGAACAATTCAGCAATCCCTGAACAAATGAAGATAAATAGTGACACAACACATGCAATTATTAATCTGATTGCACAAATAGGAAAATTTGTCGTAATTAATAAAAATGAGACAAACAAAAGGATTGGGGTGAATACGTACAAGCTATTGCAACATGAAAGAAAACATGGTTCTGATTTCATGTGCTCAGTTCAGCCGTTTGATCATTGTTCATCAGTTTAATTATTAGTGATGTAGAATTGGGTGAAAGCGTTGTATAAACAATCAGTTCTAGTTCGACGTAGATTCTATATAGTCATAATCTTGCAACCAAATTGGAATGTAATCGGCAATCAAGAGCAAAATTTAGTACTATAATACCACCTTTGATCCAATAAGCTCAACTATGTGTCACATTGAGAACCTAACTAAAAACCAATCTGCATGCAATATGGCAACAATCAAGTAGAATCTCATCCTCCTAGTGAGCTTGGCTGCTTAAAATTAATCAAGAACGCGTCATCAAAATGGTACACAAGACACTTTAATATTTGCTCTTTGAAGACGCGCTGGAGCTCGACGGGGCCGAGGCGGTTGCCGGACTTGGCCGCCCACCGCTCGATCTTCGGCACAAGGAGCATGCCTGGGTGGCCTAGTGGCCACAGCATGGACTGCAGGCTCGGAGACCGCCTCAGCCCCGTCGAGCTGCTAGCGGCGGCGTGCGCCTGCGGGGGCGCCGGATGGCCGGATGAGGCGAGCGCGAGGATCATGGGCGTGGAGGCGTGGAGCGGGGACTGACGCGCTACTTTTTCTATCGATCGCGCGGGCCAGCTAGGCGTTTTGGGGGTGTTGGCCGTTATTTTTGTCGGCCTGGCTGACGAAAATACAAGCGTCTTATTTGTGTTGATCGGAGCCGATGAAAATAGATCGTCGCCGTCATGTAGACTATTTTCATCAGTCTAGACCGATGAAAATACCTGTACGATACCACGTGTCCTATTTTCGTTAGCTTAGACCAATAAAAATAGTCCAAAATTTTTTTCGAATTCACGGACGTGATGACTCAATTATTTTCATCATCCTTGACAAGGATACCGATGAAAATAATTATAATTTTGTCAGTTATACCTGACCGATGAAATTACTCAGTTATTTACGTCGGTCTATTTTTATCGATGAAAATAATTTAGACTGACGAAAATAGTGTAGATTCTTGTAGTGTATGGAATATGTGGAGATTTTTGAGTCACAATCCTGGTTGTTAAGTATCCAAAATAAAAAGAATCAATTCAACCATTACTTTTAGAAAAGAGATTGAGCCAAATCACAAAAGTCACTTTCAGAAAAGCAAAAAACAGAATTTACAGAAACTGTCCTCACTTAGAGCAGGTGGTTGGTGGACTTATGGTGGTCTAGAAATTTTTATAATTTTTCTTCTCATGAGAAAATGCGTTTTGAAGCACTTCACCAAAGATCACCTCAAAAAGCGTTGTAAAAAATCAGCAAAAATCAAATATCACAGACTGTCAGGAATTTCGAGTAGAAAGTTTGGGGCTAAATTTTCACCTCATAGAGTCCAAACGGTGCAACCAGTGGACTCCAAAAATTTTTCACAGATGGATATGAGAGTCCCGCACCTTATCCTATAAGAATCACTCAAAAATAATTTTTCTAGATTTTTCTAAAAATCAAAAACCGATTGTTGTGCGAAGAATAAGTTCTGGACAGAGATGCAACTTGATAGAAAACTTGATCTCTATTCTATCCTAGAGTGGCAAAGAGATGTAAAACCATATGAACACACTTATATAAGACATTCAAGATCAGCAGTATTTAGGAGGAGGGGAGGCAAATCCAAATTGCAAGAAAGTAAATTGCAAGAATTTAAGTGTTGAATTTAAATGCTGAATTTAAAACATAAAGTAAATGCGTAACGTAAATTCAAACATGAATGAAAAGATTTGCATTTCTGAAAGGAGGAGGTTTGCAAAGCCTCACAACAAGGTGGACAAAACTTAAAGAAGCACAAAAAACTACTACAACCTTCAAGGGGTGGAGCCTACCCCTCCACCCCTATTTATATATACTACTCTTGGACCACTTATCACCCTTGGATGAGTCTCTCAACCCTAGAGCACTCATCTAAGGGCTAGGATTAACCCATTGACACAGCCATGCAATGGCTAACCAAAAACTCACATACAAAACGGGTTTTCTTGTATTGTTTTCAAAGCATACTACCTAGACCTACAAACCTATCAACTAGATCGTAATCCGACGGTTTTCCTTGATCCACACGGTGTCTAGCTAGCATCTCCTCCTTTCCTTATCTTCTCGGCTTGCCTGGACTTCGTCTCCGATCATCTTCCAGCGATCTCCTGACCATCTAGACCTCCGACGCTCCTCATCTAGTCCCTGTCATCCTCCGCCTCACCATGATCTAGCACCGTCGCCCTGCAACTATCAAAGACAAGAAAAAAACCTTTCACATAGCAATGCCCACAAACATATTCAATGATTATTCTAAAATCATTAATCATAATTTCACTCAAAGGTCCGGTGCCACCACTCCCAAGCCGGTAGTATTGAAAAAAGCAACCAACACTCAAATTACTTCAAATCGAAAAACCAATTCAAATCAAACTCAATTTCAAATCAAACCAAGCTCAAATCTCGTCAATTACTCATCACACACAAGGATAAACCTCCACATGGTCTTTCAGATTTCTTAATGGTTATTAAGTTCGTTACTCGCATTACAGATTTTAGATATCATAATACTTAGAGTTATTTGGCTGATAGGATTTATTTATATGCATAGCATGATGAAACAAGATTATTTATTCAGAATAAGGTAGTCTATATTTTGGAGAGCATTCCTAAACTAACTTTATAAATTTTAGAATTTAGACGAGATATTTTATTTATTGCTGAAATAGCTTATATGGTATTAAGGTTTATGTTATCAAGAATCAGTGTTGTGTATGATTAGTACTTAGCCCTATGTGTTTTGCATACAATGTGATTTTTACATGTTAGGGTCTACAAAATAAGGCTACTGGCTGCATCTACATGGTTACACGACAATTCTAGCGACACAAGCATAATAACTAAAGGTTTCCTACAATCGACTATTCATATAAAAGGCTTTAGCGACCATAACATTTAGGATCATTGCACTAGCAGGATTTAGATGAAAAGCAAGCTATAATAAGAATGTTTTCCACGTTATGGTTGTCCATATCCTAAAGAACATTTCTAGGCTAATCTCTAGAAAATTTGCATCTAAACGAGATGTTTTACAGGCTATCGAAAAAGCTTAAGCGTTACTAGAGTCTACACGATGAAGGTTTAGTTTCGTTTTAAGGTTACGACTGTACCTTATAAAATTATTTAACCATTTTTCAGAATTTAGCAGGAGAGGTCTCTAAGAGTGTTTTAAAGTTAGTTCTATGATATTTTGTTTTTATTTGAGATGTTTTCATATAAGTGATCATTAAGGCTTTATATGGACTAAATTCAACTTTACATAAACATAAATTATTTTTGCATAACCCAAAAGGGTATCACTTTTCAAGGTTCTAGGATTTGATTTCATCAAATTTGAAGTTCATTTGCGAAAGTTACGACTATTCAGATTATTCAAGATTGAAAATTCGACTATTGAACATTTGATGCTTAATATGGTAAAAATTAAATATTTTTATACATTTAGAATTCTTGTGATCTCAGGAGTGTAATCAAACTGGTTTTACCAAGATTTGAGTCCATTTGATCCAAATTTTATCAATTTGACTCTCTATGCATGAGAAGCTTTCTATATTCAAATTATATTCAAATTTTGGTTTTACCAAGATTTGAGTTCATGAATATTCCATTTTCATTTCATGATTTAAGGGGTTAGGGTTTTCCAATTTTGTATAGAGAGCATATTAGGTTTTATTTCATATTTGAATGCAATTAATTCAAAACTGGGTTTAAAACAAAATATTTTGCACCAATGAATTTGTTATGGTCTCAGGAGTTTATAAAAATTATTTAATCCTTTTATAGTTTATGGTTTGTTTATCTTCTATTATGGCTTATAATAGGGTTTATTCACATTTTAATTCAAACAATTTAAAATCTGATTCAAAAATAATAATTTACGTGTATTCTGAAATTTATGATTTAATATGAATTTATAAATTTATTTTGCTGGAACTGAACTTATATTGCAAAAGATATTAACGGAAATACACTTTTAGGACTTGGAAGGCGCCTTAACTGGATTGAAGCTTCTTTGCTGCGTGTCTCAGTCTGGCTGATTGATAGGCTCCACCTCACAGTGACTCGGAACAGAGGAAAAACTAGGGTTGAACGCCGGCGACGGAGGAGCTGCGGGGCTGGCCGGCCGGTGGTCGGAGGGCAAGGGGGAGACTCATGGGTCTCTGAGAAGGTCTTGGCTTCGGGGAAAGGTGAGCACAACCGGCTGCCACCGGTGGCGAGCGGCGGTGCCCAAGGCTGGGTGGACGCGAACTCGGTTGGCAAGGGACCAAGCACTACCGCGGCGATTCAAGCATCAGTAGGCTAGAAAATACCCATTTTACTGGTTCCTCATGGCTAGTAGTAGTCGCAATGGCTTGCCGCCGATTGGCCGGTGGTGGAGAAGAATGCGGTGGTGACGGCGAGCTACAGGTGGAATGATCTGAAAATGAGGTGCGCTCTCGAGTCATCGATGCTCAATTCTCAAAGATACTCTATGTTGGTTGAATTGGAAAGAAATTCACTGATTTGTTGAGTTCGGATTTCCCCCCCAATTCTTGGTGTTGCTCGATAATGGCGGCAATTGGGGAGGTGGCGAGGCTGAGGTCTTGACCGGAGCCGACGAATGGGTTCCATGGTTAGAATCTACGGGCTTGTGCGCACACGGGGGTGGTCTCGGCGCAGCCGGCGGTGGCCGGAATCGGCGCGCCACCGAGCTCTCGCGGCGGCGGCCATGGCCGGACGATGGCCAAGCATGAGGTCGTGAAATTGAAGGCTCAGACAGCATCAGTGAGATCAATGCAACCCATTTCACCTTAAATCGGAGTCGGAGAAGAGTCGGGTTGCGTCGCCACCGGATGCCACCCGCGAGGAAGATGAACAGAGGAGCGGCGGAGCTTCGGTTGCCAGGAGCGAATCACTTCAATTTGGTGATCTCCCCTCCTACGCGATCCTTGCGGCAATGGCGGAACAGAACGGAGCAGCTGCAAGTGGTGAGCTCGGTGTGGCTTACAGAGAGTTGTGAAGGGCTGCGAGTTACACTGGATTGCGACCATCCGGTTTTTATAGCCGGAGAGGGAAACGGGTGCAGTAGATGGCCCGGTCCCTTGCTTGCGGTCGGGGAGAAGAAATCAGGCGCGAGTCTCACGGGGTCAAGGTCAGGACGACATGGCCTCACAGAGCGGGTGAAGGCAGGGCGTGGCGTGCCATTTCTTCACCTGCTCATCGCAGAGAATGATGCCACTGCCTGCTGCCACCGCACGGAGAGACGAGACGAACTGTACTGGTATTGCGCATTGGTGCCGAAGGAAATGTCCCTGTGGAGCCAATGCACAGTGCAACCCTTGAGGCTTTCGTCGCCACCACACTGCCGGTCACGACGGAGCGGTTGCTGCGGCAACAGAAACGGAGAAGAGGCAGGCGAAGGAGAGAAGAGCAGGACGAGCAGAGCAGGTCAAGCTTGGGCGCGCAATTCGAACGGCTGAGCTTGGCGCGGAGTAGCTAAGGCAGGGCATGGGGTGGTGATTCGGAGGCGTGACGCAGGAATAGCGAGCAGTGCTGACGAAATCGGGAGAAGGATCGAGTTCATTTGGCTGGAGAAGAAACGCAGAGGAAAAGGGAATTCGGCTGACAGGTGGGTCCGAGGCCCACTGTCAGATACTGGGAGAAAGAAGCCAGTTCTTTTGACCAATATATATACATACACACATATATAAACATATATATATATATATATACACACACACACACATATATACACACATATATATGTGTGTGTATAGGAAGCCTCTTTTCTACTTCCAGAAGTAATTACTCCCTATGCCGTATCTCACAACGTATGGGGTATCTCGTACGACGAAGGGTATGTACGCGTAGTATACGAGTATATAAGATCATCTAAGTGGTATGTACATTTTTTAAGAGGTGGTATGCGTATTTTTTTGATATACTCCTTTTTATATGCATATATAAAGGTATTTGCAAAGTATGCTAAAAATCATGGACTCCCTTGCAATTTTTTCATGCGGCTCATATTGGAATATCTTATAATTAATGTATGAGTGTACCCAAAGTGATAAAGGAGTATTTTAAGTTCGTTTAGGTGGTATTTCAGAGGTGGGTACTCTCGGGAGTACAAACTCCCACCTCTAATATACCACTTAAATAAACGCTTTATACTCCTTTATCACTTTCGGTATACTCCAATAATAATTCTAAGATACTCCAATACAACATGATTAAAAAATTTAAATCAGTCCTTTATTTTTTTGCTACATACCCTTTTCCATATGTATAAGAAATACGTAAACAAATTATGCTATAAAGGGTAGATTTTAATGAAATTTTTCTTGAAACTCACTTTAGAGTATCTTATAATCGATATTAAAGTATACTCAAAAGGATAAAGAGGTTTAACAACATCATTTAAATGGTATATTAGAGGTGAGTACATACACCCAGGAGTATGGAATCATTTTCATATATATATATATATATATATATATATATATATATATATATATGGCAACATATCCTCGTGCACACAGCCTTCTAAATGTACACACAATTGCACACTAACTAACAAAAGTCATGAAAATTCTGAAAAAAATTGTAGATGTACTTCATAGATTGCTCTACCTATGTATAAAATTGTAGGTTCAAATTCATTATATATCAAGAGTTACAAAAAAGAGAAAATTCTGACAAGTTTAAGTTTTTTGTATACCAAGTTCAAATTCATATATTTATGTATGTATATATATATATATATATATATGTGTGTGTGTTGTGTTCGAGCTTGAACTAGTCCAGGCCTAATTAATGGAGCTAAGTAGAGGAATTTGCTTGGCAATACTATCCTACACCGTATAGCGTCGACGCTTTGCATATTAATTCTCTCTCTTCTTGGAGGTAGTATTTTGCTGCACTGCAAATTCTCTTAGCTAGGCCGATCTTAGTATGTAGCCAAGCTAGCTTGGTTTTGAATTGCCTACATGCTGCTATTGATCTAACTAATTAAGGGGTTGGCAACGAAGGATTTTTCGTAGAAAAATGAATATTTATGGAAAATTTCCCTGTGTGATCCTTTAAAACAAAAGAAATGCATTCCTAGAATTCCTAGAAATTGCTCAATACATAAGAATTGCGGAAGAAACCTAACATTAGCGTATTTCTCTCTCTATGTATTTTCTTTTCCTATGAAGCAACTGAACTACTCAATTGAACAATTTCTGCGTTCCTAAGGGCCCTAAGCTTACAAGCCAAATAGAGGTAATTAAGTGCTGATTAGCTTTAGGCTCATAGTTACACATTGTAACGTAAATTGTGACTTGGGCCGTCTGTGTAGCATACCTGGCTGAGAAATACGCCTTCGCATCTGTTAAACACATTCCTTGTTGCCAAAACGCCAGATCTATATACTCCCTCCGTTCCAAAATATAGGGCATATTATAATTCAGAAAAGTCAAATTACATAAATTTTGACCAAGAATTAGTCAAATTATGTGCATGTTTAATTTATAAAAGATGTATCAATTGATTCATATTTCAGTTATCTTTCAATTATTGTTGGTTTCATAACAATTCATAATATATTATAACATAAATTAATGGTCAAAGTTTACTTTAAAAGACTTTTTTGAATTCTAATACGCCTATATTTTGGAACGGAGGAATGTATGGTTTCTCGTTCTAGCTGTCAGGTCCTTTTCTACATGACGTATCCATATCATTAGGGCTTCTCAGAATGCTATAGTCTATAGCAATGCAGAACTACAATTTTTAACGAGGATATACACTTTACATTCATAACTCTATAGTCTTGTATAACGGTTTAGCAATATCATAAATCCAACACATATATTAAACATTACAAATATTTCTAAGTCTTACAAGTCTCAAACCATCAAAATCGAAATCAGTTTAATCAACAAATTTGATCTATTGAAGAAGTGATGTCCTAACATTTTATAAACTTTTAGGGTTATCAGCATCCCGCCTAGATCCGCGTAAGTAGGTTAGGAGGCCGAAAACAAAAATAATAATAATAATAATAATAATATGGTTCATAGAGCACCCAAAAAGAATCATGAAAGGCAAACCTTTCAAACCATGCTTACCACCGGCAACATTGCCAAAAATCAACGAGGATTTAAATCGTGGTTCACGGTCCATCACGGTGAAAGATATGAAAAAGCTATCGTAACTATAGTGTGCTATCACGGAAGCTATGCTATACGTCACGGTTTACTATAATATACACATTTTATTACTATTTCAAGTATGTGGCACCAGTAATTTAAATTTGGAGTACATGTTATGTTGTTATATATATTCATTGTACAATATGTAACAGAAAATAATCTATATAATTATGTAAATTTAGGAGATGAATTTGTATTTTAACTATTATCTTTTATTTCTAGGAGCCAATTAATTCGATTTGAGTATAACAAATAAGATAAAAGAAGATCATAAACAAAACACAATTAATGTTTAGAATATATGAAGAGATCGATACATGTAGCATAGCGGAGCTATCGTGGCTAAAAAAAATAACAAAAATAGTGATTAATATGGCGATTATAACAGTAATTTTATTCAATCGCGTAGCGTAGCGTTTTACGTTGAAGAAGCTATCGCGGAGCTATGCGGACTATTTAAATAACTGGAAATCAAGCATGAGTACGCTAAATCCCGAACGCATGCGCATGAAAAACCTTATTAAACCTGGACACTTCGTAGGACTGAACAGGCCGGCGACCGGTGGTCATGAGCTCCCCGTCCACCCCGTAGCTGACGCTGAACGTGGTCAGGCGTAGCACGTACTCTTGGTATTCCTTCTTGTCGTCTCCCTTGCGCCGATTCCACCCATAATATTTGTGGGCGTCGCTGGGGTATTCCTTCTCGTCTTTTCCCTTGCGCCGCACGCGCTCGACGAGGCAGTACTCGCTGTATCCACCCATATACACGAGCTTGGCGTCTTTGTGCTCCCAGTCCGGATCCTGGAGCAACAGCTTGTCCCTGCCGATCTTCCACTCCGGCGGCCGGTGGCTCGCGTTGGCGGACGTGACGCGGCATGCGCAGATGTGCCCATCTGTGTGTAGACCACCGTCGGCGTCAAAGTAGAGCCCGACCCACGCTTCCAGCTCCCCGTCGTAGTGGCCGTGGCCTTTGAACGGCAGCAGCCAGTCGCCCCGGTGCCTCCACTCGCAGTTCAACGTGCCGTAGGAGAAGGTACCCTCGTCCAACACGGACACGAAGATGGTGCGACCCCCCTCGGGTGCACCGCGTGCCCCGTGATGAAGTCGGGCATGAACTCGAGAGGGTACAGGTAGGAGCTCCAGGGGTACCGCGAGGACCTGGTCATGCAGATGCACTCCCTACTCCAATCTTCGTTGTCGTCGTCGTTGCTATCTGCAGTCAGGCAATGAAAGCCTCCGTTAGAGTAATGATCGCCGTCCCAGTCCCAGCTGTATGCGGGCGTCTTCGGCTCGGACCAATACCGGTATAAGGGCGTCTCCGACTCGATCCAATACAGCCTGTTCCCGACTGCCACGGATACTGCGTAGCCGCCGAGTAGGCCGTACGGGAGATGAGGCGCGACGGTCAGCGCCGCCGTCTTAGTGTCGTAGAGGAGGGTAACACCATCTTTCTTGCGATGCGGGCAGTCGGTTCTGCTACCTATGGCGACAATTTTGCTGCCCATGGCGGCGAATTCCGCGTCTTTACCAATTGTTGGCTGCTCTATGCGCAGTACCGGAGGCTCAGGTAGGCGCTGCAGGGTCCCTAAGTCAAACTTCCCGGCGACAACGGCGCCGTAGTTGCCGTCGAGGTGGTTGTCAACGTCCAGCTTGTGGATGCTGAACCCGCTCTCCCAGTCATCTAGCACCAAGTACAGATGACGCCTAGCCGCCGGCTGCCGGTTAGGTGTGCGGCCCATGCGGCGATCCCGAACCAACCCCGGCCGGATGGCTTTTCTTGCCACGGGGGCCTCGGCATGCGGATCGCCATTGGTGCATGGGATCCGATTCGTATCCCCATGAGCCGAACATCGCGTTGCCAAGAACACCGGGCTCGATTGCATGGCGACGGACAGGCCGGAGATGGGAGAGAAGGGGGCGAGATCGACTGAGAAACGATCGCCATGCCCACATGGTTTGCCGGCGGGGGGGCTTTTGGGAAGTCCTAGCTATGACGACGATGGCAGATGAGTTAATGGCCGTATTTTTCGTTGGATGGGTTTTGTTTGGGTCTTGTGGTGCCAATTTAGTTGTAAATTTATAACTACTCCTCTTAGCAAACCGACTTCCGCGAGGAAGGCGCGGCCAGTCCCAGTGGGCCCTGGTTAGGTACGAAAGAGGTGGGATTATACCGAAAATCTCTGCAGATTATATTTGGGAGATCGAGCTTAGATAAGAAATATATCAAGAACAGTTGTATTCTTGTATCTGGTGTTTGTTGTTCTTCTGTGTGAGTTTACCGACTGCCAGTTTCTTAATAGGCAATTAGCACGAGTTTGCTCTTCGCATCTTGTCGATCGCGTGTTTCCTGACAAGGAGATTACTGTCTTATTCACATCTCGTCGAGGCAGCACTACTCTAATTTCTATATATCCTCCTTAATTTATTTCTCGAAATCACGCGACTATTTTTGCTCTCTTCGTCTTTGTTTTCTTGGCTGCATCCTTGGATCGATCGGCAAGCTGGGATGGTGATTATGTCGGAAGCTTGGACACTGCTACGTACGGCCGATCGAGGGCCTCGTCTTCCACGTGAACGGCATGCATTAGAACATGCTAATCTCCTGTTTGCCCAAGAAATTGAATAATAATCAATCTATTAAAGAACGCCAAAAGCCGTTTTCGCTGCCGATCAGCAAGTCGGCACGCATGGTTAGTTATCCCTGCGCATGCTTGCTGTGTGCCCGCATGCGCACGCCTCTACACCGGCGCCGGCTCGTTCGCCGCCGCCGCATCAGCCACCGCATTGTCGGCCTCAGTTGCGACACGCCCGCATTCGCCGTCGCTCGGCCTGCAGCCCCTGAAGATCCATGCGCCCGCGCGCTCACCCACCGCCGGCGCTGCACTTTGCTCGCTGCAAATGCCGTCGTGGACCCCCGCCGTCACCGAGTGATGCGCCTGCAGTTAGATATAATCTTGATAAATTAAGTCGTTTTCGTGTCAAGTGTGCATTAGATAGTTGCATGTACGTGCATGTAGCAAGTGTGGCCTTCATGTTTGAGCTGTACGCTACCCGGCTGCATGCACGGTAGCCAGGTTGAGTCGTTGGTATTAGCTTGTTGCGTGGGTAACTGGATATGCATGGTAACCAAGCTGTTGGTTCGGTGGAAGCGGCGGCGGATTTAAGCCTCGTCAAAAAAAAAACTAAGCAACTATTACTAATATTAAAAACTATGATCTACCAGCTTTCGTAAAGGATAACTATTATGCAGTAGAATTTATACCAATTAAGCTGAAGAATACTAGTACTAATTAATGTAAACAGGTTCACCAGCACTTTGGAAGCGAACGATTTTTAATTTGAAACTTAATATACGGTGTATTTTTTACACATATATAGGCCAGCTATAATGCATGATGAATCCCACATGAACATTTTTCGGTTGACACTCTTCAAACATCATGAACCAGTTGACATATTGTGTAGCATTGCTCGTGTGCAATATGACATCTTTGCCAAATCTTCTCTGTCCCTAATGCCAGTACCTTTTCCACTCACTCCTTAATTTTGTTCTCTTACAGCTTACGCACTTTGTGATAAAAGCTCCTTTGTCAATCCGTTTCCTTACTCAATTTACAATCTGATACAAATTGGTTACAGGCCAGGACGACAGGAATGACTGAAATCTATTATCTATATATGTATGAGTTAATTATTAAGCCTGTCTACACTTTTAACTCGCCTGATAAGAAACCCATGGTCTACGCGATGAAGTCTATTTTGTTGAAGTAAGTACATTTCTCTAACCTAACACTTTTTGTAATTAACTACATTCATTTTTTTTACTCAATAGCATCTCTCAAATATATATAGGGGTTCGTCGTCTTATGTCGCTGAAGGAGGGCAACACGACAACAAACGAAGCGACCAACTGGAGTGAAAGCACTTTAAGGTACAAGTGCTTAGCATAGGATTAATTTTTTTAATATCTATTCTTCGTCTCTTAATTTTCTTTTTTTGTTCATATTGTCATCATCAGGACAGTGATGACCTGTGCGGCTTCTATGTAATACATCATTTCCTGGTCATGGTCGGTGACACATCTTTTCCCTAAGGTATATGTACATGCATAATATACCCAGGCTTTTACATACAAATTTTAAAATTTAAATTAGTGTACTCATTTTTATTTTGCAGAAGATCGATATGCCCCTCAAGAGCTTACAAACCAAAGATCTTAATAAATTACGAGACCACTTATGCCAATGGTACTGAACAGAAGTTATAGCGGAGGATGATACGTAGGTTTAGAGATCTAACAAGCTCCTACTAGTCTATATGTAAACAATATTACATCATGTGAATGTAATATGTGTACTGACTATTAAGTATATATGTTTGTGTTTCTATATTGTGAACGAATGTGATGTATATTATAAAGTGTTTATGTTCTATATATATTGTGTAATCTGTGTATAATAGATGCATCCCCAAGACCTTATCACAATTGGTTCTAGCTTAGAACTCACTGTGATGAGGGCATAATCACAATCAGTTCTGAGTTAGAACCGATTATGATAATAATTTATCACAATCAAGCGAAAACCGACTGTGATAGCACCTCCTCATCACTGTCTAATGACTTTGTATCGCCACCAAAACTGACTGTGATGATGAAAAAAATCGACTGTGATATACATTCCTGTAGTAGTGATTGGTCCCTGTTCTTCTTGTTGAGGAGCACTAGGTATGGTTTTATTAGTGGAAAGGATGTCCACATCATTTGATGCAATAGTCATGTGTGACTCCTAGACTGGCCCGATAATGTAGAGCATCGTCAACTTCATGGTGTTCTGCAACGGGGTTACGTTCATCCACAAGTCCATCGATGCCATAGGTATGCCATTGCCGTGTTTTGGTACTTGGTAGTGATGCAAATGTATGTATTAACTTCTAGCGTCTACGTTCGACAAGCAAGATCCAGGACCACAAGTACCTACTACATTAGATTACGAGAGTGGTGGTGAAGGAAATTGGGGCCGAGCACGTGGTGCAAGTGATTACTAACAACGCGGCCAACTTCAAGAAAGCTTGCCAGATGTTACGAGTGCAGTACCCACGGACTATCTAGCAATCGTGCATGGCACACATGGTGAACCTCATGCTCAAAGATGTCAGTGAACTCCCTGAGATCTAAGAGGTTGTGGGAGTGGTGAATAGGATTTGCCGCTTCTTGTTCAACCACAAGAATCTGCACGTGCAGATGAGGGCCACATAGGTGGAGAGTTGGTGAGGCCAAATGCCATGCAGTTTGGCACAACCTTCATTTTCCTGGATAGCTTCATGGAAAAGGAGGAGAAGTTACAGCAGTGGATAATCCATCCGGACTGGACAGGTAGCAGGTGGGCTAGGATGGAGGAGGGCAAGTTCGCATATGACCATCTCGTCGATACACTACTACAAAATGGTATATCAATATCACTTCATCTAGGTCGGTTCTTAAATTTTTAGAAAAAAAAACGATTATGATAGATGACTTAGGAGAGGTAGTAAAAATAATCACTATCGGTTACGAGGTTAGAAGTGGTGTGATATAGCACTGGGCACATCATAATCGGTTCTTATATGAGAAGCGATAAACAATCGGTTCTTTTGTAAGAAGCGATAGTGATGTGTATGATCATCACTATAGCTTCTTACACAAGAACCGATTGTGATGTGAATGTGCACATCACAATCGATTCTTAATAAGAAAGCGATAGTGATGTTCATGTAGATCACTATCGCTTCTCCCGTAGGAACAGAGTGTGATGTGTATAATCATATCACTATTGCTTCTTATTTTGGAAACCGATAGTGATGATAATGAACATCACTATCGCTTTGTAAGTAAGACTGATTCTGATGTGCCTCGCTCGATTACCACTCATTCTGAACTCGATCTTCTCTGTTTTTCAGAGGAGATTTTCTCCACCGCCACCTAAGAAAATAGCTCATATTCTGTGGTTGGAAGCAATATTTGGGTAAGAAAAAAAATTAAAATCCTCAAGGGTGGGCGTTAAGAGGGTAAATTTGAAGCCAAGTTGGAGGAGATTTTCCCTTATTTTACATAATTTGTGGTTTTCTTGAAAATGTGAGCATTCCTTCAGACCCCTTCAATTTTGCACTACATTAGGAGTCATCGATGGTACCTTGAAACCCGTTTGCTATTTTGCAACAATAATATTAATTGAAATGATGTCTCAATATTTGAAATAGCTAGCTAGCTATTGCTCCAGTTTTTCCTTAATTTTATTGTGTGAAGTCTAATTGTAGATGGACCGTGAGGAATGGATGTATCAGATTAGCCGTATGAGTAATGAATTTCAGAGGGGTGTTCAAGAGTTCAAAAAAATTGCAGAAAAAGACATGGTGAAAAGGGGTGCAAACTTCATATATTGTCCTTACATTGATTGCACCAATCTTAGGAGATTTAACAACTTAGCTCAAATTGAGGACCACCTGATTTGACGTGGCTTCATGAGGAATTACACGTGTTGGATCCATCACGGGGGGACTGGTAGTACCCTTTTCGGTATGCAATGAAGACATGGTGGAACTCGATGATGAATTGCAGCATGATATGTTTGAGGAGGCTAATTTGGAGCAAATGTTACGGGATGCGGAGGGAAATTATACGGAAAGAGATTTTGAAAAGTTTAAAAGCTTAATGAAAGACGATGCCAAACCGCTATTCTTGGGTTGCAAATTAGAATACACCAAGCTAGATTCGGTCCTTGCATTATTTGAACTGAAGGCAAAACAGTGAGTATGTGGCTCATAGGCTGCAAAGGTCATCCATGGGACGAGACGAACTCGAGGCCACGAGGCTGACGATATGGACGAGGAGTTCAAAGGGAAGAATGACGTCGAGCGCCGACGCCCTTGCCATGGCTTGCGGGGTTGGCTTGCGGTGTTGCGCACGGTTGTTGGCTTGAATACGAATGGTTGCGCACACTTGCTGGCTTGAAGACGAATGGAAAATGAAGAGCCTCTAGTGCAGCGTGCAAATTTATACCACCAAGAAGACAAAGGGTCTGATATGATCAGTGTCGGTTTCGTTGGGAAAAATCGATTGAGATTGAATTTGCAGCGTAAAAAACTATCAGTGTCAGTTTCTTTGGGAAAACCAATTGAGATTAAATACTATCAATATCGGTTTTTTATGTGAACCGATTCAGATGACTTGTCATCACAATCGGTTTTTTGGCAGGACCGATTCAGATAGCCTTAAATGAATATATATTTTACTATGGATTAAGAAAGATTTAGTCCGACGCAAAAAGTAGTTCATCACGGACCCAGTCCGGGGTGAAACTCTTTGGCGCCGGATCAACCGGCCATTAGAATTGGTTTTATATAAGAACCGATTCAGATAACATGTAATCAGAATGAGTTTTCTATTGGAACCGATTCAGATGATGTATGATCAGAATCAGTTTTTCTATGGGAACCAATTCAAATGACTTGTCATCATAATCAGTTTTTTGGCAGAACCGATTCAGATAGCCTTATATGAATATATGTTTTACTACGGACTAAGAAAGATTTATTCCGGCTCAGAAAGTGGTTCATCACGGACCCAATCTAGGGTGAAACTCTTTGGCGCCGGACCAACCGGACATTAGAATCGATTTTATATGCGAACCGATTTAGATAACATGTAATCAGAATCAGTTTTCTATGGGAACCGATTCAGATGATTTATATCAGAATCGGTTTTTCTATGAGAACTGATTTAGATGACTTCTCATCAGAATTGGTTTTTTGTGTGAACTGATTCAGATGAGTTGTCATTAGAATTAATTTTTTGTATGAACCGATTCAGATGAGTTGTTATCAAAATCGGTTTGTTTGGAACCGATTCAGATAATTCTAAATATTTTGGTAGTTTGCTCTCCATTTCATCTGGTCTTTCACGGTTTCACCTCCTTTCTCGACGCCGATGCCTCCTCTCGTCCTGTTCCCTCCACACCGCGCGCCCTCCTTCCCCGACGCCTTCGTCGCCTCCCCCCACCGTCGCCTCCTTCCCCGACGCCACCGCCTCCTCTCCTCCTGTCCCCTCCCCACCACACGCCCTCCTTCCTTGACGCCTTTGTCGCCTCCCCCCACCGCCGCCTCCTCTCCTCCTGCCCCCTCCACATCGCGTGCCCTCCTTCCCCGACGCCTGCGTCGCCTCCCTCCACTGCCGCCTCCTCTCCTCCTTCCGACCAGCTTAGAGTGATGTTCCTTTGTGAGTATATATATATTGCACATTACTCTCTATCTATCCTCTGTTGCTTGTGGGACTTGCTACTGATCTGTATAGTTCATGGTTCGATTACAGTATTAACTAGCTACTGGACTTTACTATTTTAGTTGATTTGGTAGCTACTGTCGAACAAGCCCTAATCTGAGATGTGCAAATATATATTCATAGAATAGATTATTCATCAAATTGTTTATTACTACTATACCCCTATTTATTCTCTCTCAACTACAATCTTTTATTTATTACCACCACACACACAAACTATTAGCTCTCATCTTCTAAGACAATTAAGTAGGGTATCTAAGTTATTTTCATTTGTATTTTTCTTAATTTTATCTCAATCTTAATTCTTGTGCAAAGTCAAAATACGTCTTATATTTCTGAACAAATGGAGTAACATACTATAATCACTTAACTGCTTTCAACACATTTAAATAGAGATAGAGAGTAGAAACATTATAATAACTACACTCTCTATTCTCTCGATAAACAAAGTATTTTGAAACATAGATTCTCGAGACTATAGATAAATTTTGTGAAACAAAAGAGTAACTTGTTCGCCATGATTTCCTATTCGAGGGTCGCAGACCAGCCAAAAACTATCACAGTAACAACGACCATAATGGACTGCTTAAAAGTCTATACAACTGTGTGGTCTCAACGAACAAATGGCTTTAGGCTTTTAGTTTATAGCTTGAAATTGGTTTTTGGATTTAAATAGTTTAAATGTTATCGGCTTTTATATGTGATAGAGACATGTAATTTTACAATAACTTTAATGGTATTAGTCTAAAATCAACCCTCGATAAGCCAAAAAAACTTATCTCCGATAGTTTTTAGCTTTTAGTTATACAGAGACTTGTTGCTTTTTAAAAAAGCTCACGTAAAAAGTTTCTATTTATTTAAGTATTAGTTTTTTAACTTTTAAACTAATAAAAAATCCAAATAAACGGAACCTTAGTTGGCATGCCTATGAATACTACAAATAAGTGATCATGTATGATAAGTCGTGCTCCCACGACCTACGTACTTTTACAAACAGTTGCAAAAGAGAATCGATTCCTCACAATTTCCTCTTTTCTACTCGGTATTATCCCTTCTATGCGAAAGTTAGCATCAACCATCCTTTGGTCAAGTGAAGTCCATGTCAATCATAAATTAATATCATATCACATCCTTGGGCTTTGCATACTCTGTATATTAAATCCCCAAGGATTCTGACCTCCTTGGCCTTTGTAGTACTTCAATGCATTCTCTCTTAATACAAACTGTATAAATTTTAAAGCAAACAAAGAGGTAAGTAATCACTTTCTACTCTTCATTTATGCTTTAATATTTATGTAACTGTCAAAAAGAAAAGTATAGAAGCACCTCTCTTATCTGCTGTTGTCCACTTGCTTATTTTCCCCCCACCTGCAAATAACAGAGAGGGAGAGCAGGGCAGCACCTCTAGAGACGGCAGCGAGCTCGGTGCCGATGAGAAAAGGAAAAGGTAGTGATCGGAGAGCATCAAAATGGATCACTACATCCAAGTTTACATAGGGTGCGTTTGGTTAGGTGTATGAGGATAAATAGGATTGGATGGTACAGGATGTATGTGATGATTTTGGATGAGATGGTACATGAAAGGTATTTGGTTGTCTAAATGGAATGATATAAGATTTTATTTGGTTGCTTGGATGGAATGATACAGGATGGTATGAGATGATGTTTGGTTGAAGGGATGAGATTGAATTGTGAGATGAGATTTGGTTTGAGGGATGGTGCAAGGGTGCGTTTGGTTGAGTGTACGAGGGTGAACCGTACCGTCCCGTACAGGATTTGGTTCTGTCTCTGCGTTTGGTTGGTTGAACAGAACCATTTGGTACAGGATGAGATAATACATATTCTTGAAATATTTTAAAAAGATGCTACACCATCCCGTACGAAAAATTTGGCCAAACCAATCGGTCCAGAATAGGATCGTTCACTCGTACCATCCCTCAAACCAACCTCATCCAATTTAATCTCATTCCTTTAACCAAACATCATCTCGTATCATCCTGTATCATTTCATCTAAGCAACAAAACAAAATCTTGTATCATTCCATTCAACCAACCAAACACCTTTCTTGTACCATCTCATCCATCCTGTATCATCCTATCCCATTCATTCTCATACACCCAACCAAACGCACCCCAAGTAAACGATTCAGTCCTGGACCGTTTGGTTCAGCCAAATTGCTCATACAGGATGGTGCGGTATCTTTTTAGAATATCCCAAGAATCTGTACTATTTCATTCTGTACCAAATGGTTCCGTTCAGCCAACCAAATACAGAGACAACTAGATTTTATACGGGACGGTTCGGGTCACTCTCGTACACCCAACCAAACGCACCCATAGACAATAAGAACATGGCCGGAAGTGGTCTACGGTGGTCAGAATTGAAGAGTAGGGACAGTGAGGAGAAAGGAGTAGCCCAGCAAGGACTTCGACTTGTGCATGTAGATGCCGCGTCACACGTGGATACCTTATGTCCAATAATATGATAGCGAGGACCCCTGTTAGAGCCACGTCACCCTAAACCACCTATCAAATCAGTTTTAGATGTAATTTGCATTAATTTTGATATTTAAAGGACGGGTTCTAAACGGTATTGTATTTAAACAACAAAAAAAAGTTGAGAGACCAAACATGAACATTTTCCTCCGAAAATAGATTAGAAAGACTATCTACGAGGCCACCGCATTTGTGCTACAAGGATCCTCCACAGTTGCGCGCACCGACTGCATGCGTTTGTGGCCATCGGATCGTGCATTCCGTGGCTCGGATTAAACCACCAAACATAGAAGAATCAGCTCCCTTGGTTCTCCACAGTGTTTGATCTGGGCCGTCCATTGCCGATCGAATGGCTTGCACGCGAACAATCGCCGCACGACTGCAGCGGAGCTGTGTGCCCTACAAGTGTACGTGTCTGACCACATATTCCGCCAATGCAACTCCAGCCTTAATTTCACTATTACTATATA